>JACCEG010000341.1:0-46527 GCA_014065205.1 Tuber brumale | reverse complement strand
TATATGGTGTGTTAATCCATTTAACTAATTTTTAATTAAGCATTTCTGATTTTCTCTAGAGCCTCCCTATTGGCACATATCCCCCAGAATTGGGTGATAGAGGAGCAACTAGGTTTCCTATTATCAATTAATTTATTGAGTCATTACATATAAATTTGAGTTCTTGACTACTTAGAATCATGGTGTAGTGTGGTTGCCATAGGGGGTACGTAGACTTTTCAGACACGACTGTACAATATTACAAATTAGAAGATAAGGCAGTTTTAAGACTTTGGTATATTGTAAGATATTATTTATGATCAAAATATAGTAATAATATTTCATTTATTATGTGTTCCATGCAGATGTTATTGCACTATTAGATTTCATCTATGAATATAATTTGTTTGATTATGGATTCGGTTTTCAATTTTACAACACAGTAGATGTATTTTTACATACTATGAATCTAAGGCTATAACTTTGCAGTCTTGAGTCTTATTATTAATATTAGTACTTCAAGTTTAACTTTTTCACGTCCTTCCTTACCCAATATTTCTCTCTTTCCTTAGCTCTCAAACTTTCTACTTTTCTCGCTTCCTTTCACCTATTTTACAACGTTGACTATCTTGATTCAATAAAGTTATTTTATACTACTGAAGACATCTTTAGTAGAGTATGGGACTGGTCATGGTTGTCATACTCAGATATTCTGTACCTGAGACAGCTCAGTATATACAATCAGATTACACCTTTATAATCACATTGGATGTGTACTTTTTTTGTATCAGGTCAAACATTTCGAGATGTTATCCCGTAGATATAGAGACAGTTACCTCTCTCTCACTTTACATTGCTATATCCTGCTTTTTTTTTGGAAGGTAGATAACAAACCTACATGATTAGTATCTCTTCTAAAAGTCAGTCTAACTGAACTCTATTAGAACTTGGAAATAATCCATAATCTGAAAAAGAATCAGAGGAAACTCTTCAAATATTATTTCACACTTTGAAAATTATTAACCATCTTCACTTGCAAAAATATCATTACCTGGGCTTCTTGTTAACATATACAAAAAACCTTTCTGCATTGGTAAGATCTGTGAAAACCTCTGCCTTTTTTACCCTTAGTTACCTCAATACATTCTATTGAATTTGTATGTAGCGGCACAATCTTAATAGCTTGAGTACGAGAATACGATACAGTATTAAAGATATACTGTAGGCATACTTCGGCGAGGAGGATGGTAGTAGGAAGGCAGATTGGTAGTAGTTCTTGTCCTTAAATTCTTTTTAACACACGGAGTGTTAACCGGCTATATATACAGGTGGGCATACTTAAGCGAAGAAAAGAAATAATGACGAAAATCTTGTAAAAACATAAGTGCGAACACGTTTGACCCCAAAAAACTACCAAGGAAATTTCAAATAAAATATATATAACTTGTAATTGTATGAGAGATTTTAAAGGGAAAACTAACATGCAATGCACTTTCCAAAAAGGTCGCAGTACATAAGTGAGAATAACCGAGATAACCCGCATATGCAATTAGAAAATATATCCAATTATCCCATCGTTATCATGAAATATAAACTAAATATCCAATGTATATACTCTTGCTGTAGTAATGTTTGTGATCTATAGGTAAACCAGAAATATAACTAAGGAGAGAAATACAAGTTATTTAAAAGAAATATACTTATGAAATGAATAATAGAAAATTTCAACACTTCCCCTCATTATCTACAGCCCAACAGTCCCATTCGACGCTCATGGGCCGGTTTTGCCAAAGTCTTAGTACATATATCCGCTAGGTTTTCTGACGATGCCACCTTAAGTAGTGTGAACGAACTGTTATCTATTTCTTTGCATATCTTGCGGAAATGTATATCGATATGTTTTGTTGGTTCGTTTAACTGATGGTTGGCTGCTAGGAAATTTGCTCCGGTATTATCAGCATGTAGGGCAATAGGTTCGGTTTGGCAAATGTCTTTGAGACCTTTGAGGTACCTTTGGATTGGTCGTCCAGCCCGTGACATAGCTACATATTCAGCTTCGGTTGTGGATGTTGTGACCGAGGTCTGTTTCTTGGATCGCCAGGAGATACAAGCGCCGATGAAAAGCAGGATGTATCCAGTAAAGGAACGGCGTGTATCCCGACAAGCAGCAAAGTCAGCATCGATATAAGTATCGATAGCGTTTGTAGTAGTGTACGGATAGTGCAGTCCAATGTTTTTTATACTGTTAATGTATTGTAAGACATGATTCGCGGCCTTGAGGTGTTGTTCCATGCGACATGAGGAAAATTGAGAGAGAAATGAAATGGTATACGCTAGGTCAGGTCTCGTACCAGTGGTCAGGTACATAAGCGATCTTATAATCGATTGGTATGTGGAAGGGTCGGGTATCTGTTCCTCTTCTGTTCCTTTCCGTAGTTGAATTCCTTTCGGTAAGGGTGTGGATACAGAACGCAAGTTTTCCATAGAGTACCTTTCGAGGATTGATATGATGTATCGTTCTTGGGTAAGGTGTATCGCCTCTGATGTATATGCGATGTGGAGGCCGAGCAGGAATGTAACTTCCCTCTAAGTCTGTAATATCGAATGCCGTTTTCAGGTATTCTATCAGAGATGTGGCTTCCGGACTTTCGGCCGTGTATATAGCAATGTCGTCAACATAAACTGAAATGCAGTTGTCATGATTATTGTGAACAAACATGCATGGGTGAAGGGAGGATGGCGTAAAACCTCTAGATGTTAAGTATCTAGCGAGGAGAGCATACTATTCATTCGCAGATTGCTTAAGTCCATAGAGACATCGGTTAAGTCGCCATACTTTGTCTCCGTTACTGTACCCAGGTAATGGTCACATGTAGACTTCTTTTTTCAATTCACCATAAAGGAAGGCAGATTTAACATCGAATTGTCGCGGTCGCCATTTGTTTTTGGCGCAAACGGCAAGCAGGAAACGGAGTGATTCGTAACAGATAACTGGTGTGAAGCTGTCTTCAAAGTCGAATCCAGGTACTTGAGAGAAACCTTTGGCTACGGCTCTTGCATGGTATCTTTCCAGGGTATCCTCACTATTTTGTTTTGTTTTGTATACCCACTTACCATCAATTATCTTTCTTCTAATCGGTTTATCAGCTTCATCGCAAGTTCTATTCTTTTTCAGTGCCTTTATCTCATCGTTCATAGCTGAGGTCCACTGTTCCTTAAGCGAGCTGGTAGTCGCTTGGTGATATGTCAGGGGGTCCTTGTTAGCTTGTACTTTGACATTGTTGCCATAGTATTGGGGTGGTCGAATGAGTCTTCCAGATCTGGTCCATGTTGCCCACGGTTCCTCCTGTTGTTCCTCCTGTTCAGGTGGTTCCGTGGTTGCCTCTGGTGTTGCGGTTTCATCATAGTCTTCAGGGTTTTCTGGCGGTGGTGGAGGATGTACTTCAATGGTCAGTTCTGGTGGTGTCTTTTCCGTATCTGATTCCAGTGGCTCATATAGGGTAGAGAGAGGTGTCTGTTTCTCATATGAAGTAGGGAGAGGTGGTAGAAAGACATTCGCATAGACTTCTGGTTCTGGTAACGATTCTGGTGGAGTTGATGATTGTATTGTTTTATTCGTGCAATGTATCTGTCGCGTTTCAGAAATATTATGCTGTGAGGGGATGTATATCCGGTATAATTTGTTGGAGGAAGTATATCCGACAAGGTATCCTTCGCTTGCCTAAGGTTGTAGCCTAGTTCCAGGTTTGCGTGTCTCCTCTGATATATGGACAAAGCATTTGGTCCCATAGGGGCGAAGGTAATTTATCAACAGCTTTTTGTTGTAGAGAGATGCATAGGGCGTTGAGTTTCCTATGGATCAGTTAGGTAGTCTGTTCCTTAGGTATATGGCGGTTGTGATTGCTTCAGCCCATAGTCGCAGCGGTAATCCTGTAAGCATAGAACGTGTTGATGTGATTATCGCCCTATTGTACCGGTCGGTAACCCCATTAGATTGGTGAGAATAAGGGCGGGTTTTGTCATGTATGATTCCCTGCTTTTGTAACAATATTAGCATTTCATTATTGACGTATTCTCCTCCATTATCAGTTCAGAATCGTTTGATAATAGCACTGTCCTGGGTTTGTCTTTCTTTGATGAACTGTGTAAATACTTTTATGGTATCGAATTTAGCCTTGACGGGGTAAACCCAAGTGTATCGTATACAGTTATCTATAAATGTGACATAGTACTAGGAGTTGCTAAAGGATGAGGGCGAAAACTTTCCACTTAGATCTGAATGGATTAGATCATAGGGGCTGTGACACCGGTTTTGTATCGATTCAGGTTTGTGCTTTGTTGACTTTGAGGTGATGCAAGTTTCACAATGCCAGTCTTTAAGAACTTTGGGGATTGACGGGTCATCGCTGTAGTTATTACTTTGGAGGTAAGGACGTGAAGGGTATCCAAGTGCTTCATGCCATTGTTGGTAAGTCATCTTGTTCGAAATTTCCTTTTCTTCTTGCACAACATAATCTTGACCGTCTAATTTTCCCCAGATTACTTCGTCTTTATTTTTCCCTAAAATGAACATGTCCTTCCCTTTACTACTTAAAGAAAAACCCTTTCCTATCGAAACCACAGCGCACCATGACATCAAGTTGCTTGTACCTAACTTGGAAACCCAGAGAACTCGTTGCAGGACTATCGGAACTACATGACCTTTTGAGGTTTTGGCCATGAGTCTAATTATTCCTGAACTACATGACTCTATTATAGAGTCATCTACCAACTTAACAGTACCAGTACTAGGTACATAGTTTATAAGAAGGTCTAGGTTGTTTGTCATGTGTGAGCTTGCGCCGGTATCAATTACCCAGTTGAGTGGGTGAGGGTTTCTTTGAGTAGAGAGGAGGGAGCAGGATGTACTGACCGGTTCGGATATCTCTTCTTTTCCAATCTTGGCTGAACTAACAGCTTTCTTTTCCTTCTTCTTTTGGTTGTCGGCCTTGAGTTTGTTGTACTCATTCCAAGTATGTCCTTCTGACCGTGCAGTGGGGTAATGCTTTTTGCAGTAGGTACATTCCTTGGTATTGGCCGGCGTCTTTCAAACCATTTCCATTTCCTTTCCTTTTCCTTTGACATCAGCGCTTTTATACGCTTTGTCTGTTTCGGAAGTACCCGAAGGTCGCAAGTCCAACAGTTTGTTATAGACGTGATCGTAGCTAAGGTCCTCCTTGGTTTGGAGGTTGTCAATGATATTACTTATTGACTCGGGAAGGAAACGGAGAAGAACAGCAGCTTTTGCTTTAGGTGACTCGAAAACTGTTTTGAAAACAAACGGTAAGGTATATCGGTCATCAGCATAAAAGGAGGAGCAACGATGTTGCATTCGATTCCCAAGGGTATCGTATGCGTTGATGTGATCGGCTATTGGTGTGGCCGCATCGTATTTGGCGTCAAGGACAGCATTGAGTTGCTCAAAGAAGGAGGAGGTGTTTTCTCTAGCAAATTTGTCTTGAAAGGCTTTCCATATGGCTGCTGGTGTTTTGTGGGTTGCCAGGAAGATTAGCCATTGGGAGTCTATTGTTTCAAGGAAGTCGGTCGAGGCCCATTGGTGTCGAGCTCTAAACTCATCTATCTTCATGCTATTGTTTTCGCCACATTCGTCTTCGTACGGTTCCGGTATTATCTCCCTTTCACTTACTATGTCCCACCAGTTGTAAAGTCCCAGTACATATTCTGAGATATCGGGCCATGATCTCTAGTTGTTGGGCCCAGTGAGCTTTGGGAGAGAGCTGAGTTTGTAGGACAGTGCCCGAGAACGCTTGGAATTGTTGGCGATATTTCTGGCTATTGGGGTGGGAGTTGCTGGGAGTAGTCCGACAGCAGATGATGCTGGAAGTGGTGCAGCATGGGCTGGTGGTAAAGGTACTCCAGCGGTTACTGGGGGATGTAATGGAGGTTGGGGAGGTACTGCAGCAGCATTTGAGGAAGTTTCGCTCATGTCGCTTAAGTATCGGTACTTGTGTTGAGAATTAAATAATAAGCCTAGCCAATCGAGTGCCTTATTGCACTATAGGAAGAGATAAGGTGTATGACCGAGTGGTTAGGGTTGTGGGGGGTACAAGCACTGATGTTAAGCGAGATGGTTGCGACTATAGTTTGGAAGTGATAAAACCGTTCGGATGGAGGAAGCGATAATGTCATTGGTGAGAAGTAGAGTAGTAGAAGGCCTATTGTCTTGAGGTGTGTAAGTGTATGTTATATGACAATGAATGTGCCGGGCTCATAACTTATTGAATTTGTATATAGCGGCACAATCTTAATAGCTTGAGTACGAGAATACGATACAGTATTAAAGATATACTGTAGGCACACTTAGGCGAAGAGGATGGTAGTAGGAAGGGAGATTGGTAGTAGTTCTAGTCCTTAAATTCTGTCTAACACTTGGAGCGGTAACCAGCTATATATACAGGTGCGCATACTTAAGGGAAGAAAAGAAATAATCGTGAAAATCTTGTAAAAACATAAGTGCGAACAAGTTTGACCACAAAAACTACCAAGGAAATTCCAAATAAAATATATATAACTTGTAATGGTGTGAGAGATTTTAAACGGAAAACTAACATACAATCCACCTTCCAAAAAGGTCGCAGTACATAAGTGAGAATAACCAAGACATCCCGCACATGCAATAAGAAACTATATCCAATTATCCCATCGTTATCATGAAATATAAACGAAATATCCAATGTATATACTCTTGCTGTAGTAATGTTTGTGATCTATAGGTAAACCAGAAATATAACTAAGGAGAGAAATACAAGTTATTTAAAAGAAATATACTTATGAAACAAATAATAGAAAATTTCAACACATTCAAATATGTTACATGAAACATGTGAATATGTTTGACTAACACTCCAAAGTAACCTAATAAACTTTCTAGTATTTACTTGTTACTGACAAATCATCTTTTTCACTTTAAATACCACTACTATAGACTTAACAAACAAAACAAAAACATAACTGGAAAGCCAGCTTTTAGTTTCGTCCGGTTCATAGATATGTTCCCTGCTTGAAAATAGTAAACTGTAGATGACGCCAGAGAAGCCCTGCAGTGCTATGGAGCATATTGCTGAGATAAAGCCCTCCATAAATTCACTCTATATGAAGCTAGTCCAGGAGTCCACTCAGTCACCCAACTGAAGAGAGAATTTAACACCTATTTCCTCCGATCTACCGATACCATCGATGAACAAGGGATAACAAGCAAGCAGACTACCAATGGCAAAACAGCACCCGCGATTGCGGATATCAGGTGGACTCGGGCCCGAGTGCTCTGGCATTGCGTGAGCACGGTACCAAGCCCCCAACTTGATCCCATAGAATATCGCGATACGAAAAAAAAAGAGAGAGAGAGAGAGGAGCTTTGCCAACCCATAGCGTATATATCAAAGCTCAATTAACAACCAGCTCTCCGAATTATAGCGCCTGATATCCCTACCAACATCATCACCCACATGATCCAGACTCGAACCTAGATAGAAAGAAAGGCTGAAAGGCAGAGGTGAACTTCAATCCCCGGAGTGTGGATAGAGTAGGGCTTTAATATCACTAGTGTCCGGCTGTTTGGCCGCTTGTTCTAAGCTCATGGCAGATTTCAAAGCATTCAGCCAATAACGAATTGACCCTTCCTTGACCTTCTGGGATATCGCTCCCGACCATGAACCTGCCATCTACCCTCATGTTCTCGATTGAAGCCAACTAATGTCATCCGAGCAGTTAGGCCAGGGTACCAATAAGGGTGCTTCTCCTGCTCAGAAGCGAAGTTTGTTAAAGGGCGTTACGTACCTTCATGCTGTATGGGTACAATTCTCTGTCATCTTGAATACCGAACTTCTGGACCTCCTTGAGACAACGTCGTACGGTTTGCAATTGATTGAAGACTGGTGTCAGTGCTTCGCTGACAGGCTGGATATTCGGAAAACTGTTAGAGATAGCCGATAACTGCGACAAGGCAACTTACCTCGCTCGAGCTGATGAGACTATATATATGCGCATAACATCGCCTGACCACATATAGCAAAGCCTGAGCATAAATTGCTAACGTTAGAACCGCCATTCTTAACCAGTGAAAGGAGTAACTTGTGGCGTACAGTCTGCCCTTCCTCTGGCGTGTTGGCTTCAGTATCCTGGAACTTCCCGTCCCTCCTTGATTCGTCGATTCCGGTAACTAACTTGTAGAAGTCGTAGAGATCGGTTTCCCGCAGTGACCACGCCTGGGTCAATTCTAGTTTCGCCAGTTGGGACTTCGTCTGCAGCAACTTCTCAGCCAACGGCTTGAGACCGGGTGCTATAGCTCCCTGTCTGATAGCTCATATATCGTTAGCAAAATGCCTCCGCTCATTAATTGTTCATGATTCATATCGAACCTCTTCAGCGCTTCATCAATGATGGAGTAACAAGTTTGCAGGAGCCCATCGAGGATTTCATGTCCTTCGGAGGGGATAGAGCCATCCTCCGCCACAAACTTTCCATCAAACCTGGCGGCATCAATCTCCTTGAGAGTCGCCAGATATCCCATAACCTCTGATTCAGAGAACTAGCCAATCCAATCACAATTAATTACCCATGGCTGGGATGATCTCTAGCAGCACCTACCTTAGGCTTAGCCTCACAAGCTCTAATGCACCGTCTCAAGCTCACTAGTCTCTGATGTACATGAGCTATTTCAGGAGGTATGGAGCATAGTGCAGTCTTGAGCACCTTCAGGGACTGCCGGCAAGCGACAATCTTGGCGTGGAGCATGGCAATTATTAACGGATTGTAAAGTGGGCGGCCCTGCTCGACATTTTCATGCATATTATTAAGCGTCCGCTCTATGGGTTCTAGGTCCTTCTGCGAATAGTGGGCGGACTCGGCGAGATGTTCTAAAAGGCGCTTTTCGACAGGAACGAAAGAAGGTTAGTCTGCAAGGTTGGATGCGTAGATAGATAACAGAAGGGGGGGGGTAAAAAATTGGAGGGATTCAATTGTAGATGTCTTACTTGGACAATCACGCTTGGAGCATAACTTCAAATCCCATCAGTGCGTGCATAAGGTCCCAGCTGACGAGGTGCACGTACACAGCTGGAGGCTCATTATTCCTCCCGACGGTGAGGAAGAGCAGTGAAATCAACATGAAGCAATCTTCTGCCAACTCGCGTTCTAACCATTCAAATGTCAGTCAATGTTGAAAGCCTAACCATCCCCACCTCAATTTGGGTTGTGGGGTGGGAGGTAAGAAAAAGCTATTACCTAGAGTCTGCTCCTCCGTTAATTCCCCCTTCCCCTTAAAACCCTTCTCGAATTCCCCGACTTCGTAGATCTTCCAAATATCCTCGCAGAGCTCATCGTAGTGCCTGACGACGTCGTGCGATTTTACATATGTCGTGCGGTCCTGCTTTAGCTCTATCAGGCCCTCCCTGAGTGCGGATAGCGTTTCCGGAATGGCAATGGAAGTGGGGGGAGCTGCTGTTGCGCTCATGGCTGGTTGGACGCAAAACGTGGAGTGGAGTGGGAGTGGAGTTGGTGGGGTGTTTGATGCAGTTCGTTGACTTGGCGGGCAACTGGCTGTGGTAGGGGAGAAGAGGGGGGAAAGAGGAGGCAAGAGGAAAGAGTGTGGGGCACGGTTGCGTAAAGCGGTGAGGTTCGGACCGCCATGCCTTGGGTGTACAGTACTAGGGGGTTGACTTAAGTACGGCGCACCACCATTACGTTTATATCTAAACTAAACCAGATTAGGAAGTTTGAGTGATAACTCATGAGGATTTTTGGTGGCCACAAAAGGTCGGGCGCCGTGATACAGCGCCCGAAATACCCTTACACCCGAGTACAGTCGTGCCCGTTAAATAATTACACCCCTGTCCGGCAACGGTGCAACAACACCTCTCCTCCACCTCATCACCTACTATGGCACTACCAGATACCCGAAGAGAAAAAGAAGACAGGAATCAACAAATTTATGCATTGTATAAGCTTACCAACAGGGCTTATAATAAAATAGCAAAGGCTATTGGGGCCCAAAAGGAGATTATGGCCAAGGTTGTTCGAAGAGCCAAGTCAAGAGGAGGCAACACCCATTATACTTCCAAGAAAGGGCGACCCACCAAGATTACTGATGCTGAAAGAAGAGCTGTAGAGACAATTATTGAGGCTGAGCCAGATTTATTATTACACCATATGATCCAAAAAGTGAATATTAGCTTTAGTGGAACTACAATAGATAGGACAATATCAGAAGCTGGTTTTAGGCCTCTGATACCTAGGAAAAAGCTATTTTGAAAGAAAGGAGAAAAGAAGAAGAGAAAAGAATTTACTGGGAGAAGGAAGAACTGGAAAGGAGTATGGCAGTGGAATTGGATTGTTTTCGTTAATGAAACCACTATTATTTATAATCTAAATCCTACTATCAGGAGGGTCAGAGTAAGAGCAGGTGAAGGATGGAAAGAAAAAAACTTGAAGTATAGCTTTAAGTCTAGGAGGACTAGTATTGCAGTCTATGCTATAATCATGAAGGATGGCAGAACTGAGTCAATTCTTGTAAGAAAGAGGAAGAAGGAGGACAGGACTTGTAAAAGAGACAAACTTGGCCTAAATTTCCACTAACATGCAACAAAATCTACCAGCCATATCCTATCCCTTTTGTGGAAGATCTGGATAGCCCTTCTGAAAATATTTACCTAGCTGTAGACAATGCCTCATAGCATAGTGGTGAGGAAAATCAAAATTAGAGGTAAACTGTAGTTATAAAAAGCTTCCTTAACTATGTAACTCACCAGGACTCAATCCTATTGAGAATATCTGGGCTTTACTGCAAAGAGCCTTTACCAAGCAATTCTCCAGACTAGAGAGAAGATGTGATAGTGCTATTGAATTATTTCATGCAGCAAAGAAAGAGTAGGATTTAATTCCTCAAGAGGTATTGAATGTAGGAATAAAAATGATGTGTGAGAGAATTCAGGCTGTTTTGAATGCAGATGGAGGTTACATGAAATGGTCGCAGAATTTCGTTAAAGGTTATGATATTTACTTTTGTCTATTTCTGAATTGAATTTGTATCTTTGGTTATTTTTTTGTGGTTGGGTTAGTTGATTGTAGTTGTAATAGTTGTTACTAAAGTGCGTAATTATTTAACAGAAATAACTGTACTAGTGTGAAGAGCTTCTGGTTTCCCTAGAGGCTCCTCTATTCACATATCACACAAGTATTTGTGGCTATATCTTCTAGTCACCATGACTGATACATGATAAAGTCTCTATAATTTTCCTCCATTTCGAGTTTCAAGCCTGGTAAAGTGAAGTACCATACTAAACCAAACCCTTCTGGACCAGGATCCGGTTTCAGAGTGCAAAAGAATACTAATCAAGAGACAACCTCTAACACTACCTTGTTGAAATAAAATGGAATTCCGACATCAGCCAGAGGACTACTTTATCCTCGACAAGTTAAAAAGTATGGATAAAAAAAAAAGCAGAACCAGGATTATTATAATGTACTATCTTGTTAACAGGAGTTAAAGGTGGCTGAAATGTTGTATTGGGTTCTACATTTGCACTGTGGAATTATGAAAAACTTCTACAATAACTTAGCCATAAAAACTGCATAAAAACTTAAACAGGCAGCAACAGGGATTAGTTTGGTATCACTTGGGGGGTCTGAAACAGTAAAATGTATTGCCATAGATATGAAGGCTGGATTTGACAGAAGTTGCCTGTACTAGGGTACTGGAGTAAGTGGTACTACAAATCTCAGAGTTTTGCTAGCATATCTTGGATGTCTTGCTGCCAATTTTGGGTGCCTCACACAACCTCTTCCATGTATCTTGTAATGTGTCATACATTGGATTCAGCCTCTTAGAACCCCTGATTTTATCTCATTTATCTCATGATAGTTTCAAGTACTTAATCTTGTAGAATATTTCTGCATCTTTACTTTTATCTAGTGAGATCACTTTATCTCACTTTAACTTCATTTCTGCACCTCTATTTATCTTTGGCAGTTGGTATTTTATTTACCATAAAATATCAGATGGGTGACTGTTCTGGACCCACAGCAGCTTCAACTAAAAAGTCAGCATTATAACTATTGAAAGCAGTTATGAAATCCTTTGCCCTAAAGGCTAAGGTTTCTAGGCTGCAAGATCATATTTTAGTACTCTCACAAAGGCTACATTCAGCTAGGTTATAATTGGAGTACTGGAGGAGAGTAGGATGCTATCACAACTCTAGTTTATCTAGAGTGGAAGAAAATATTTGTACCATGACAAGGATATTTGTCGTGGGGTTACATTTGTTATATGATGATTTCATATACATGACCAATTCAGAAGTCATGGGGGCTGTGCACAAGGCCAAGGAGAGTTTGCACTATGGTTTACTTTCATGTACCTGACTTATTAATAGGTCATAGGGGCTATGCATATCATCAAAGTGGCGGTGCAGAAGGTTCTATTATTTCATGCATGTGACCAATGTTGAGGTCATATGACTTTTATGTTACGTGAGTATATGAGTAGCGATTGCAACTCATAGTTGTTTTGATTTGTAAGTGAGTTGGGTGAAGAACTATATAAAGACACTATTGAGACTTGGTAGTTAGTGCGTCACGCAACCACCTTTGATACTTTCCTACCTTTTCTTGGTGCTGTTGTAGTCTCAAAGATAGAGTAAGGCTTTGGGTACACTTGGTTTCAATCTCAGGATAGTCTTCAAGTCTTTGGATTGAAGTCTTTTCTTCATTTCTATTGTCTACTTTACACGCTCATTGGAAGGCTCACCTTCCTTTTGCTTATCCTTACTGTGTTTTCACAGTCACCTTGCCTCCTCATGGTTGCTATGGTGAAGGGAGATTCAGTTCCTTCTACCGCGTCGCTCACATAGTCCTCAGTGGTACTCTCTTGTACCATCAAGAAGCATGTTGTCCACAAGGTTGATGTCTCTCGCCAGCAGCATTACATCTTGGTTCTTTCATGGTGAATTGATCACTGTGTAAAGAAAGTCGCTGCCCAATGGGCTCTCTCAAGGCCATCGTTTCTATTGTAATTCCTCCCTTGCCTACATCTGCAGTGGTTACAGTGGTGAGGAGTGGAATGGAACTTGAGGATTCTTTGGGGCTAGTGGAGGAGCTCTCCATGCTTGGAGTGGGTGATGTGGATTGCTGGGCTCATTCACTGCATGACTTGGCTGAAGACTACCACCTTGGTAGGTAGGGCTTCGCTATGTTAGAGACTATGTGGCGGGATTGTTTGCCCACCTTGGTGCCTTCCAGGGCTCAGGGTGGGGTGGATAGTATAGCGAACCCAGTTGCAGTGGCGTCATTGCTGGTGCCTGAGCCCCAGGTGGCTGAGCCAATGGCTGATGGGGGGGAGGGTGCCTATAGTTGTATACTAGATATTGCTATTAGTGGGGGTGGTGACTCATCAACAGTTGACCATCCTCGGCCTGTGTCTGGCAAGAGGAGTAAGAACAAGAAGTGCGGAGTGATGCATGATATTATCTTGCCTGTCCCCTTGCTCCCTTACTCCGAAAATAGGTAGTCCACGGCCTGGGAACCAGGTCCCGGTATTGTTGGGGATGGAGATGTTGTATGCGCTGTAGCGGATGCACTACTAGCGCGGCATTTCCCTATGTGTGTTGTGGTTCTCTGTCCATTGTGTTCATGCATGTTGCTCGAAGTCATCTGGTGGGAGGGTGGTAGTATCTGGTGAGCCACTAGTGTTGATTGTCACGATTGTCATGACCAGGTTGAACTCTCCTTTCGGGAACCTCCCTCCAAGTAGGGACATGGTTTCCTGACCCGGTTATAATCCGGCTTGTGGTTTCAGTTTCACCTCAAAGGTAGGTCGGGGTTGAAATTGCTTGCTTTCCTTGGTTGTCCTAGAATGTGTAGGCCAGCAGATTGATTGAGGGTGGGTTGGGTAGTAGCATTGGGCAACAGTTGTGTATTTTGTAGTAGGGGGTGGGCATTAGCAGGATCACTGAGTGGTTCGCCTGGGTGGTTTAGTTTGGTTGAGATGACCACCGGCTGTGGCTGGGGTAGTGAGATGTGAGACTGTACACATCTTGTGCCTGTAGACTTACAATTAGAGTCTGGTGGTGTTTGATGGGCAGGCAGGAGGTTCGCGGTTGTGTATGGAGTTTGCTACTATCCTGTACACGACAACTGGCTACCGCGTAGCAGGACTTGTCGTATGCCAATTTTGGCTGCACAAGTGTAAATAAATTTAACTTGAACCACCAATTACTGGTTCCTACCTTTTTGCACTCAGTGATGGTAGTAAGTCTTTACTTCTTCACTTACTATTTCTGCTTCAGGATACTGCTTCATTCCATCCCAGGTTTTTTGTTGTTTATGATTTAACGGTGACTTAGTAAGTTGTTCGCGCCTAGATTTCCTTTACTGGAAAATATCCTTAGCTTGATACCGGTAACGAGTGTTGGTATTTTGGTAAGGATGGTTTCCTCTTCGGTTTCTTCCTCCTCAGCCTCTAAGTATCCTCTTGTTTCCAGGATATCGTCCCCTGTTCATGAAGGCCTCCCCTTCCTCTGACTTGTCTTGGCTACACCTAAGGCTATCAACTTTATACCAGTGCCCTCCCATATCTCTCAGGTTACTCATGGCCTCACTTCAATTGTTACAAGGTCTTATGCTGTCGGGAGAAGAGACCATAGTTTACTTTAGTTGGCACATGCTCAAGGTTGCTGCGACACTATATCAGCTGACTTTAATGCTTTGGTAAGAGTGATTGCTGCCACAGTCACGCCCACCATGATGAAAGATGTTGGGTTTTCAGTATGCAGCTGCTTGATTAGGCATTACTGCTCAGCCTAGTATTGCTTGCATAAGAATCTAATGACAGAGCTCCATATCTGCTACCACCATGACCGTGGTGTGATTTACACTTTATTGATTGCCTCCTTTCCCCCCTCTTACTCCCTGGCAGTCATACCAGTGACTACTCTCCAGCTTGTACAGACTGACTCAACTGCAGCTACGGTTAATGCCAGCTTTTCGCCAATCTTGCTCCCCCCACCAGAACCTGTGGTGAGCTTGTTGGCCCAGGTACCTGCTAAAACCAGTGGTGAGACCCTTAGGGCACCTAGGACTACTACCTCTTCAGCCACTATCCCGTTGTTTCGTTCGCACCTCTCGCCTGTAGAAGCAGCCTTATATAAGTGTAACGTTAAGTTGTACTGATCGTTGGATGAAACCTTTATCTCTAGCTGAAAAGGCTATGCCTGGTCATTATCACTATGGAGGTTGCTGGGAGAGCCACCGATAGCAGTTTCTACCAAGGACTAACGAACGAGGAATATTGTTCCTACCCCTCTCCTACACACCATCGCCCTCCCCGCAGACCGAGCACATGTCACCCTTTCCATTTTCTACAAGTGTGTGGCACCATGACCTCCTGCGCCAGTTTTGGACATCTGGACCATGCCGCCCACTCCTCCCTTTACCGTACTCCTTCTTACTGCTGATGTAGTACTATTCTCATGACTTGCCATCAGTAACACCCCTGTGGCCCCGGAAGAAGAACAGAACTCCTTGGCAACAGGCCTCAGAAATAGTAAATATGTAGCCTTTCTGGCTGCGATAACTGACTCCCCAGCCCCCGGATCGTCCACTCCTTTATTCCCCTCCAGTGTGAGATACTTTAAATGCTTATATACAATCTCGTCTGATATACCAGGACTAGGTAGCCAGGCACTAGCAACCCAGTTGGAAGTAGCCTCACTGCCTACCAAGCCAGAGGACACTGATGACAATATGGCACTGGCGGATACCATCATAGAAGAAACTGATACAATGATGGCGGAAGAGAGAAAGGTTCTTACAGCTACTACTAACATACAAGGTAGGAGCTTGAGTATAACCAGCACCTGTCTCAAAAGCCAAAATGAAAATTTGGTACAGGACAAGGAAACTCTACACATCTAGCTTCCTCCTCCTCCTCTGATGGGCTGCCAGACAGCAAAGTCTTGACAGAAACAATGGATGCTCCAGTTGAGGCATGCCAGCTCTGAGAATGGCAAAAGCATAGTACAAAGATGCGGCAGTTGGGACAAGTTGTACAGGAGTTGGTACAGATTGTGGACCAGCAACAAGATGATATCAGTGATATAAAACCTGCGTGGATAGACTTTCATCCTGCCCGTACTCTCATCCCCCAAAAGCTCACACCTCTTACTGCCTCGCTGATTCTGCACCTGACCAAGGAAGAGGAATGCAATTTGGTGGCTCCTTCTGTGAAAGCATCCTGTAAACCAGTAGTGAAGAGATTGGCATACGTGCCTGAATAGATTGCTATGGCCCCCAAGGCCAAGAGCCTAAGAAGGGCCACACCTTTGGCCAAACCTGCTTCAGGTATTTACTCTGGAGATAAAGTAGTCACAGTTGAGACTGCCCAAGCAATGGATGAAAAAAAGGTGCACTGGAAATGACCGAATGTCTGTGGAGTAGAACAACACAGAAGACAATACGCCAGGCAGGCTAAAGGCTTCCTAGTTCCCAAAGTAAGAGCCAGGAAAGAGAAAGTCAGGAAGGATGCCCAGGAAACCAAACTGGCCAGTATTCCAGAATTTGCTTCCCCACCACACCCCACAGGACCAGCCGCTGACAAATGATACCAAGACCATGGTACTGATTAGGTTACAGGTTTGAAGACTCCAGATAAGAAGGCTAGACCTATGCAAGTCAGGTCCAGCCCCTCTCCCATCCTCCCCTATACTCAACACTCAAGGACGCCACCTTACCATGAGGTTTGCAACCAGAAAGGAGGTTTCCCTCCCATCATAAATAATGGCAGAGTGTGTATGGACTCAGTCTAATCAGATCATGTCCAACTTGAACAAAATCTATGAATCCTGCCGTTATGCCAAAGAACCCAGCATCCATGCACATATTGGGTGCATATTTATCATCCGGGCTTGCCGTGGCATATTGGAGCTAGAACCCAGGCTCGATAAGGCTAAAGTAGGCCCACTCTAAGACTTGAAGCTTCCAGAATTCGAGTTCCAAATTGATGTTGAGAAGGTGAAGATCCTTGTTTCATGCATCTCACTTGCTGACACAGTATGAGCATTCATCCAGGCTGGAGAAGGATGGATTAGTAACAAATCTACTGATAGCCTTCAGGCTGACATGGCAGCTTCCAACCTGGGTGTAGTGACTGCCGCCCACGCTGAGATCATGGGGTCAATACATGGCATGCGATAAGCCTATGCTTGCACCTGGGCTATCAAATTTGTGGTGGAAAACAACGCAGTTATCAAAGAAGCTCTTAGCAGTGGTAAGATCTTCCTTCGTAGTGGGGTCTGGAATGTTAGGATCTTTACTGACAACAAGCCTGACAAGGTTCATTGTAAGTGCTTATATGCTAGCTACTTTCAGGCAACCTGTGCTCTCTCCCCCCACTGTGGATTTTGCTTTAAGGTACACCTGTTAAGACAGTATGAATGTGTTTCACTAAGATACCCAAGAATAACTGGAGAGGCCTGCGGGAATACCAGGAGGATATGTTACTTGTGTGATCGGTCTGATCATTTTCCTGTTTATGACTAGTGCCCAGCCCTCAATGCGGCAGCAGAATCCCTACCGCCTTCCCTACTAAACCCTCCAAGAATACACCCATTGCAGGTGCAATGCAGAAATAGACATGTATCTTGTGGCTTGTCGACAAGATGCCACCCAGGGAAAAGAAGAGTAAAGATGACAAACCCCTCCTCTGAAGGCAGCGAAGAGGATAGTCTCCCATACCCAGAGTCATAGAGGTTGTGAGTGACGAGGATCATGAAGTTGATGAGCCACCTGCTCCCGGACTCAAGTCTGATAGGGCTAAGTGTAAGGAACCTGCCAAACCTGCATCCTCTACATCACTCTCTCCATGCCGATGGATCTTGCAATGAGCTGCCAGTACTGAATCTCCGCTATTTACGGCCCTTGCAGTGCTTGGTAACTGTCCTACAATCCCTGCTCAGGCACAACAGAAGCCTACTGAATACTTGATCATTGATGCCAATACTGGTAAAGTTGTGAACTCAGGTGCTACATGCTCGGGTGAATCCTACAAGTCCAATATTTAATTTTTATTATGAAAATAGCATTAAACGTGGGAAGCAGTGGTCAAAACTGACTGCTGGCAATAGATTTGTGGTCTGATATATTGCAGTGCTTTTTGTATTGGAACCTACGGTAGATCAAGAGGTGCAACATATACTGATAGTGGCAGATGGTTGGGATTCATTGTCATTTGTTAAGGGTACAGGCATTGAGGTGTTTGTTCATTCCCTTATTTGTAGGTTATGTGAAGTTGCTGGTCATGGAGATAGAAGGGCTCAGATTGAGTATGTAGAGAAGGGAGAAAAGTGGGTTGTGGCGGGGATTTACTTCCCACCTACCAGTACTAGGTCAAGGTACCTGGCATAGTTAGCAGAGCTCGGGAAATAAGACGCGGTGCTTGATGACTTTAATGCTAGGCGTACGGACTCGGACCCCAATGCTGACCAGTACAATGGACCTGCCAAGTGGCTCAGAGAATGACTCCTATTGCACTGCTACAATCTAGTTCCACCTAATCAAACCATCTTTCGCGACATTTCTATAATTGATTTATCCCTGTACCAGTTACCTTACATTAAGCATAGATACTGGAACATTGCTGGCTGTAAGCATGCTGCCCTGATGATCAGAGTGAATGTCGGCCTCCCAAAGGACATAGTTTCTAGGTGCCTGACTTGGAAGAAGACAGATTGGGGAAAGGTGAACAAGCAACTTGACATCTTACAGTACATAGAGGATGAAGAGCAGTCGAGTGGAGTCAGAAGGGTAGTACATGCACACCCTGAGGCCGAGGTTTGTAAAGGCCAGTGGAAGTGGTGGATAGCTGTTAGGCATATGGAAATATGGGACAAAGTGCACAGACCTAAGGGTAGGGTAACTGTGCACAGATCCGTGACTTTCTAGAGTGCCAACACCCACCTCTGGCCCACTTATGGGGCCCGCATGTCATTTGTGAGATTTCGAGAGTTGCATCCCATAACTAAAGTGTCATTTCAATGAAGCCCACATTATAACACCATGTACATCGCTGCCGTCCATCCAACCGCATGCTGTTTGCAGGATATATGAGAGGGGTCTTTGGAGGACAACTGCGAAGTGGAATAGAAGAAGGCTGTGGGAGGCCCATTGGGGTAGTAGGTTTCAAAGTTAGGCTACCTAAACTATAGGGGGAAGGTGATGGGATGTTTACCGCGAAATACGCTCAAAGGATGTTCCAGTAGCAGAGGCGATTAAAGACATACCAGATCCACGCATAGCCTTTCGTGATCAGCTGTCGGTTTGTTGGTCTGAGTAATAGGACCCCGCTATGGAGGCCAGCTGACCAAGGGGAAGCACGGTGCGAAAGAAAGATCTAGATAAGCCGAAGACCCTTAAGTCGTTGACACATTGGGCTCGAACTTGCAATCGGCACTAGGTGGCCCGGCATGAACTTGATCACTTCATGGCTGAAGAGACTACTGGAACAAGAGTCAACAAGACTAAGTCAATATAATGGTCTATACGGACAACTGAATTGTAGGCCGCTGTTTGGTATAACAAATAGCGCAGTCATCGTATCCAAGGAATACGATTCCCTAATGATGAAAGGGTGTGATAAGTTTCTGGATCAAGCGATGTTCGCACATATAAGATTCTAGACGTTTGCATATTATGACCAGAGTCGTACTTCATAGGCATAGTAGTTAGAAGTAGTCCGCCAACACTCAGGCACGGGATAAAAATATCGCAGTGCCTACTGAGCTTTATTGGCATCAACAAGCAACAAAGAAGAGATCTTATCTATATTAAATAGTTTACCGCACAAATCTTTACTTACTCGTTTTATCGAGCCAAGCCTTCCTCGACAGATTCTTCAAACGCATATTTTGGCCTATGTCCCATGGTTATACTAGAGATCGGCATCTGCCTAACCGTATAGGGATAGTTCTCCTGTTACCAACGCTCACAATAGAAACTACGTATTCAATTCAAACTCCACTATCAGCTCACACTGTTATCACATTTTCGAAGCACCTCACTGTCCCATTTACATTCATAAATTCGAAGAAATCTTCAATATTGAGCTATTCGAAATTGCAGCAGAGTTTACTCAAGAACTCTTGTGGTTCACATTATCTTTAGGGATCCCCAACTCGGATCAATTCAATCCTAAATATCGCACCTGGCGCCATCCACCCTCGAGCAGAGTTCAAGCAAGTCACAAAACTTCATTGAGTGGAGTACCTAGTACTATGAGAACAAGAAATCAGGCACCCTCGTCCAAGAGCCAGCTGTTTCTGCGGCTTGGGCCTGTAACCCATATATGTACTACAAGTACATCTTGATCCTAGAGAAAAAGGAGGTTCAGGTCCTGAATCCTGAATCAGATGGTGCAAACAGTTTCTTACCTACACCTCTAGAGCATCTCAGACATTGAATACTTTACATACGGTTCCTTAAACCCTTTAAAGAATATCGTAAACTCTGGCACAAAGTACCAGTAATCACGCATTTAGGGCGATTAGAACAATTAGCCTATCTGGAAAGTATCACAATGGCTGAGATACCTCAGGATCCAAGAAAGAAAATAACGGCAGGAGAACCTGTAGACACTGGACCAGACATGATAGGAACTGATAACTTGGCTATACATAGTCCCCTCCAGTAACACAGCAAGAGCCAGCATTCCGGCGTTGAGCTCTATCCTCTCACCGATCCTCTAGTGTCGCAAGTACACATAGAATATCGAGAGTCTCCACACCAAAGCCAGAAGGAGACCATGCAGCAAACCTAGCCAGCCTAGCTACTCGTCTAAGGATAACATTGGGTTGAATAAGGCAAGACATAGATACCAAGCTTGACCAAGCCAATATTACCTTCAAATATTTGAAGGGTGTCACCCAAGACAATACCCGGAAATTAATTAAGGTTCAACAGCAAATACCCGATGGACAAGATGTCCAGGATAATGATATTGCGATCTTGTTGATGCAGCTGGCAGGGGTGGAACAGGAGGACAAAGGTATCTAAGAGGAAATACTACGGGAAGTGGCAAAGAAGATAGATGTCCAAGATAAGCATCAGCAGGAACTAGAAGATGTAACCACAAGGTTACATGGAACCATCGGGCAATAAAGCCAAGAGGCATTAGCTCGAGATCAAATGTTGGAATAGATAGTTACTAGCCTGAGAACAGAATTATTAGAATTCCTTGCTCAAGGGATCATGCGGGAAAGAGATGTCAACCTTACCCTAGAGCAAGGGCGTCTACACAGCACTACTCACCAGGGGGAGATTCGCAGGTCCCTACACCAGTAACAGCAGCAAAATGATGCGACAAACAATACTCTAAAGGTATTAATAGCAGAGGTAAATAAGATACAGGCGGTGGTACCAAGTCCGGAAGGTGCGCGACCAGTACCCTTACCTGTGGTCGAAAAAGCAGACGTTGAAGAGTATGGCGCTGCGCCTACGCGAAAGGGCAATGGGGAAAGGCAAAGTAGCCACTAATGCATCCTCCTCAGTTGCCCACGGAGGTGATACAGGATATCCTAGTGATGATGATGATGATGATGATGAGCGAGGAAGAAGGAGAAGAGGTCCAGGCTGGGGCAAGTGAGCTCCGATACCAGAACAGTCTGGTATGGCAGAGACCGTTCCCCCTGCCATGGCGCTTAAGGTAAAGTGCCTATCAGAACCACCCCGATTCTTAGAAGATAAATCTATACAAGACAGATATGTCAGGACTATATAATACACCGACTATTGCGAAAGAAACCTGTGGATCTGGGATAATGCACGGGAACGAGTTATATACGGGCTCAACCATACAAAAAGAGACATAGTGCTTGCTTATATTATTTAGTATTGGAATGCAAGGGATGGACTTCAAGGGGAGACAAAGCAGCCAGAGTTAGCCACGTTGACAGATTTAGAATGCGATAAGATCAAATGATTTGCCGTGGTAGAAGACAAAAGACTAGCACCACAAACTATGAAGCTGGTCGCATACAAAGGCAGTATTGCAAATTATCACGCGGTCATGTACTAACTAAATATCAGGCCAGATATAACTGGAGAATGCGGGAGGGAGGAAGTCAAACAAAAACTACGAAAACAAATTGTCCGCAGGTTGTCAGCCCTGCAATATACAATGGATCAAGAATGGGAAGAAGCGTAGAGGCTATGTTGTCGATCGGAAGAGGTACTTCACGCTAGAGAAAAGCTTGTGGGAGACAAACTGATGAAGCCAAAGATAGTCCAAGAAGTCAAAGAAGAAGACTAACAGGACTCTAAGTCAAACCAACAAAGGGATACTAAACCTAATGTCAAGGGAGGGGGAGCCCCACTACAAAAACAGAAAAGGGACATCGAGTGGGATAAGCCTGAAAATAGGTTGGGAGGTGTAAAGAAGACCACGGACACAAACATTGACCTGGCCCATACCAGTATCACGGAGAGTGTGATCGACATTCAGAGGCAAGAGGGAGATTATACACATAGCGGAAAGAGGAACCACACCTAGCCAAAGTGATCGGCAGACGCAGATAGATCGACGGCAAGGGTCTGTACAAAGAACATAAAAACGGTCGTTTCACATGCACGAGCAGCTATTGTGAAGCCTAAATTAGCCCACAGAGTTGCTACTATCCAGCACCCAGCGCGCATGAAGAGGATCTGGGAACTGGCTGACGACCAAGACTGGACCTAGGTTGGTTTATCTGCACTCATGGCGATGGCATTTGGGTATTCAGTGTCCAGATAGAGCTGGAATTGAAATAGAGAACCCCCTGGGGCTGAGGTGTATTGGGTACCAACCATGACAGAGATCAGGTATTCTGTGTGCAACTACGGGAGTCGAAACTCAATATGATTCAAGCAGCGCGCAGCAAATCTCTCCTCTCAAGATTAATGCCAGTAGGCTCCAAGTGTATAGACCCCACGAAGGGACTTGAAAGGTCGCATACAAGCATCAATATATGGAGAGTCTTGATCGAAAAAGAGTATAGCCAACATGCCCACATGGCCAGCAAATCAACAGTGGGAAATTCCGCGAGTCAACTGGTGGCCGCCCGCTATCCGTGTGCAAGCAAGTTACTATACCGAAGCAGTTGGGACATAGCAATGCAAGATCTACCTTATCACAATACATGACAGGAGGTCTACAAACACAGGCTGTTCCACCTACCACACGAGTCTGAGTTGTATTTTATGTATGTACTATCTTGCCTTCTGGCCAGAGTGTGGGATAGGAATGTACCGCTTTGCTGTACAAGTCCCCTCTGTGGAAGCTGGACGGATAACCAAAACCCTAAGTGAATGGAGCGCTGAAAGCCAGAACCCAAGACCTGGGGAGTAAAAGGGCTAATAACCGGGGGAAAATCTGCTATGAGCCTAGGTTTGGCATGTTGGGAAAAGCCATGCAGTCTGAAAACTGGTGGTGCACAATTGCGTCTCAGTGAAATGCCGCTTAGTATGTAGACCCAGATTGTTAGAGCTAATGAGTTACTAGTTTGTGTGAGGAGACCTCAATGGTCGAAACTACACCAGCGTAGTAACAAACCTCTTGTTACCTATACCCAACACTGATATTACATAAACGAAAGAACCCGCAAAGTCTTATCCACACTAAACGGATAGAACTAGATGCTTCAAAGCCAAAGCTATACAACTGTCTGTAGGCGATCACTTCTCTCCATTTACACAATAAGCGATATAAAGTTAAATTGTTATTACATTTGGGATTCAACATGTTCCTTATTAATAAGGTCCTAGTTGAAGACCCTCGCGTTCCTTTTGTTGAACGCAGCAATGCCGTTGATATCTGAGGCTTTGATGGATCATCAGCTGCCTCAGGAGAGAAGTGTTATACCCCACCGATAAAATTAGAAATTGGAAAAAACCAACACGCCTCTGAAGTATTTTCTAAAGTGGCTAAAGCAGGTCATTATGGAATATTAATTCCTTTTGGTTGGTGGCATCATGAACACCGAGTGTCTCACATAGAATATGCAGAAAACAGGAGCTGCACCACGAAATGTTGCAAAAACCACATAGAAGAAGATGAAGGAATAGCGGATATGTTTGCATATGACGAATGAGGCACTAAGGATCCTCATGCCCCACTGGATCGGGGGAATTGAAACCATCGCGAATATGATGGAACTCGAATTGTTACTGCAGGAATACTGGCATCAGGAAGATTTGTTTGAAGGCCAGAAAGCAGAAAGATTAGCTCCTAGACGAATCTTCAATCCAGAGATTAAGTAGATTCCAGGATCAATTCCCACCTGAGGGGCGATATATCTATGATCTGAAAAATAGCTTAAGGCTATACAGGATTACTTGAAAACCATGATCAAACAAGGAAAGATTAAGCGGAGTCAATCACCAACAGGGACACTGATATTATTTGTGCCTAAACTTGAGGGCAAATTATGCCTAGTGGTGCATTATCGAAATCTAAATAACATTACTACTCTCAACAAACATCTCCTTCTACTAATGTCCGAACTCCAAGACCAAGTAGCTGGCACAAAGATTTTTACCAAGTTAGACTTTAAGGACGGCTATTACATGATTAGGATAAAGGAATGAGAGGAATAGAAAATGGGATTCCGTACAAGATACCGACACTACGAATATAAAGTCATGCCTTTTGGATTGGTTAACACTCTGGCAACTTTCCAAGATATGTTGAACCAAGTACTTAAAGAATACCTTGATGTTGGAGTCGTGTGTTATTTTGATGATATTCTCATTTACTTAAAGGACGAAAAGGAACATATGGAAGCTGTCAAAATGGTTTTGCAAAGTCGATCTGACATTCAATTAGCGGTATTGCTAGAGAAAGTGAAGTTCCATACCACAGAGGTAAAATTCCATGACTTTATAGTGGCAGTGGATGGGGTGTCAGTAAGCACCTGCAAGGTAGAATCCATAATGGTATTGAAAGCACCTAAGTTGATTAGAGAAGTTCAAGTCTTTATTAGATTCGCTAACCTTTACCGACGCTTTTTTAAAAACTTCCGCACTTTTTACAAACCTGTAACAGAGACATTACAAGGAAATCCTAAGAACATCAAGTGGGCAGTTGAGCAGTATACAGCATTCAAAGAATTAAAACAACGATTCACCACAGCTGCCATCTTCCACCACTTCTGTCTGGAAAGGGAAACAGTGGTGGAAGCCCGCACTAGTGATTTCGCACTCAGTAGCGTTTATTCTCAATACTTTAAGAAAATATTATATCTAGTAGCGTTGCATTACAGAAAACAAAGGTCGGCGGAGCACAATTATGAAATTCTTGATAAAGAACTTCCCATGATACTCGCAGTATTTAAGGAATAGAGACTGTACTGGATTGGAACGGAAAAACGAATCAAAGTCTTTACTGACTATCAGAACCTACAATACGTCCTCACCTGGAAAGTCAGTAGTCACAGTCAAATTCGCGGGCCTCAGATATTAGTAGAATACAATATTCATATTGTATACCCACCAGGTACAAAGGGTGGAAACCCGCGCTCATTAAGGAGACAGCTGGTGTACCGTCCCGAGGAGGGAGCTGCGCATTGCGAATAGAAATTTCTAATGCAGAAGATTTCTCAGAATCACGAGTAGCAAGGGTAGGCGATAAGGGAGAAAACTGGGATGGAGGCACGGATTTAGATTTGGAACCTCGAAGAGGTAGAATGGCACCAGTGATCAAAGTCATGAGATTGAGCAAAAAGGCATACTTGTCAACGAAAGGCTCAAGAATGGCTGTAGTGCATGACCTTTACTCCATAGAGGATGACTTTGTCGCAAAATATGGACAAGTATTAGTAAGATCGGAAATAGTCTGGGGGCTACCTGAAGGAACTTATAATACAGTTGCCCACAGAAGTGGTCTAGCTGTTCAAAGGATAATCTCCAGGGGTGCAGCAGTAATCAACAATGATTACACGCGTAAGCTTAAGCGCGTACTATTGAACCACAAAAGTAAGGACTGCCGGATAAGAATGGATGATCGCATAGCTCAACTGGTCGTAGAAAAAGTCAACATGACAGATATGATAGAGGTAGACCACTGGGAAGAAAGAGAGCGAGGGACCATGGGATATGGAAGCTGCGACATAGCGACATGTTCCTTGATTGTGAAAGAACAGGAACCCAGTATCAGTTACCTACAGGCATCGACTAAAGACAACGAACACTGGTAAAATATTTTAGAAGTACCAGAGAAAGTTTTAATATCAAATGCGATTATCCTGCAAAAAGATATGAGGCTGTTCAATCCGGAATTATTAGGTGAGATACAGGTAGCTATCGAGGCAGACCAAGCTTGGAAGCAATAAAGGAAATAACTCATTAGGCTACGAGACAAAAGAAAAGATTTCCGCCAGGATTAGACCTTAACCGATGATCTACTTTATTATAAGCAAAGGCTATTTGTAACAAATAGTCAGACGCTATACCCCAAGATTGCAGAAGGGTATCACGAGGAAAAAGTTGCTAAAAAACAGCTAGGAGTTTCCGCAGCTATAACCACCAGAATTACCATACTCCCAGCTGGTGACTCGGCGGGAAACGCAATGCCAAGACTCTAGGCATTAGCCAAGAAGAGGGGTATGAAAAGTTTTCTCCTCTTGCTCTCTCTCACATAAACACGCTCTTGCTCAATTTCTTTTCTTCACCAACTTGCTCAATTTTATCGCACAACTAACTACAACTGATAGGAAAAACACAGCAGTATAAGTAACAAATGAAAACAGATTCCCTACTCGCTGCACCACCCTGGCTGGCCCTCTATCGGCCACCACACATATCCAGGTAAGCCCCCATTCCTCCATGCATTTCCGTGCTAACATAAGAAAAAGAGAAATCATACAGAACAAACACGACGACTCGGACACACATACATCCCACGGCCATACCTGTATACCCCCTTTGGTACCCAATACCCAGAACGCTCCCGCACCAATAATATTCTCGTGTCCATAGTGACAAACACCCGAGGAAGGGATGCCGAATGGTGAGTAACCTAATAGATGCAACCAGCAGAAAACGGGACAACAGTTAACTGGCGGGTGGGAATAGGGCAGACAAAGAACAATGAACGACAGGCAATGAGCGGCAAATGGCGAACGGTAAGCCATCAAACAACCACAATAATGGCAAATATCCTAACGGCAACAGACAGGTGGCAGATGCGATAGGAAAGCATGCCGAGCTCGCTTGGAATATATCAAGCATGTTCAAACATGCTCGATAGGTTCTAGGCATGTGGGGTGGTGTTTGAGCATGTTGAGCAGTATCCGTGGTTTTATTCATTTTCAATACTCCCACTCTGCTAGCTACGCTTCAAAAAAAAATAAAAAATAAAAAACAAACAGCGCTTTCTGACCGACGTTTTTCCTCATTTCTGAATTCTCCAAGAGTGTCTGATGCTCCCACTTAACCGGCATTTTAGGGAACCTTCTTTTTCTGTACTCGGTCCTCGCCCAGCTGGGTATTCTATTAGCACAGGTTACACCCATACTCGCCCTATACTGTTCAACCTTTTCACGGCTTAGGCTCTTGGTGAGGCAGTCAGCGATCATGTCTCCTGTCTGCAGGTATTCCAACAGGATTTCAGTTGTAGAGATCTTTTCCCTGATATAGTGTTCTTGGATTGCTATGTGCTGGGTCCGGGCATGGAACTCAGGATTGTGAGCGAGTGCGATTGCGCTTTCGTTATCGACATAGATCTTTGTTGGTGGTAGGACTGGGGTAGCAGGAGTTTCAGCCAGGTTTTTCTGCGGATTTTCAGTGAGGTCTGAGTCTGGCTCCAGTTGTGAGCTAGTTTCTAGTATAGGATCTGGGTTTTCCTGTTCGCTCTTTTGCAATTTAGCGACAAATCTTGAAACTCAAATGGCTTCCTTCGCAGGTTGTGTTAGAGCCATGTACTTGGCTTCAGTGGAGGAGAGGGCAACGGTTTGCTGTCTTTTGCTTGACCATGAAACTGCTGACATGGTGCGCCCGGGTTCTTCATTTGCATCTGCGATCATGCACACATAACCACTGGTGCTCTTACGACTATCCAGATCTCCAGCCCAGTCTGTGTCGCTATACAGTACAGGGTGTAGAGTGTCCGGACGAGCATAGAAAGGGCCCAGTGTTAATCCCAACTTAGCGGTTCTGCTCACATAGCGCAGTAGGTGCTTGGTGGCAACTATCTGGCTAGTCTTAAGTGCCCTCTTGAATCGACTTAGAGCACCTACTGCAAATGCAATATCTGGCCTTGTACAAAGCATGAGGTATATCAGGCTACCGATCATACTGCGGTATTCTCCTTCATCTGCAGGCAAGTCCTCGCTACTAGTAGCATTTTCTGCCTGTGGGTCTGGTTGTTGGAGCTTTGTTCCAGGATTTAGTGGGGTAGAGACAGTATAGGCATGTGCGAGGTTGAAGCACTCTAGGACTTTCTGTATATAGGCAGATTGGTAGAGAGTAATTTCTTTAGGTCCTCTGGTGATTTCAATCCCTAAGAAAAAGTGAGCCGGTCCTAAGTCTGTAACCGGGAACTTTTTTGCTAGCAGGATTTTCGCTTCATCAACCATGTACCATGGTCCAATCCAAAGAACATCATCTACCCAAATCAGTCTCCAGCAATGGTCTTCCCAAGAACTTTTCAAATAGATAGCATGATCCTCAACACTTCTCTTGAAACTACATTTTCCCACCAAATAGCGATTCCACTCTTGATTCCAAATTCTTTCTGACTGCTTTAGTCCATACAACCCTTTGAACAACATGCAAACTTTCTGTCTTCCTCCCCTAGCTGGTGCTTCTACAGCTAAGCCCTCTGGAATTTCCATATAAATTTCTTCTTCCAATTTGGCAAGAAGATATGCAGTCTTAACATCTGTCTGATCGATCTCGTAGTTCCTGACTGCAGCAAGGCATAGGATAATTCGCAGGGAGGTGAGCTTGACAACTGGTGAATAGGTCTCCAGGTAGTCAATTCCATAGCGCTGGGTAAATCCTTTAGCAACCAAGCGAGCCTTGCGCTTCATGACTTCTCCTCCAGCACCTCTCTTGACTCTTAAGATCCATCTGCACCGGACTGATTGTCTTTTCCTGGGTAAATCTACTATCTTCTAGGTATTGTTGTCAATAATGGACTTGAGTTCTTCCTCAATTGCAGCAATCCACTCTGTTGCTATTGCTGAGTTGATCGCTTCGTGGTCAGAATACTGCTCTTCTGCATCAAAGGCTACACTAGCAGATGCCAGGAAAGCCTCATGGTGGAACCAGGTTGTGGTGAATTTTCCAGCATTGGCCCGGCGAGGTCAGGAAAGAGCGAGAAGAATGTCTTCAGTTATTTCTGTTGCTGCTGGTATATCTGGTACTACTGGTGACTCTTGTAGGGGTGGTTGTTCTTCTTGACTGAGAGGTGGAGAGAGAGGTGTAGGGGCAGTAGGTTGTTCAACAGCCTCCTTTGGCTTCGCTCTGGCCGGAGTTTCTTCTGTACTTTCATAGTCTGATTCAAGAGTTGGAAGAAACACCTCTTGAGCGTCCTCTCTCTTTTCTTCCTCTTTTAGCTCCTTTACCACTGTGATATCTCTCACAACTAGTATCTTTCTGCCAACTAAAACCCGGTACTGGTTGGTTCCCTCATAGCCAACTACCTGGTATTGCTCTACATTGTTCTCCCACTTGGTCCACTCAACCTTTGGGATATGGTGGAAGGCAGGTATTCTAAAGGGTATGAGATGGTAGAGGTTGGGGCGCTGTCCAGTCCATAGCTCATAGGATGTAGCATTTCTTGCAACGGTCGGACTTCTGTTGTTGAGGTAAATGGCGGTGTGGATAGCTTCTGCCCAGAGTGAATCGCTGAGTTGGTGGTCTAGCATCATTGCCTTGGCATGCCCAATCAATGTGCGGTTGGCCCTTTCACTGACCCCATTTTGTTCGGGTGAGTAGGGAGCATTTTTCTGGTGAGAGATGCCACAAGCAGAAAGAAACTTAGTAAAAGCGTGCCTAGTATACTCGCCACCATTATCACTCCTCAGGGCTTTGATCTTCAGGTTGTGATAGTTCTCAACCAAGGCCTTGTACTCTTGGAACTTGGAAAAGGTCTCTGATTTTTGGCGGAGGGTGTAGACCATAGTGTATCTTGTATATTCATCGATGAATAGGAGGAAATATCGTACTCTTGCAAGAGAGGTGGTCTGCATAGGTCCTGCAAGCTCACTGTTGATTAATTCAAGTGGGGCGGTAGTTACTGGAGTAGCGGGAGAGGAGTTAGGGTTGCGAGTTGGCTTTGTGGCAATGCAACTACTACAGCTAGTGTTTGTGTGGTTACCATCGATCACCATCTCCCCATGATTCCGTGCTAACTGCTTGACTTTCTCAAAGCTGATATGGCCAAGGTGGCGATACCAGTCAACCAAAGTCTTATGCTTCGCCACTGCTCTGGCTGGGTTTGCTTCAACACTTGGAGAGTAGGTTTAGAGAACATAGGCATTTTGCTGGAGCCTGGCGATACCAAACAGCTTTCTACCATGCTTAATGCTGACCACCTCTTGTGGACCAAAGTTAACAGTTCCCCCAGCAGCTTGGATACAGCGAACAGAGACTAGACCACTACTTGCCATTTCGAGCACACACAAGACTTTCTTCAAAACCACCTGGTTGTGTGCACCATTAACTACAAGGTGTAATAGGACATCCCCCTCACCCACAACAGTCATCGTGGAACCATTGGTGATATGAATTGAGTTGTAAACGCGGGTAAGAGACTGAAACTGCGAGCGATCGGAGGTCATATGGTGAGTAGCCCCTGAGTCCAAAACCCATCGTGACCGAGAAAGCTCAACAGAATTTTCATCCTTAGATGTGATGCTGGCAGCCCATGCCTTTGATACTCCATGTACCATTGCCGAGTTTGCACGCGGACTTGGACCACGAGTAAAACCATTTCTCCTTCCCGGGCCACTACCTCTTCGACTTCTTCTTACTTGCTGCTTCTTTGGGCACTTATTTGCTCAATGTCCCTTCTCTTTACTGTGGAAACAGGTGTCCTGCTCGACACTATGTTCCTGATCCTCTGAGTTTGCCCTTCCAAAATTTCCCTGCCTTCATGGCTGACCTCTTTTCCAGCTCTTTTCTCTTCTTCCTCTACCAGCGAAAAAGGCACTTGTCGCTCCACTCTCAGTAATGGTACCCTGATTCAACTGCTGGTGCTCGTGTATCAGGCGGTCACAAATCTCATCATAGGATGTACCATCATAGTCAGCATTATTCCCAACTGAGGTCCGGAAGGGGTGGTAGGGCACAGGTAGCTTAGACGAGAGGAGGTATTTCTTATCCTTCTCTTGCTGGACTTCGCCGGCCGGAGCTAACTGCGGGAGAAGACAGTTTCTCTAGAGCTGAGATGTATTCAACATGGTTATTATCTGAGTCGCCATATGCAACCTTAGACAGTTCTTCCCACGGGAACCAGATCCTAGCTTGATCTTTCCCAGGATACCTCTTTTCCAACTTCTCCCAAAGCTCCTTGGAATGTCACACCTCTGCATACAGCCCGCGATGTGCACTGACCATAAGCCTGCTCAGCATACCGCGGGCCTTACTGGCTTTTGTCTCCCAAAGTGCCACAGCTGCTTCTGCCTCAGTAGGGCACTTGAGTATTCGTGACACTACAAGCCAATACTCCATCTCTGCGAGTATATCTATCACAGCTAGCCTCCATTCTCGATAGCCAGCAGCTTAGGCGAGAGGCTTGATGCCACGGGAGGCGATAATTTTGACCTCCTAGTTAGTGGTTTTGGACATTGCGACCGTGTAAGCAAGGTAAAGGTACTTGGAGATACTTTGTATGACCAAGCCGCTAAATCGCGTAGTTGCTGTGAAATCGCGGAGGTAGAAGGTGGGGTGGTGCGACGCTGGGAGGTAGGAAGGCAACAGTAGAGCAGTGGTGTGGTGAGGGTATCGTTAGCGGCAACAGCATCGAGAGGTAGAGCACTGGACTTGGGTCAAACTGGACCCATAAGCTAAAAATCAGCTAGGAGTTGCCGGAGCTATAACCAACACGATTACCGTACTCACAGCTGGTCACTTGGCGGGAAACGAAACGCCAAGACTCTAGGCGATAGCCAAGAAGCGAGGTATGAAAAGTTTTCTTCTCTTGCTCTCTCTCACACAAACACACTCTTCCTCAATTTCTTTTCTTCACCAACTGACTCAATTTTATCACCCAACTAACTAAAACTGATAGGAAAAATACCGCAGTATAAGCAACTAATGAAAACAGATTCCCTACTCGCTCCACCACCCTTCCTAGCCTTCTATCAGCCACTACACATCTCCAGGTCAGCCCCCATTTCTCCACGGATTTCGATGCTAACAAAAGAAAAAAGATTTCTTAAAGAACAAACATGACAACTCGCATACGCCTACATCCCACGCCCACACCCATATACTCCATGGGTCCCCAATACTGACAACGCTACCGTACCCTGAATATGCCCGTGTCCATAGCGACAAATACTGGAGGAAGGCATGCCGAATAGTGAGTAACCAGATAGGTGCAACAATGAGAGAACGGGACAACAGCTAACGGACGGGTGGGAATAGGGCAGACAAAGAACAACGAACGGCAGGCGATAAGTGGCTAAACGCCGAACCGTAAGCCGCCAAACAGAGACGTTCATGGCAAATATCCCAACAGTAACAGACAGGTCGCGGATGCGATAGGAAAGCATGCTGAGCGTACTTGGCAGATATCCAGCATGTTCAAACATGGTGGATAGGTTCTAGGCATATTGGGTGGTGTTTGAGCATGTTGAGCAGTATCTGTGGTTTAATCCATTTTCAACAGTTGCAGGAAATTTCGGGCAACAAAAAACTTGTGAAATCATTATGCGGGACTTATATTAGAAAGGATCCTGGCATGGGACCATGATCATGTACGATGCTGCGATGAATGCTAACATAACAACTCGTCCAGACACGCTATAAGTACCGATTATTGCAAGCACTGCAAATACTCTATGGAGTATGGGAATCCATCTCCGCGGACTTTATCACACAACTACCGAAGTCGCAAGGTTGGACACAGATAATGGTAGTAGTGGACTGATTTACAAAGATGGTACATTTTATCCGACTACAGACATTAGCAGTGTCTAAGGATGTCGCCAACGCATTCCTAAAAGAAGTATGGAGGCTGCATAGCCTGCAAATTGAAATCATCAGAGATATGAACTCCCAGTACGTAGGAGAATTCTGCGAATCCCTTTGCAAAGGGCTGAAAATTAAGCAAAGGATGTCGACGGCATACCAACCTCAAACTGACAAACAAACTGAACTTACCAACCAAGTGCTGGAAGGATACCAGCAAAGCTTTGTCAACTATGAGCAAAATGATGGGTATCAGATACTCACACTAGCCGAACATGCATATAACAACTCCCGTACCAGCACATGTGGGATCTCGCCATTCCATGTGAACTACTGATTCCCTCCAGAGAGAGAGTGGATGAAGGAGCATCAAGTTCAAAATCCAGGAGCTACACTCTAAGCAAACAAGGTAAAGACGATTCACGAACAAGGAAGCGGGTAACCAGAAAGGTCAGGGAAAGGAATGTCAAAATATTGGGACCTGAAAGCTCACCCACCACCAGACTTCAAGATCTGGAACAAAGTAATGTTCAATGGAAAAAACATTCGCGTGCAACAGAAATCTAAGACGCTAAGCCCGCAGCTATAAAGTCATTTCCAAATCATGGAGAAGTGCAGATCACGAGCCTTCAAGCTCAACATATCTCATCGCTAGAAGATTCACAACGTATTCCATGTCACACTATTAGAACCCTCTTCCGAATCAGTTTTTGGTAATCTCCAGTAACCTCCTAGGGAGCTGGATGACATTGATGGAGATCTACAAGGGGAGGTTGAAAAAATTGCAAGAAGCGAGATTCGCTCTTAGAGAAAATGGGTACAGTCTCACTATCAAGAGAAGTGGGAACTGTGGTACTGCATCAAATGGCAATAGTGAGCAGAAGATGAGAACTCATAAGAGCCAGCTACTGGTATGGAAAATATTGAGGAAGTTGTGCAAAGTTTCGATAATGAAAATGCAGACAAGCCAGGAAGGGCAGAAGTAAGATTGTGAGGAAAAGGTTTTCCTACCATAGCCAAGTAAACGCGAGAGGTTTTTTACACTGACAATACTGAGTCTGGAAATGTTTTTAAAAGAATTGCAAGAAGTTATAAAGGCATAAAAGGTAAAGCTTGGTAAGAGGGAACTCATGTTAGACATGTGGAAATCTGCGACAAAGTGCACAGACCTCACGGCAAGTAACTGTGTATAGACCCTTGACTTTGCAGAGTGCTAACACCCTCCTCAGGCCCCCTTATGGGGCCCACACGTCATTAGCGGGATTTTGAGAGTTGTGTCCCATAACTAAAACATTACATAAATAAAGCCCCATTCATAATACCATATACGTCGCCATACTCCGTCCAGCCACTCGCTGTTTGCAGGATATATGAGAGGTGGCCTTTAGCGACATTTAGCAAGCTAAATGAAAGAAATCCGTGGTGGGCGCATTCAGATATTATGCTTGAAGGTTAGGCTACCAAAACGATGGGCTGCAGGTGATGGGACGATTCTTGAGAAATACCTACAGAGAATGTCCCAGTAGCAAAGGCTTTTTAAGATCTACTAGATCAACCCATACTCTTCTGAGATTAGCAGTACGTTGGTTGGTCCTAGTGATAGGAAGCCTCTATATAGGCAAGTGGACTAAGGGGAGGCACGCTCTGAAAGGAAGACCTTGATATGCCAGAGACCCTTAAGACTTTGACAGCTTGGGCTCGTACTTGTGATTGGCACTAGGTGGGCTGGCATGAACTCCATCACTTCATGACTGAAGAGACTACTGCAACAATAGTTAACAAGACTAAAGTCATATAATAGTCTATGTGGACAACTAAGTTGTAGGCTGCTGCTTGGTATAACAAATAGCGCTGTCATCTCAATGGAGGAATACTGTTGCATAATCGTGAAATGTTGTGATAAGTTTTAGGGTCCAGCGGTGTTTGCACCCATAAGATTCTAGACGTTTGCGTATTAAAACCAGAGTACTACTTCAGAGGCATAGTAGTCAGAAGTACTCCGTGAACTGTCAGATGCAGGATATAAATATTGAAGTCTCTTCCCAGCTTTACAGACATCATCAAGCAATGGAGAACAGAACTTATCAATATTAAATTGTTTACCTCACAAATCTTTACTTAATTATTTCGTCTTGAGAAGCCTTCCTCGACAAATTGTGCCAAGAAGATTTTCTCCTACGTCCCATAGTTATGCTAGAGATTGGCATCTGCCAAACAATAGCAGAGTAGAAAAGAATGAGGCTGGATAGTGTGAAACTCTGGACCTATTCCCAGAAGCAGGCAGAGTGACAGGAAGACTAGAAGCTGGTCAGATGCACATATTGGATATGCCTGTTATAGGGTAGCATCGAAAACATTAGCACCTAGCTATCGGGGAGTGACGACACAGACATCTTACGGTTGGCGAGGCCACGGTAGGCAAAACATACACTGCCTTCGATGGGGTGATCACACGCGATGGTATCAACTTTGAAAATCCAGAGATGTGACCTCATTGTATAACAACTCTCTCCCAGCAACTCTACTCCTTGGGTGGACACACCAGTTCACATGGACAGTGCTCTGGAGATGGAGATCACACTTGCCAGGTCGCTGACCAATACAGTACCTGGCAAAGATGACATATGGTAACCTTTACTTAGGTTTTGGAAAAGGAAGGATGAGATGACAGTGCGATAATTGCAGGACCACGGTCTGTAACATGTTATCGTGAAATGGCATCAGGCTGTGCTTGTACTTATGCTTAAAGCTACGCCCCCAAAATACAACATTGTCAAATTACGGAGAATGATTCACCTGCTTTCCACTACAGCAAAGGTTGCGAAACTTATTGTACTACTCTGGCTGGAAGCTTGACTCGACTTCGGAGAACTGCTGTTTGGATCTCATTAGAAGCACGTAGCACATAATGCCAAAGCCATTGTAGTTTGAATTCCAGAAACACAGCGGAAGATATTAATACCGCATACTTTCAACAGATGTTGAGGGAGGATTGGATAATATCAAGGTCAACTCACTATCAGATCTTTTGGTTGCCAAGAGTTGCCTAGCAGACATTCATGTCGGTGTAAGAACGTGGACGCTCTGTCAAATGGTTCGGTTTAGGTTCAATAGCCGAATATCATAAATGTAGCATGTTTCTTGTGGAATACATTAAGGCTTGCTCCTAGAACCACTTCTGTTGTGAGCATATGTATCAGACATATTCAAACCTAGGCTCCGCTAAACATCCTGAGTTCGGCACTTTGTAATTTCGTATCTTAACTACTTGGTCATTATGGTTCCTGGGGATACAAGGCAGGCAGTCTGTGGACATGATGCGGAGCTTTTTGCGGACTGGGATCGCATAGCAAGGTCTGGTAGGATGGGCTTCTGCATACTGAAGACACAATAGATTGCATTTGATGATGAAGGATGAGAAGGTATGGAATTACTGGAGGCGAATATACTGCCATCAATGGACCTTTAGGTTCTTGGATACAGATTTAAGGGTTTTTGTAATTTTGCTTTTCATGTTACATATTGGTTAGACAGGTGTGTGGAGATCAGAAGGAAGATTGTGGCATTGGGAAGCAGGTTTGGAGTGTGTGGGGAGATTGGGAGCATGGGACACTTACTGCCTGGTGCAAGCCACCTACCTACTAACAGTTTGCTATGGACTTGAGTTTGCAACCTATTACTAGTTGCATGTGAAGCAAATTCAGGTCCACGTCAATGACTGCCTCCATTGTGTATTATGAGCTCCCATTCAACTGGTGAACAATATATTGCTGGCCGAATTCAGGACTCTGCCAGACCATGTTCAGGGCAAGTACCCATAATGGATGTGGTATAGCATATCCATTAGCTGCCATAACTGTGGTGATCATCCATGGTTCGGTTACATTCGGCTCAACTACAAGGAGGGTGGAATGGTTGCCCAATGGCTGACCTCAGAAAAGGTTCTCAGCTGCCGATCCACTATTGCAGTTGGAAAAGGCCAGGCAGAGAGGGCACTTTCACATCATCAGTTGTTTAAGCAGCTTGGTATGACCTTGGACGTAGTTATATCTATTGACGGATCTAAGTTCGCCAAGGCAGTTGGGGTAGCCAGGGTGGTATTTAGGAAAGGAGCCCAGACCCATTGTGATGATTGATCAGTCCCCCCAGCATGGGGCATTATTGACTATGAGCTGTTCACTGTCGGCTGTGGCCTCTGGGACATACATGGTTTGGTCTAGAGGATGCTACTGTATGTGCTCTAGAACTATGTACCGGCTGTCACCCTGGTTGACGACATGTTTCCTCCGGGAGATTTGGCGGCGAAGTAGGAGGTGATGGCACCACTCTTACGTGGTTTCTTCCCTGCCAGCATGGACTGGGTTTCTCGATATATGATCATAGACAGTAACAAGCATGCTGACACCGAGGTTAAGACGCGTGTGCGCCGGCCTGTTGTACAGACCTGAACATCGGAAGTGGTCAGCTCCGGGATAGGCCATGGTGAACTGTCCAGGGAGCTGGGTCTTAAGGAGTAGGGTGCCTGGTATGACTATGAGTGAGATGGGTACTAGACTCGTAAAGTGAAAGCTCCCCAATATCGCGGAGGCTGGAGCCGTACGGACTTCTGCGTACTGCTTGACGTCCAGAGTAGTTCAGGCCTGAGTGGTCAAAATGGCTGCGATGGGAAGGATGATAGACACTATTGGACTGAGACCCACATTATCCTAAACGGTACCATACCGACAGTAAACTTTACAAAGACACTGTGGTCTTGGCATAGATATCCTGATGTATGAAACATCCGTGGTAGAGGATGACAATCCAGAGGAGTGTAGTGAAGGTGGATAAGAACATGGTAGTGGCAGGCAACTCCTTTGATGGGACACTGACGCTAGAGAGGAACGGGGCACTGGTTATCATACCCAATCTGACCATTTGCGATCAGCGCATACACAAACACAGCTCGAATGGCTGCCAATTCCCATCTAGCGTGTTTCCAACCATATAGTTCTTCTTCAACTACCAGATCTGGACAAACTGTCCTATCTGTGGTGCAAGAATTAGCTCGGTGTATACCCCCATGTGATCCTCCTTCAGCAACCACTTTGTGGCAAGACCAAGATACTTGGAGTGTGCGATGCAACAGTTCTGTCTAAAGCAGGGGAATAGTGTGGACAAACTATGCATAGCGGAATCAATCGGCCTGGTATTTTGGATGGGCTGGGACATGGGACCTACTGGCTTGCCATAATCACCCCATTTGTGGACGTCTAGTGGAGGAAAAACAGAAGGACCAGAGTAGCGACCTCAAGACACTGTGGGACTGTTGGGACAGATTGTACCTTTCTCTTGTTGACTGGGTGGATCAAATTTTGCTAGAGGTGGAGTAATTATTGTTGTTGGTAGCGGATGGTGGATTGCGGTTGTAAGATAGGAAGACGCGTAAATCTGGAATGACACTAGCTGACATGAGCACCTGTGAGCCGTTATAAGCAGTGATTTTATTTCTGTTGGATTTATATTTTCCCAGAAGTGGTAGTGAGCTAGGTTCGGCCCATAGTAGTGTACTTCGTTTGGTGTGCAGAGACTAGTCGGATGCCAATTTTGGCAGAACTAGTAAAAACAATTTAGATTGAATCACCTATTACACCTTCCTATGTTTTTGTACTCTACTTCGGCAGTGATAGCTCTTCTTCACAATACTATTGTTTCACTGGCTTGGGCAGTTATCTGGGTCTCCCAAGTATCCTGTACTGTGTTCTGCGGGATATGGCATTGGTGGTTCCCCTCTGGGCAGGGATGTTTGCGTCGAAAGCAAGGTGGGATTACCAGCTCTGATCTTCTCACAATACTAACCCCTGTCTCAGTTATGGTTCATCAAAAGATGTTAATACAGGCCCAAGATCTCACCTCTTTCCTCAGTGGGTTCAATGCTTGGGCAAGCACTCACTGACCTGCCTTATTCTTGGTCCCTCTTCTTACTGTGGGTTTGATGCGAAGACATGGTTGGTTGCATGCTTTCTACGGGCAGGATTTATAGAGGTTTTACTTGAAAGTGTAGGGAGACTTGTTTCTTGTGAGTAATGACAGGTTGATATTTTCGCCTTCATAGTGGGAAGCCAGATGGGTCGCTGGGGGCTTAGCAGTTATACCCTTCCTCCTGCGACAAGTGTGGTATTCCTCACTTCACTGGCACCTATCTCACTCCTAGTTTGGAATGATTTCTAGGCTTCAGCGTGACCCCCCATCTTAGCTAGGTGTTTGGGCTCAGTTGTTTGTACGACAGGGTATAGGTCAAGCTGGCTCTCTCTATTGTACTCTGTAATGCGTCATGGTTGGGCTGCCTTCCTGGCCTTTGGGTTGTGATTGTACAGGCCCATTATGATTTTGGGGGAGCTTGCCTTGTTAGGACCCTCTTCACGTAAGTGTTTGTACGTGGTCATTTGCATGACAGGGTAAAGATGAGGCCGGCTCTCTTTCTTATGCTCCAGGGTGCCCAAGTCGACATACCTAATTCATGCACTGCTCTGACAGTCAGTCACATTCTGTTTCTACATCTTGTGCCACCACAGTATCCCAGATTTTAAGGACCTATCTAATCAAAACAATAACATCTGAGACTGGGTCCTTCAATAGCGTAGATTGCAGAATGAGTGACTTTGCAAACTCTATCACGGTTGTTTCTGCACCTGTCAGTAAATAGCACTGAGATTTGCCCACTAACCAGTTATCTGCGAGGGATGTACCCAGGTGACGAGCTGAACTAGAACTCCTGATAACAGATGCAGGAGTACTTCTGCCACTCAGTGGCGATCCAAATTGTGGAATGCTGGCTAACGAAAAGGTAGGATGAATATAGGCCCTACCCCAGTGAACCCACCAATGAGACATTGCTGTCAGTGATACCCCATTGGCTCCTTGTAAACTATTGCGCGTCAAAATCCACGCAGCAGTTGTAAAATGGTTTGGCCATCACAGGACTGCCCGCGACCGCATGGTATGTCCTGATATGTTAATATCAGCTATATGAAGGTCTTCACAATTGGGTTTGGAGTCCAATTTAGTAGCATCAGCTCCTTTTGAGTTTTGGAACTTGTAGGTACTTGTCTCCCTACGAGGAACCAATTCCATTCTCGTTTGTCATGGGGTTCAGTCGTTAGTTCAGCATACGCCATGGTCTGCATTGTGCTCTTCTGGGAACCCTTCAAGGGTCTTCCCAGTTGTGTCATTGCAATTAGTTGCAGAGAAAAGCTTTGAGCTAAATACTAGTAGCTGGATAGTGTGCACAGAGAACTGCCATATTCACTTAGTTGTGTTGCCGATATATGTTTCCCTGATCCTACTGTAACTGGTCCCATATGGTATCGATGCCCATACAAGTTTCCCACTCCGGGTGCTGGCTGACGTCGTGTATCTGGATGATATTGATTATGTATCCTGCAAATTATTAGTCCATGTCAATCAAGGTAGCCTGCACGATGTAGGCTACTAGTTATTGTATAAATCTCAAGTCGGGTTTATATGCGGAGTTTCTGTTATTGCTGGGTGTTCAAAGGAATTTATCCAGTCTTATATGCTAGGACGTACATGTGGGGTTAGGGTTATTAGAATCAATGACTATCACTTGCTATTGAGTCTAAACATTCCCTTCTTATGTGTATTCAACAATGTGGTGATCTAGATATCCTTGATTATCTGAGGACCCAAGACGCCAGCTTGTTGGAATTCGACATCATGAAGGTGTCACTACTGTAAAAGGCTGTGCTAATTGCCGGAATGGCATACTATATCTTTCAAAAAATTCAACATGATTATGTCTGTGATTTCTGAACACGGTTAGACGTTCTCAAGAGTTCAGAGTTCAAGACTCTGAGAAAGGACCATCTATGAGTTAGGAGAGGTAAATGATTTGCGAATATAGATGGCTTAGCAAAGTCTACCTGCAATAGATGTCGGTTCATGATACTATTTCTCTTGTGATAAGCCGCGCACTGAAAATGGCATATGAGCCTCAAGGCTCATCTCCCGAGATTGAATTAGAACTTATGAATGCATAAAATCTATATTCAAGTAATGGCTGGGAGTGAATCGATGGAGAGGGGGGCCTGCCACCAGCTAAGTGTCGGACCGGGAATGTGATATGCACGCGATGCATCGGTTTCAAGGTACTAATATAAGTGTACCTACAGTTATCACCAGTGCGAGTATGGGAGTACTCGCTAGTCTTTGCCAATAATACCTCTGCGAGCCAGGTATTTGGTAAGGGCTGAAGCACAAAGTTAGGTAGTACCGGTATTCTTGGCAAAGACTAGTGAGTACAGTACTGGATATGAGGGGTTGAACTAGCTACAAGCAGGAATACAGGAAGCCAATGAAAGGGAATCTAATAGTATTATTACTATTCCATACTAGCTAAGCCATCATGCATGATGATTCAGCGCCATTATCCCTCTCAAACGCTGTGCATACAAGAACAAAAAACAAAGGAAACAAAAGAATAGAAAAAAAGTGCAAAACCAGGGCAGCCAAAGTTGTGTTTTGGGATTCAGAAGTCAGTTGCTCCAATGGAGGCCGGGCGAGGTGGTACGGGATGGTAGGACAGTTGCGTTTAGGAAAGGCGGAGGAATAATTAGAGCAGCAGTGGTCTGCGGAGATAGCAGGACACGAACCGCAATGATGTTCAGGGAAGCACGGGAGCAATCACGACAGTTGTAGTCTTGGAGAGTTGTGGGGGGGTTGCAGCGCTAGTATTCTGGGGAGACAGAAGAACCTGCGCAGTTGAGATCTCAGGAGACAGAATGGTGGCAGTATCAGGGGGGTACCATCGAGAGACCAAGGAGATGGTGGGACAGAAGCAGCAGGTATGGTTGCCGGTACTAGGAGGAGAGTTGGGGTTGGTGTAGGGGTGGTAGTTGCTCTTTCAGTGCTATCCTCAGACAAAATGATAGCAGGTATGTTATCTGCACTGCTTTGCCCAAGACGGTAGATATCCTGTTATCGGGAGGTTGCCCGGGCAGCGTCAGGATCTAGAATGTGGAGGTACTCTACAAATCAAGGAGTTCTTGCAGAGAGATGCCTGGTCAGATCTCTTCCTTTCCGATTGGGGCAGCTCGAGGTCCACGCAGTGAAGATGGACATACAGATGGTGTCTGCTGGTACCTGAGGTGATCGTATCCACGTACATATGTGATTAGTTGCAGTGTCTGGCTTGTCGGCTTTGTTCCAAGTGTGATGTGTTCTGACCTTACCGGCCCAGTATTGAACGCGGTGCGTGCGTTACAAGTGGCTTTCGTAGAGCTGGGGGGGAATGTCTTATCGTCCTAAGTAAGCGATTAGGTTCATAGTTTGTTAATAGTAGGAAGAAATCTCTGGGAACTTATGTTGTCAAAATGGACAGCAGCATAGGTGGTGTCCAGGGGTCTTGCACTGGAGGGAGACTGGTTGTTACATTCATCATCCCATATGTATGATCAGCTAGTGAGTTTGTTGAGAGAAAAAAGGCATTTATGGAGAACTTACCTCATCAGGCTGGGACAAAGCATGGGCAGTGTGGGGGAGTCTTGCATGGAAGAGGGGGGGTTGTCGGATATATCTCCGCATATATGGAATTAGCTGCAGATTTTGTTAACTGAAGGAAGAAAGATTTATGGAACTCATATTATCAGGATTGACAGTAGCATGGGCGGTGCATTCGGATCTTGCACATGAGGGGAGGGGGCTGTTGCATTCATCCAGCTATATATGTAGTTGGTGACAGATTTTGCAAACCGAAGGAAGAAACATGGGGGGAAACTTATGGTGTTAATGAGAATTGCTGCCTCACAGCCTACTACCAAAGATTACAATTCGGAGTCATACATGCTCGCCTCCATGTCCTCATCTGAGATGCACTTATCTTCGCCCTTATCATCATGCTCCTCATCCATGACCACCTCAATATCTCCAGCTTGCCTACTGCGAGCCCTGACCTCACAGTCAACAAACCAGAATTATCCATCGGCTGGTATGGGAGTCCGGTTGTGGCCCTCTCCAGGACCCGGGCATGGCTCCCAGACCATAAGGTACTCAGGATTGTTGCCATTATTGGCAAGGACCCATACCCCAAGTGCATCATCTTTATATAAAAACATTTGGTCATGGACTGAGAGAGGCTCGGATGGTACCTGCGGAAGAAATCGTTGACAGTTACCACACTTCCTGACGAGATACCGGGAATACCTGATTGCCTCCTCCACACATTGGCCCTTGACTATCCTGTGCACACAATTTTATCCACGGTATTTCTATGACCCCACAGGCGATTCACTACTCAGAGTCAACAAATGGCCAGGAGTAGCCTAGGAATGCGTGGTCCTCTGTTGAGGCTCGAGTCGAGTCAACGGTTCTAATCAGTACTTCCCGCCGACCGTATGTGGAGGTCCAAGCATGTTGAACCACTGATAATTTATATTAGCACAAGTGTAGCAAAACATAGAAGGAGTAGAACACTTACATGGAGGTCTCTTATCTGCTGCCACCAGAGCCTACTGTACTACATGATGCTCATACATTGTCTGAAGTTTCTTGGCTGTGTCCTGGACCATGATTCTTATCTGACATTCGAGTTCTTTTACAACCTTGGCATGGTACTCATTTTTAAAAACCTTGATCTTTCTGGCGAAGGGAGGAAGGTGGCGGGCCAATACAAGGACTGATTCCAAAGTAAAGTCGGTCAGGTGGTACAGGTCGAAAGAGTGTTGTGTCCTGTGGGGGCTGATCGTCTTGCGCCAGGCTCTGTATGCACCAGAGTTAGCATGAGGATTCTGGAAGCCACACCACCTTTTGGCATATGCTATTTCACTAAAGCACTCCTTAATTGAAATAGGAGAGTTATCATAACATAATCTGAGCAATGTATCGCGCTTAATATTTTCACTTACCCGGAGTCCTCTACTACCAGCTTAAAAGGTTAGTTTTGTACAGATATATCACTCGTCCTCCCCCTACTGCTCTCATTAAAGGTTAGATCATGTCCTATGACAAGAGGCAAAGGAAAAGACAAAATGGAACAAAAAACTAACAAAGTAAAAAAAGTAAAGACAATGAATGTTAAAGGAGATTTATTGCTTACATTATGTTGGCTACTGTGGACACCATGCTCCAAGGCATCATGTGGCGTTTACCATTCCTCATATCACTTTCGTGATGTTCAGGGGTGCGGCCTCTATCAAAAAACAAGAAAGTGTTTGTAAGGTATCAGAGCCAATGATTGGGAAGAATGTACTTTCACCTTGGCTGTTTTAATTGCTCATGTGGGATTCTGCTTTTTCTTTCTTCTGCAGAATGGGAGGCGCAGGAAAGGTAGCAAAAAAAGTCCCAGAAAATCTGTATATGGGGAGTGGGGTGGCAAGGGCATTGACTGATGTATGGCGGGATGTGGGGAGGGGGTGTTGGTGTAAGGGTTGAGGGGTGTGGAGTATTGGTGTCGTTGAAGTTTACTATTATTCATTTCATATGTATATTTTTTTTAAATTACTTATATTTCTCTGTTTAATTATATTTTCAAGTTTACCTATACATTATGAACATTACTACAGTTAGAGCATATACACAGTGTATTTTGCTTATATTTTATGATAATAAAAGGACATTTGAATATATATTTTCTTATTACATGTATGAGATGTTTCAGTTATTTTCATTTATATAGTGCAACTATTTTGGAGGATGCATTGCCTATTAATTTTCTGCTTAAAATCTCTCACACCATTAGACTCTATATATATTTTATCGGGGATTTTCTGCGCGGTTTTTCTGAGTCAAACTTGTTTGCACTTATGTTTATTACGTGGATTTCCCACTCATTACTATTCTTTGCTCAAGTATACACACCGGTATATATCGCTAGTTACGACTATGATTCTTAGAAAGAAATCAATGACCAGAATTCCTACTAATCTGCCATCCTACCACTATACCCCTCACCAAAGAGTGTGAACAGTATATCTTTTATACTACGTCGTATTCTTGTACTCAAGCTACTAAGATTGTGCCGCTACATACAAAGTCAATAGGCATAAAGGTTGATGGGTATCAGGTGGACGTCCAAATGGAGAAGAAAAGGGAGGGTCAAATGAGAGAGAGAACAAGTAAGGCAATGGGATAGGGAACTAGTAGGGCAAGGCGAGAGATATCTGATATGGAGCAAGCAAACCCTGAACCCAACTTGAAAGCAAACTGCATATAGACCTACAGTTACTCGACAAAGGTGTTCATGAATTGCTGACTACATGACCTCGCCACAAAAACAAAGGGTAAAAAAAGTCAACTTGCAAAGTTCATTGTGATGACCAGGCACCATTTCTATAACATACGTAATCAGTCTTAAATTTATGTTATATATCGTTGGACTTTCCTCAGTCTGACCTAGTTTCTTTTTTTGTTTTTCTATTTTTATTCCAATTATAGTACTTACTAGTTTATTGTTACGATCCCTAACTGGTATCAGTTCTCAGCGACGGGTGAACGATACTTCTCTCTTTCTCTCTCGACAATAGTTCTTAGGCCGTTGCCTACGATAATGTGGGAGAGACTCTCGTGTCTCTAGTCCTTATCGCCTATCGTACTCTTTCTTCAACTCGACTCTGTACCAGAGTCCTTCTTCTCGTAGGTAGGTATTCGTAAAGAGTGTAAAGGTTTTATATTCGTAAAAGCATAAAGTAATAAGTAAGGAAATAACTTAGAACGAAGTGTGAAGAGCCTATCTACTCAGACTTTTTTTTTATTTTTTTTTATTTTTATTTTTATTTTTATTTTTTTTATCATCATGTATTCGTTGATTTATGGTACAAGAACTTGCATGCAGCGCTAGCTATGGCATAAACAAAACCTTAATCTCAAAAACTGGCAAATAACAAAAGAAATCATTGCACCAAACTATAAAAACCTGCGATATGTGTCCGATAGCCGACACGAAATCCCTAAGGAAATAAAACAACAAAGCGCATAATCATAACAAAAAATACTTCTACAAACAAGTAAAGAAACATAGCGGGTAAAGGCCTTGTGCCCCGAGGGGGCGAAGCCGTGGATTGGAAGCACATACGCTTCAGCGTCTGGGTCGAGCAGGTGGTCCCTTTCTGCCGGGGGCATGCCTGGTTGGAATCCCGTCGCTGTGACATTTATGTATCTAGCGAGGGCGATGAGGATGGAGGGGCTTATCCAGAGTGGGCTGTCCCAATTTGACCGAAGTGAGGCCTCGGAGGTGGCGCTCCCTAGGTTCCTTGCGGGACTCGCAGTAAAGGATGGCATGGGTGAAGTCCTCTTCTTCTTCCTCGCAAAGCGGGCAGAGGGGAGAGGGGTCTTCAGTGA
>JACCEG010000340.1:152836-176953 GCA_014065205.1 Tuber brumale | reverse complement strand
TCGGTGTAGTCCCCTTGTTGTTCTTTCCCACCTACGTTCACCGCTACGTTCAAGTGTGATGCGCTAAGTCGTTGCAGAAATGTCTATCATTGTACTAAGCGTATTGAACTTGATTATTGCTTACGAATATCTAACGGAGGTCATTGGTTGAGATGCTCCGCGCATTGTGTCCGACAGACACGTCGGGAATCGAGTGTGGAAATCCTTGTTCTCTAGTCCAGCTGATAAATATTGAGGCTTGAAATGTGGAATTATGCGAGTGATAATTAGTGACGCCGTTGAAGCCATGATTCACTAGATATTGGATATATCGAGGAATATGAGGCCAAGATGTTGTCAGGATTGGTAGTGGAGAGACTGTTGGTAATGTCTCTATATATAGGATGCTATGGAAGCCGAAAGGGGGGAAAGTAGTAAGTAACATGAGAAACAAATTAATAGGATGGAGGATCTCTAAGGGAGCGGGAGGATGTAGGCGGAGAGGGAAAACTCAACAAGGTGACACTCAGGCACGGGTTCAAACACCCAAGAACTGTAAGGGATGCAAGTCTATTTTACGTCCGTCCCCAGTTGGCTCAAGTGTAGGGTCCAGAGTTCACCGGAGTTCTTTCCCGGCGGTTCTCACCTCTGGGATTGGATATTGCGTCTCAGTCAAACACGATAGGAAACATAGTGCTGTGGTTACCGAAAATGCTAGTGTCCCTGCCACGCCCTACAGCGGGGCACGTAGGACTGGGGTGGAATAGCTGCGTGGAATGGAGGAGCGGTAAAAGAAGGAATTGTGGAACTCTTGATCAACCCATCTTCTAACCGGATATTGACCACCAAGGCAACGGTAGAAGTGAGATGACAAGGAGGTAGAATTCGAATCGAATGGAGGGATGGCATATTGCAAATACTCTCATAATACCATATCCGCAAGTTTTTTTTTTTTTTTACCCCTTGTCATCATGTCTTACTCAGATATCCTCTAAAGTATTTTTCTGCATGGTGCTAGGTATGATAGATTGTGTTATTTATTTTGCTCTCGCCAAAAACCTTTGCTTTTTCTTGCCTAACTCTTGGTTACAATACTTGATTGAAAAAAAAAGAAAAAAAGGAAAAGAAAGGAAGCAGCAAGACCTTCCTCGAAATAGCTTCACCTGATTTCCGTTTGCTGGTTCCCCTTTTAAAGAAATTCAGATGTCGCTAACAAGAAGTACTGTAGCTAGACATCGAGTCTTGCTTGTTTTTTAGGACCCAGCTTGACCCAAACTGCACTGTATATCTTAGGAGGCCTTAGGGCTCTCTCGTTCGTCAATTTCCTTTGTAATAAACTCCATCAAATGTTACTAGATTAAAAAAAGCTCTACTGCTGGGATATTTTGGGTTGCATCTCCTTGCTAAAAAAAACTCGGGTACTGTTGGTCTCGAGTAGGTTGACGCTCCTTGGCGGGAAATGGCAATAGTTCAATCAGATATTCTCGGATACTATCTGGCCCGCGGCACTTTGTGTTGTAGCAGTGGTTTATCCCTTGATTCCTGTTTGGTAGAATAGTGGAGTTAAATAATGAAGAGGAGAGAAGCACCAATGGAAGGAGATTTCAGGATGTATCGTTGTGGTCTGCCTGGGTGAAGCTGAACGGACCAGAGCAAATGAAACCGAAAACCCCAAAGAGAAAGCCTATTCACGACCCTTACTTCCCGCTCATTCCATCTTCCTAGTCTCATCTCCAACACCATGTTCAACAGCTGTTTAAATACACCACTTCTACCCTAAATGTCAATTAAAAATCATAACGCAGAAACAACACGACTTGTTGGTGAATGTCTGCATTGCCCACTGCGGCCTGTTTCCGTGTCGAACACTATCAGTCTGGCGCCTGAAGCCTGAAGCTGTGGAAGAGAGGGGTGACAACCCCCACTTCAGTCTCTTTCCTTCTGCAATGTTTGCTTGGGGGGGCAACTTACCCTGTTGTTTTGGTGTCCGGAACGGAAATAACCACCCAGTACCGTGAGATCACTCGAAAACTCCAAAAGCCTATCCTATGCCAGCCGATCCAGGGCCCTCCCTACAGAACAACAGTGCTGTCTTCTTATAGTGGTGGTGGGCACTTGAAGTCAACTAAAAACCACTATAATAATAATTTTGTAAAACTTCCCACGACAACGGCACATTGGATCATCGCCCTCGCTTACTAGGCGGGATTGGCTGCAAGGAGAGGTGTTGAAATTGTTTGCGGTTCAGGCCTCTCCTTGCTGGCCTTGGTTGATCCATAGGTGGTAATCAATCGCACCGTAAGGGGGATTACAGCGATGGGTTATAATTTAGTGGCAATAGGACTAAGTTTGCCCACCCAATGTCACACAATTTCTGTAGGAACCTTGGCACTATTGCCACACTAAATTATAACCCGTCACTGCAATTCATCTTGTGGTGTGATTGTTTACCCCCTATGATACTTTGAACCCTTCAGAGTCAATACGGGAGTAATGATTTCTGCTTTATCCACCATTCTGCTAGATGCCCCAAGGTGTACACGTGCGCCGATAGATATATGTGTCACGTGAAGGGGGATTAGAAAGATTTCGCGATACTTATTGTTGCGGCATCCCCTAGAAAAGGCACGTGACTGATATACTCTGCAGCCGTATTTATATTGTTTCGTTTGCCCATGGTGTCTTGACAATTCAATCCAAGCAGGACTGTAGCATGGAAGGACATTGGACACAGTTGGGATGCGATTCCATTTTTGGCGCTTTGGGCCTCTTATTTGCATGGAATGCTTCTCGCATGCCCGGGATGTGTTGACTTCATGTCTACAAGTACCCAAAACGAGGAGACGGAATTAACCAAAGAAACCAAAAATGTCCTATTTGAGTTCGTTTGAAATTAGAATAGGCTTCATGGGCCCCGCGTGGTCTTTGTCATTTCCTGAGCGCACTGGGAAAGTTATCCTATTTTTAGTTCAGATATTGGTGCCGGAATGGATGAGAGGAATTGGCCATCTTTGGTGTATAATCGCCTGTGCTCATTCTCTTTCTCTATAGCTCCCGTAACAAAATGAAAAGAAAACAATCAGACACCGACCCCCCCCACCCCCCCGGAGTTTAGCAGCATCTAGTTGAACAAGGTACCTTCGGTGACTTTGTCTAGGTCTGGGAAAGGGAGTGAATTCGGAACAACACGATCATGAGACTCGGACCTAATAATATTTTCTTTGGAATTCGTTGATGGTTGCGCTTCCTGGTGGCTTCAATGCAGCCAAGACCGCCATGCATGAGATGAAGCGGCTGCAACTGGATTTTCATCCCAAGTCACGTTTGTTTCTAGGGGTGGGGCTAGGAGGAGGTCATGATCCGATTGGCCACTACCCATATACTGTATCATATGCCGGTTCGGCGATACTATCTTAATGAATTTGAACAATCATCCACAGCCCCTTCCAGGCTTGGGAATCTTGTGGCCGGCGCGCAGTGTGACATATCTTGAAAGTGTTGCAAACCCAACAAATAAGTTCGTATCTGCGGGATCAATGTAACATTCAGTCTCAGGATCGGTAGTGTTTCGGCCAAGCGGAGGGATATGCGGCCCGTGGGAAAGTGCATCATAAAACCTGCTTTTAGAAGCTGGTGACAATGGATACCATCCAGATTGCTGTAAACACACGAATGAAAATAACGACCCACCGAATACTATTTATGTTGCATTATCCGAAACTATGAGATAAATTGGCAGTGAGCCGCCCATAATTAGAATTGAAGGTAGGCTTGAGGACCGCTCAATTCGGTACTGGTTTGGCAATACCCCTGGCAGTGTAACTCCAGAAAAGAAAAAGTCAAACTCATGTTTGCCGCCGGACGAGAAGCTTTAAGGTTCGTCTCGAGCTTTGAACTCGAGCCCATCGTATCGACCTATTCCCCGTGCCCCGCAAGCCGAGAGCCAAGTATTTTCTAGTTTAATTTTTATTTTCAAATCTCGTAAGACGTAAGAGGATCCAACCTTAGTACAAAAAAGCAGGTTAGGAAAGCGAGAGGCCGATTACTGGGAAATTAATTTAGATCCGGCAGTGGAATTACAGCGTGAGGAGGTAGATCAAATCTTCCACAAAAATATAGCCCACAATTGATTTTCTATTCATGAAAGAGGCTAGTTACACCAAATCTTCATTACACCATATCTTCAGGCGTAAGTACGATTTCCGTTTTTTTTTCTTTTATATTTTCTAATTTGCATGTTATTTTCTCCCCTAAGGTCTGACGTCTAACTCCACATGTAATCTTGGCGAGCGAGTAATACCCGCTGTCAATGAACAAATCTAGGCTCGAGCCACCTCGGGATTATTTTCTTGAGTCTATACTGGCAGGTCAAAACACCTGGTAAATCTAGACTGGCCCGAGCCCATTCCCTGGCGAGCCAGGCCAGCTCGAGGAAAAAACAGTACCGCAACTCAAACACCCAGATACTGGCACGACGCCCCACACAATCTTGGCAAACTTTGTGGAATACCGGACCTGAAGAATAGCCTACCCACTCCAAAGTTTGCACACCTCGTGGGACGTGAAGGCCGTGATCTTCACCTCTACGGCAGCCGTGCATTCGCGAATCCTTGCGAAAACCGCCTTAAGCCAGCCCAGCATACCTGTTCGTACTGTACTTACTATTGCCATTACAACATTTAATGGCGCCATGGAGAATATCACATCCTCCAGACAGGTTAAGGATATGAACTGGAACTGTTTGGAAACTTGCCCTCTGAATAATAAATATATTCCCCTTTACTATTAATATACAGCACTTAATTGGCAGCAGGGTCATGTCCCTGCTGTCGAATCTCTGCTTCCACCTCAAGTCGAAGTCGGTTGATGCTTAGCGGAAGCTGTGTTTCCGGGTTCAGCCCACTTGGGGTATCACCGCCAAAGAGCTCATCGATTGTAATCCATGGATCTGCCAAAGGTTGGGCAGGCGTGGGAAAGATTTGCTACAAGATGAAGGAGTTGGTTGGTAAGATGTAAGAATGATAGAGGAAGGTGCGGTAGGGAAGGAAGGAGTATACATATGAGGATATAATGGGTGCATTACCAGCCCCATATCGGCAGATCTTCAAGGTGGCCTTGATTTGGTTGGTGATACTTGGTCTGAACATTTTGAAGAGGATAACGATCCTGACGGCCCCCGCACTCCCTTCCTGCCACAATTGGAGGTCACGCAGTAATTGTGCCTCCGACTCAGCCCATCCGGACTCCAGGACTATCGTTGGAAACTCCCTCTTTATTTCATTAATATGTGGGTTGTAGGAAAGGTCTGGCGTTTTTGACGAGCCCTCAAAATCACCAACAAAGTTTTCATAAGCTATCTCACCATCAATATAGGCTAGGTAGCTTCATAGGGCTAATAGACTTACTAATAAGACCACTCCTTAATGGTCCGAAGGCAGCCGGGGTGAGGAGGCCATAGTACACCAACCAGTTGACTTCTCCTGACAGCCAACTAACCGCGGTTTCATGAAGGGGAGTCGGCATCACCACCTTGAGGTAACCGTCGGGGGCTACAAAGTGAATTCTGGTAATAATTAGCATCTCCTTTATCATACTGGGAATATACTCACCTGCAACCAAAAGGGGTAGTTTTATCTATTGGATGTAGGAGGTTGTCCAGGATTTCAGAGGACACCTTAGGATCAAGTTCTCTGAACACAAGCAACTCATGGTTACGAGTTTCAAGTGCTTCCTTGATTACTTGGAGGATTTGCGTAGCCATGGTAAGGCAGCGATGCTCGGCAGATGCAACGGGGTTACAGACGCAGGTTGAGTAGTTTATCAAGATTTCTTTTTGTGCGCATAAGCACGTTGTGACTGCTGAAATAGTTCTCCTATAGCCCTGACCCCCATTAAAAGTAGGGTGACAAATAGCTCCGGCCCTTTGCTCTTTTGCTCTTTTACGCATATTTTCGGTGACTGCCAGCTCAACAGTACCAGGATAATAATTTTCGAGAATTGTCACGAGTCACATGGATAGTGATGATGCTCTTGGAACTGACAAGGATTAACTTGTATTGTTTAAATTTATAGGCAGTTGGACTACGAAGGCGGGGATAAATGCGACCCGTGAACTGAAGGTGGTCGGTGATTCAAACTCTAACGGGGAACCCAGAACAGATATTGAAAATGAGGCGATATTGAAGGAACAAAAGGACAGCATCAAAGCTGATACCTCAGATGTAGTGAGTGACTTGCTCAGTCACAATAAGCATGGGGGGAGAGTGTGAGGATGAAGGGAGGGAAAGAGTATGGAGTAAGAGTAGCGATAAAGATGGCCAACTTGAGGAAGCGAAGAGTAGGAAGAGTTAAACAAACTAATGATCGAATGAGAGAAGTGAGACTACACGGATAATAATGAACAGCCTCTAATACGCTAAAGAGTTGTTGCTTTTGCAAATATTTCAAAAGCATTCAAAGCAGATACTAAGAAGGGCACAGCGGTGAAATGACAGCAGGTGTGTAATCCCCGTTTTGGAGTCTCTATGGCGTATTGATATGTGATGACATCCAGATATAGAAAACGCCTGACTCGCTCCTAGTTGTCCGTATCAAACTCCTGAAAGCGATTGTAGCAAGTAACTCCCGACCAGCCATTGCACAGCCTGCGCCATCACTCCAACCAGTACCGGGGCCACATAAGGCGACCGGAGATGCGGCATTGAATAGCTGGAACACCCTAACAGCCCTTCGATAAGCGCTTTGTTTCCCCCTCACCCCCGAACACAAACACAATCATATCGGCGCCTGTACCCACGGTTGTCGGGTCAAGATGCAAAAGCTTGAAGGATAAGTTCACCCAAAGGGCCTGAGGGCACTGGAAAAATGATCTACCAAAATATCCGCCCCATCCACCGTCACGCTAGTGCGCAAGTTGAACAGTGTCCAGCATAGCCTCACAACAACAATGACTGAGTCTATAATGAGCGGTGTAAACCGACATCTGAAAAGAACAAGAGTTCTGAAATCATGTCAGTCCGCAAAGGTCTAAAGTAGGGAGGACGTGGAAATATATAATGTCCCCTTTCCTTTCTTACATGTGAAATATTTTAGCTATGATTGATTGCGTGTACCTAGGACTCTTGTCGTTTCTACCTCTCTAGGAGGAGTTCTATATATACACGGAACCTAACTACAGAAGCAAGCCATCCTTCATTTTCGCCAAAGTCTTTTCCCTTTGATTTTCTGACTCTTCTTTTTCTCCCACACCACATACCCAAACTTCTTCCAAAACCTTGCGTCCCTTAACCCCTTCATTCTGTTTCGACTACTTGTATAATTTTCCTAATGTTGTCCTTCCTGAGCATTCCTGATACCTGCGGCTGTTTCGCTAACATCATAGTATGACTCGCACTTGTTCCATCTCTTAGTGTACCTTAGCCTCAAAATCTCAGCTCCCCTAAGTGCCAATCCAGTATTGTCCAGAACATCTCCGCTCCATCCAATGTCTAGTCCAAACACACGATCGATTCAATTTCCATATATGCAACACTTTCCTAAAAATAACTCTCCTTATCCAAACGTCCGGTGGCGTAGTTGGTGTCGTCGATATGGAGCCTTCTGGCCAATTTTGGACAACATGGTGGTGTATGAGAACTTTACAGACATGGCTGTAGAAAATGTGGAGATCCGGTCAATGTAAGAGGTGCGAGGAAGGGAAAAGGTCGTGGAGGAGGATAGCCACGACAGGAAAGCTTGGCGTTGAGATTCGTACAAATGCACAGGGACCTGAATGCTAGTAGTTATTGATTCCATCTCCCGCATGATACAAGCCCCTGAGATCAGATATCGGATACATGCTGAGTTCAAACAGACCCGCTGTTCCCACCTATCCGAGGTGCCCGACAGGGCCCTAGCGAACTATAGCCTCGTCCGGAGCAGGATGCTATGAGTGAGGAGGGTAGGGAATCACGTACGGCCTTCTTAAAGACGGCCGTATTAGGTCTTGAAGGCAGAGCCCTGCAGTCTTAGTACAAATGGCATCTTCCGGCGGGTACCTGCTGTGTTAGCATGTGGTATGTAGTACTAGGGTTACCTCACGGACGGACGTTAGGGTTGGAGAGCACAGTGGGAGTCACGGCTTGGCAGTCATGTATACACTGAGGTAGCAACGTTCGTAGCTAGGAAATACATTAAGTTCCCATCTTCTCATTCTCCACGCACACCCGTGATATCAGGTTATGAGGCTTTGCATCTATGACAGTTGACGATCTAGCCAGATAGCTTGTTCGGCACGCAGTTATCAACGCAGTGGCATTTTGCAGGGCCTATTTACCCCGTTCTTTGGTATCTCTTTTTTTGTTTCCTTCACGACTGCAAACTGCTTTTCTCTTTTGGCCGTACCAAATGCAGGCTGTCAAAGTCCACAGGGTGTCGCAGATTCTGGACTAATCACAAGTGGGGCGCGTTACCTATTTGCTCTTGGCTGACTGAAACTTTGGCCCAGGGAGGCAGAGGATGTCCGATCAGCTCCAGCAACGCGGCTTAAGGCGGATCATCTGCGGTCGCGAGAACGCACGCGAAACGGACAGGACAGAACCAGCAGACATTCTGACTTACAATAAATGTCTCAGGAAATGCTTCAGGATTACTGCGAAGATCTAGAACGTAAGGGAGTCACACATATGTGCTCAGTACGCCTCAGACAATTACGACGAAGATCCAAAGGGCCTATGGGATAAATTGGCTGAAGGGTACTGGAAAGTACTGGGTTCAGAGTTGTACTACTTTCGTTGGTCTGTTCTCGACTTCGCACTCCATGCTCGTGGGACAGTGGCACAATACGTTCACGAGATCAACTGGTTCATCGAATGTCTACGAGAGGCAAGGGAGTTGATCAAACCTGCAGAGCACACCTTTTCCCTTTTGAATGGCTTACCAGTGTCCTGGTGCTAGTGGCGGAACTTGGAAGAAACCATAATAAAACCGGGCCAGCCAGACGAACTGATCGCCGCGATCCAGGCTCAGGAATCGAGTATGAGTTGGGATCGAGCGGCCAGTAGTGATAGCATTGTAGCCGTGGGCGGCAAGAGCTGCGGATGAAAGGCTGGGGGCCACAGGAGAAAAGCAAGGAGTAGTGGTGGTGGTGGCATCACACGGGGGGATGCGGACAAGACCGTAACCTACAATTACTGCTAGAAGAAGGGTCATCGCAAAGTCGATTGCAAGAAGCTGAAAGCTGAGCGGATGCAGGGACGCGCAAGGGACAATGTCGATACCCAAGCGCAGGCACCACATGACAGCGGCGTACTAATAACTCAAGCCATATTTATCGTGTTCACATCCTCACTCTTCGTCTCTACGGGTTGCCAGCGGCTGCTGGATATCGGCTGCCGGACTCACCTTACTGGTGCGAAAGAACAATTGACATGATACGCACCAATTACTCCTAGGGCGCATCACATTCGGATGGGCAACAATACCGAGATTGCTGCTTTGGGAGAGGGTGATGTCAAGCTGCCGGTATGGGACAGGAAACGCAACAAATAGCAGGGTTTGACTGTCACAGCTGTACTCCATGTACCAGAGTGGAGAGGTAATAGCTTGCTGTCAGTATCGCAGCTCCGGAAGTCTAGCTTCTACATGGACTTTAACAAGGAAAAGGGTGCCTCCCTGAAGCGCTACGATGGACTGCAAGTGAACTTAGAAGAAGTCATCGGGGTCTACGCCCTTCGCACGGAGACGGTTGGAGCTTGGGAAAGAGCTCTCGCAGTAGTTACCAAGGCAAATAGAGTAGTAGTGCCGGTGGAGAATGGATCGGTGCTTTGGAATTCACGGCTGGTGCTGCTCGGGAAGGATGCAGTCCGCAGGCTGTCACTGGAGGAAAACGGGATCCCATGGATACCTGTCGTTCCCCAATCTGTTTGTATAGGTTGTCTGTATGCCAAGATGGTCCCGGAGCCTTTCCCATCCGTTACCTCAACCTCGCGAGTGTCCCAGCCATTGGATTTAGTTCACAGCGACATTGCCGGACCATTACACCAGTATCGTTGTGGGGAGCAGTCTCCTTTTTGATGTTCAATGTTGACTACACAAGGTTCAAAGTAGGGTATCTGATCAAGTAGAGGTCACAGGCATTGGCATGCCTTCAGAGCTACAAGGCTTTTATGGAAAAGCATCACTCAAAAACGATTAGAAAGTTGCGCACAAACGGAGGGAGAGCGTACAACTCTAACAGGTTTTGCCATCTGATAAGGCAAGAGGGGATAGAGGCTCAACAAACAACTCTATACACACCTCAGTCTAACGGTATCAATGAGGGTGCAAACAGAACGACAGAACGATGATCGGTACTACCTAGGCCTTTCTCCATCCTGTTGGTGATCTTAAGGAATTCAGTATGGAAGCGGTAGTGGCGGCGATTTACATACGGAACAGGCTACCAACGCAGGCCCTACCGGAGAAAGAAACTCCGTATGAGTGATGGTTTGGACAGAAACCCACCTATGATCATCTACGAGTTTGGGGCCGCATAGCATATGCACAAATACCAAAGGAGACAGGCATGATGTTGGACGAAATGGCAAGGAAATGCTCGTTTTTTGGTTCCTCTAGTACGACCAAGCAATACAGACTCTATGATCTACGGATGTAACAGTTTCTTTTGTCACGTGACGTCGTGTTTGCCTAATTAGAATCGCACTATCCAACGACGTCCACAGGTGGCGCCTACCAACGCGCATACTACACTACATGGATTGCTCCATGGGAAGAACATCTGGCTTGGAATGATTAATTCGATGAGCTGGACGAGAGACTGGAAGTGGATATTGGTGGCAACAATGAAGATCATGATGATAATGATGACAGTGGTTGACAAGGTGGTGATGAAATTCCCGTGCAGGCGGAGGTTGTTGTCAAAAAGGGACCGCGGATGTTGCGTGAGCTTGAGGCAGCTGGGGCAAGCAAATACTCTGACACGGAACTGGGGTAGCTTCCAGACGTACAGGGAGGTTGTCAGAGACCTAACCAGTGGGGTGGACACAGCTCTAGAGCTACGACAGATGTGATGCTTTCTGCGCTCTACATGGTAGAAGCACGACCAAGGAACTATAAAGTGGCGGTGGAATCGGACGTGGCCACTCAATGGGAAGCAGCCGTCGACTCCAAATGCGCCGCAGTTGTCAAGAACAAGGTTCTCACGTTTGTTGACAAGCTGCCGGCAAGCATGAAAGCAATTCCTACAAAGTTGATCCTACAGCGGAAACCCAACCCACCAGGTGAAACCGTGCATCACAAAGCCCGGCTGGTGGCCCAAGGCTTCAGGCAGATACAGGATCTCCACTTTATGGAAATGTTCGCCCTCCACCTATGCCAACACTCAGCGGTCAGCCTCATCTTACCAATTCTTTCCTCTGGGTCTGCGCTGATGCAACCTACACTTGCTATGATTGACAAGATAGAGGTCCCATAGAATTGGGTCTCATGCCCGGTCACTAAATGTTTGTCCACTACCTCCACCACCATTGTGGCCATTGAAGCATGCCTCCCTCCCGTGGATATACTGCTGGCATATCCCAGACGGATGGCAGCTCTCCAACTTGCATGTGCCTCCCATGGGATTAACGCCGAGGCGGCTCGCCTACCACTGGACTTCCCCCTGGAGGGATAGGTAGCACCGCTCCTCCCCCACCACAAGATTCTCTAGGCTTGAACCAGATATACATCTGCCTGAAATGAACTCAGTATGAGGCTGGGCAGCCCATGAGACGTCACCTTTGTACCTATGACCTGGCTGACTCTCTTCTTCCACTTACTATAGGACTCGGCACTTCTCGGATGTCATCCCCTCACCTTGAGCCTGACCTCACTCCACTATTCGAGGGGCAACCCACAACCTCCTATGGCCTACTCAAAGGAAATCTCCGCGCCACTCTCCTAACCAGCTGGACCACGCGGGTCCATCGCCCGCGAGACTACAAGTACAAACTTCCCCTTAGGCCACACGAGTTTATGCGAATAGGCAGATTCACGGTCATGCGCCTACCCCAGATGCGTTCTGGCAAGAGCTACCTGGTACCTCATACATTGTGGGGCGATTCAGATGCGCCTAAGACCTCCCCTTTCTGCGAGCCGGAAGATGAGACCTTCCCCTTGGCCATTTTCCACTCCCCGGTCAAATCCCACCGCCGGGAATGCCTTCTCAAGGTCGTAAACAATGTTGGCCAAGACTCCACCATATGGTCTGCTGTCCCCGAGTTATTGGGGCTGTGAAAATACAGCTATCGGACTGGAAAAGGCTTTTCAGGTTCTATTCAAGTACTGGCTGGACCGCATTTGAGTTGATCCCTCGCCTAGTTCGACCGTTTAGCTATACGTTTGTTTTGCAGTTATAGTTGCTACTGATTTTTCTTGGCCAGCCGCCAATATTGTTGTTTCTTCACTACTTGGAATAGCCACAATTTGTGGTGCACATGATAGTTTTATCAGTTTTGGAGATTGAAGCAGGAGGTTTCTTTTGTTTGTTTGTTTGAGATTAAGGTTTTCTTTTTGCCCTAGCTAGCACTACATGAATGTTCTTGTACCTAACAAGCAATATATGAATTAAATAAAAAAAAGTAATAATAAAAATATTAATAATAATGCTACATCAAGAAGGCCTCGGTGGCCTAGTGATTTTGAAGGCCTGTTGGTATCTACATGTATGAATAGTTGGACACCTATTCTTTTCTTTTTGCAAGTTCTCAGTCTTTTCAAAGGTCAGGTGAGGATGTTGAGCTTTGGGGCCCTCTGGAGTTCTCATAGTTTTGAGCGAAGGAACAGCCTTGGCACGATTGTTTAATTGTAGACCGCAACTCATAAAACATTTTTGTTGTTAAACACAAAGTACCAGTATCTCAAGTATGGAATTACAAAAACATAGGGTTACTTGGCTCTGCATCGCTGGGTATGGATAATAAATCAATGTCCAAGGTCCAGATTCTTCTTGCTGGATATCTATAAGACTTTTCCCCAAATATCTAAGATACAATCAGATTCCCTGCCGCAATATCTCTGAGTCTGCGCCACTCCATCTGCCTCAAATAGTGTGCTACCACCTGCACTGGTCGATATACAGTATTTCCCCACGCGGGCCGAGAGAGGAGTAGTGAACTCAATATCGCGCCTGATTTCCCTGGACCAACACTGTTAGTGCGCGAAGCCACAAACTGGCTGTCTACAAATGGTGGTCAACGCAACACTCGCTGTATTCCTCTAGTATAAGAAAATAGTTTGCCATAAGTAATCATATTCATGACATCAAATAGGGAATGCCCCAGTTGATGTGGGCAACTGTGCGCAAGCATTAATGGTTAAATCGTACTTTGCAGGAAAGATAAAATAGCAAGTAAGATAATTGTCACAAAAGTCTTAGTGAAGGGATATGTGATGGAGTTAGAGTCAGTGATCCCAAGCGGCCAGTGCGTCTGGCTTTGAGTACAAACGGACTGACCCGGGATTTTTCTGGAGCGATTGGGCTGGACCGCGGGAAAGCGGCTTTTATAAACCAAAGCCGGGCCCAGCCTGAGTCACCTGCTGGCTGATGCTTCAAGTGATGACTTGCGTTTCATTACTGTGAAATATTTTATTATTAAAGAGGATTAATGCTTCATGTAATCACACGGTTGATACAGATGCCAGAGATTATTAGAGAGTTGTGGGAAGAATGGTATAGAATGTCTTAAGGTCAGAGAGTATATTTGAGTATCACGGTGGTTAATCGGTAGATGATGAAAATTTGTCTTTAGTGCGATCTATAGCACCAGAGGCATGTTGCCTCCCTTACCCTATTCCGAGTGATTAAAAATGGAAATCCTGTAGGCTGTCCATAGATATATTCGGATTACCTTGGCATCTGGCGGCTTTGCCGGGGTATAATACCCGCTGGCTTTGACCTGGGTTGCGACAAGACTCGACCTGGCGGGTGCCAGGGCGCCGCCCAGGTTTGGCGCCCGCACAGAATTTCGACTGCACTGACCGAGGCTTTTCAAAAGTAATAGCGGTCTGACTGGACTGCCGACCCGTGGTCTGAGCCATAGTCTTGACTGGCCGCCTGGGATTACTGGTTAGAGTATGAGTTTGTCTATATAGGCCGTACAAGAAGGACCGCTCAAAACTGACGAGAAGAAGGACACTATACTACGTTCAAATGGCCGGGGCGTGGCCATTAGCTGTACTCTTGACCAATCATGATCGTCAAGCATGGGATTTCCTAATCCCGGCTGCACCTTGGTATACATTCTTGATGGTACTTTGTGAATCCGCAGAGGTGGGTGGCGGTCATTGTATGCACATTTCCCTGTGTAAGGGTGAGCTCTAACCGTACCAAACACCCAGCTGGCAGGTAGACATGTTACTGCCCTCATAACCACACTTGGCAAAACGCGTGAGCTTGGCAGCATTCTTGATACCTTACTGGTCTCCCCTTCAGGTTGAATTTGGATAAACCATGCTCCGCCAACAGCGCACTAGAGGGGGTGATATTATATTCTGTATGCCGGAGCTCAAGGTGTGGGCTGTCTATGACTGGCATTCTGTGCTATGATCTACTCTTGAATTGTAAATAGAATGAGTTGCGAGTAGGCACATATTATGTATAATAGATTTGTATTAGTATAGTAGTATTTGAAGATTCGCTATTGCAGTGGATCTGGTCCATTTCGTCATACTATTTGTTCTCTTTCATGTCCCTGCACTTGTTTGCCAATCGTCGCTGTGATAGACACTGCATCCCACCTAGTAAAACATCTCAATATCTTCATGGTTATGTAACCCTCGTCCTGCTTTTCAGATCATATCAATCTCTCTCCATTTGTTCATTCATTTTCCTTCTGCATGCAGTTGAATACATGTGAATCAGTCAAGATCTAGACTTTGCACCTTGTAGTTCACAGAGGGAGTGTGGTTCAGAACCAGCCTTCCATGATGTCAACCTTCTAGCTATATTACTCTATAGGGGAATTCAGTTGGGAAGTGTTTTTAAATGTAGGAGTTGAATCTGTTCATGGATGCCTCTACCTACGGGGCCCCCGCCAGATGAGTCAGAGCCAACTAGAGCGGATTGACAAGTACTGAAGTTGCTCGGCTCGACGGAGACTAAGTCGGGATGGGATAGTCATTAGTCCTGGCAGTCGCATAGTTCGCAATATCAAGGGACTCATAATTGTAATAGACATAGATTGAGGTAAGGTAGGTGCCTGAAGTCCAGTCCTCTCATCCACTGCTCTCAAACTTCGCAATTAAAGATCTGTCTTCCCTAAACCTTTGACAATACTTTCCGTAATCTCATACTTATAGCACAAAACTTCATTATTTTGGGATACTAAGTTTGCTAAGTTGATTGATGCTCGGAATACCATATTTGGGTAAACATCCTGCAACCAATACCGCTGTCCGAGTAGCTACCATACCTGCTGCAATGACTATTTCCAATGAACATATTGTATGCTGGCAGGATAGCAGAGAGAGAACTGTCAAAAGCCAGAGAGTTTGAAGAAGCAACAACTACAGGACCTTGCTATGCAGCCAGTTAGAAGGCCAGTAATTATGGTATTCCTGATTCAACTGGAGCTTTAGACTAGAAATGTGAAGAGGTGAGAGCAATGGGAGAATCTCAGCAAATTGAAGGTCCAGCGGCAAGTGGGTCCTACGCGTGAGATGTACGGGATGTTGGAAAGTTCACAGTTAACCAATATGCAATATCAGCAAAGTGTCACATCGTGATCTGAGTTTTGCATGATCCTGTAGCATGCCGTTGTGCAGGTACTGACTCCTACATGCTGTGGATCAAGACCACATCACACCTTCAACCCATACCCCCAAATGCGGACTTATTGTTCTCCCCCAACTCACGATTGCATTCAATCAATGGCATCTCCTGCCTGACGCCACCCCTTCATACTGTTCCACATCCCCACATCCTCGGCACTGATTTCTTCAGTCCAGATCATACCTACCGCTGTCCTTTTCGCGTAGGATCTACCAAGTCACATCTATGCCTTTGCGCATCGCTTTGTGTCGTTCTTACATCTTGACTCGATCTTCACCTGCTCTTAGCACCTGGACTTTGTCCTGCGATATTTGACATTTCCTGGCTTTACCTGGACCATTTCGTCTTCTACAAACCAAAATATGTCATGTCCCGACCTCTTCTTGCTGGTCTATGATGGTTAGCAAATTATTGGGGACTACGCATAAAGCATATATGCTTTATCCTCCCATCCTTTGTTTATCGACCTGAAAGGTGTATTTATTACCTGATTAAATTACACCGATCATGGCATCATGGGTACCACTCTCTTTGTCATTTTTATGCCTAATCCGGCCTGAGGTCTGAGCTCACAGAGTGACCATACCATACTCTTGAACCCTATATCACGTTCCAGTTTGAGAAATTAAATCCATTATGCTCTACCTTCACATGCCACTAATACGTATTGATTACCAGTGCTACCACTTTCTTGTGACACTCAATCTTCTACTCCAGGCTATCCTTCATCAGGCGACATCTCGGGGATCTTCTGTAATCGGGACTGGTTACTGGTTTAAGATTTTCCGGTATCAGTTGATACAGTTTATGTTGTAAAACTTTGTCAGAAACTGAGGTCTGCCTTTAGCCTGATACTATTAGTTTGATACTCTATATGTGTTATGTTTGGTTTCAGCTAGCAGTTTGATACTCTATCTATTTTATATTTAGCTTCTCGTATCAGTTTCATACACTATAGGTTTCATGTTTGGGATTGTGGCTACAATTCTGATATCTTGTATAATATGAGAATCAAGGCTTAGAATAGACTAAGAAGTATATTGAAAGATAGTTTTTCTTCAACGGAGAATAAGCAGACTTAGGCAGACAGAGTTTCTCAATATATTTAGTTCCACAGTTACTTTCTTCACGTGACTTGTAGAATCTTTAGTTTGAGATCCATCAAATATCTCCAACAATTTATTATTCGCGATACAATCCCCTGTCTTTTTAATAACCTCGCTTGATGCATCAGGACTTTAAGTCACTAGTGACGATCTTCGGTGAAGAACAAACTGCATTCACCCTATGTTTACTTCATCTTCTGACAGGTGGCTACATCAACTCTCTTAGAGACTCCTGTTGTACTGCCCGAAAGGTATACAGTCATTGAAGAGCTTGCTTTGCTTCCTGATGTTAGGACTACAGTTAGCAAGCCAGAATCTTATATACTTGCAGGCGCCATGGCTGGAAATCCTAGAACCGGGACAATTGGCCAGTCACTTCAATTGGGAGATCTGTCATTTTGCGGCAATTGATTATTACTTGCAAGTAGTGCTCCCTGGCCAATGAAGGCCATCTAGTCAGTTGCGGTGCACATGATCCTGCTACCAACTTGTTGGATTCCTGACTCAGGCATGCATCTTTTAGAGGCATCGCAATCAACACTATATCTTCCCCACTAGGTTTGTTACAACAAATGAACCCCATGTTGTTTGTTTTGTTTGATATGGCAATGTTACACAGAAATTAGGTCATGGATGTGGGTTGCCCTTGTGGCATGGTGTTATTAACGTGGCTTATCGAGGATTGGGTTTCACATGACTCATAGTCATGGGTTGTGACTATGTTACGTTTCCCACGTGACGTCATTTAGAGGTCATAGGTTTAACCCATATGACCACTACAGTCATAGGATTGGTTAATGATAATATGTTACGTTTCGCACATGACCTGGCGGAGAGGTCCTTGGTTTCATGCCTGTGACCACTTCGCTAATATGATTGGTTTATGAACATATTTGATATTTCACACATAGTCTCACTGAGAGTTTCACAGGTTTTCCGCAGGTGACCACTTGAGTCACAGGACATATTGAGAAAGCTTTTACATGACTCACAGTTGTGAGTCATATTTGTCACGTGACTAGAGAACAGAGTCACACGGGTGAGGGGAGGAACTATGTAAGCAGATCATTAAGACCCAGGTGATGGGCATCGTCCCTCACAACTATTTTCCTCAGGCTTGAAATCAATCCTCAACACTGGTACTCCACGAACCATCTGCTCTTCCCTCGCCGCCCAAGATAGCTTCAGGTTAAGAGTAGTGGCTATCTCCAGCCCTCTTGTAGCCCTCTTTCGCTTTCTGGAGCGCACATGCATTCCCTTCTCTGGGTGCAGGTAGGTCCTTCATGCTGCCTGTTCTCGCCTCTTTCCTGGCTTAGCCAGGCCCCTCCTCACAGATGGTGACCATTCACTGCCCATGCTTCAGAGAGCAGGCAATCTGGTTCTTGGTTTGCGGCAACTTCTCAGTAGGCCAATGCGTTGATCTCGCTCCTCCTGGCAGTTGGCTTAAGATGAGGTATCCCATCCAGTAACTGAGGCTATCAGTCGCAGAACATGGGACTATATGAGAGACGCGGTAAGATTGCTTGCCTTCTGTGTCCGGGGACCGACAAGACAGACACCAAGTAGATTAACGATAGTCAATACTGTCGCATTGGGTTTCTGCCATGTCCAGACTGTTGGATCAGCAGGTACCCTACTGCTCCACTCGGACAGTGCTTGCATTATCCGGCTTCCTTGCCTTTTGTCAGCGCCCTCAGCGTGCCTCTGCCGTGCTTTCAAGCTTGGATTGCACTGCTCTCCATGCCTTGCCACGGGTCCTGTTTTACTCAGCTTGGGCTTCTCTCTTCAGTCCTGCGACCACTTTGCCGGATTTATCACGGGGTGTCAAATATTTATGTCATAGGTGGAACCGTTTTCTCTGAGTTCTGGTTGTTGGGGATGTTTCGTGTCATGGGGTTTGGCGACCATCATGGTGTGGGGTTGCTTTTGGTTTGATGTGCTTGATAGCTTTCGCTTATAGTCTTTACCATTCTTGTATACTACAGGTTGCTAGTTAGGGGAGTTTTTTCGCCTCCACAGGGCTTATTCAGGGGGGGTTATGTTTGCGGGCATTTTGGTCGTGCCTGCCAGTGAGCTTTCCTGTATGACCTTTGTTGATGGCCTTTCTCCTCGCTGCTGGCCGCCTGAGTAGGAGGGAATGTTTATCTATCTGCCATACCTTACGCTGCATGCAGATGTTGTACCTTTAAACACAGAATGAAATTGATGATGAAAAGTAAGAAAAGAAGGAAAAAAGAGCGCGTAGATAGGCTATCCTCGATCTACACGATTTTCCTAGCCCTTGAAATCAACCATAAGTGCTTGGTCTTGACAAACCATTTACGCCACCTCTCATCCGACAATGGCTTCCACCTTGGAGTGATGGCCGTCTCTGCCCTCCTCTCACTCCCCTCCCTTACCTTTCTACGTATTACGGCTTTCCTTGGTCTGGCTTGGGATATGCCTTGTGCGCAGCCCAATCAGGACGCTTTCTGCGCTTAGGGAATGCCCTTCACAGGGTCGGTGACAAGTCCCCTCCCACCATTCCGACAGATGGGAACATGGTTTGCCGTACGTGAGAACTCCACAACCAGCCCACCGGTCAATTTCCCTCCTCCCCATGGTTGGCTTCATAGGTAGTATCTCCTCCACTAAGTGATGATATCAAAAGGAGAACAAGGGACAACATGGGAGATGCGGGAAACACACTTGCCTTCTACAGGGCACTACCTAGTCAGATGTGAACACAATTACCAGGAGTTGACATGGTCACCTTCGGTTGCCATCATGTCCGGGCGGTTGGATTGGCTGGCATCCTATTGTTACACACGATCTCAGCTGGCACCCTACGGCGCTGTCCTGTTTCCCCGCATCCCAACGGTGGCCCCTTTTCTCACTTGCCTACCATTCTAGAATAGCTTCCACCGTTTTCTGCTGTCAGATCATTTATCTGGCTCAGGCTCTTGTAGGATCTGCATTGCCAGTTTTTCTTTAGGTTTTTTTTCCGTGATGTTGTTGACGATTAGCTGCTTTTGTTTTCATGCTTGTTCATGGTTAGTCTTCTCCTAGAACCTGACTTCGCGTGTAAGCTAGGGACGCATTTTCCTTTTTCACGTACGAGGTGTGGTTCGGCCGAGACTGGAGGGTCTCAGAGATATGGTTGTCCTGCAGGAGGGAGGAATGGGGATTGTTTATGCCATAGCTAGCGGTGCATGCAAGTTCGTGTACCCTAAATAACAATCTATACTTGATGGTAAAAAACAAAAGAAAAAAAGAAAAAGAAGAAAAAAGAAACGATTGCATAGATTGGCCAACCTACGCCTCTTCTATTCTCCTGGCGCTTGACATGAACCATCAACGCTTGGTCTGGACGAACTATTCACTTGTTAGGCATATGGAAATCCCAGACATGTGCTCAGACCCCACGGTAGGGTAATAGCGCACATACCCTTCATTTAACGCAGTGCGAACACCGCCTTGCGGCCCCCTTATGGGGCCCGCATGTCATTAGCATGATTTTGGGAGTTGCGTCCCACAACTAAAATGTCACATCAATGAAGCCCACATCATAACAGCAGATGGGTTGCCGCTGTCTATCCGACCGTATGCTGTTCGCAGGATACATGGGGGTTGATCTTTGGTGACATTTGGGAAGTCGAATGGCGGAAATGCGGGTGAGGTATATTGGGATAGCAGGCTTCCAATTTAGGCTTCCTAACTAGGGGCCAAAGGTGACGGGACGTTTTCAGTGAAATATTCAAAGAGGATATCCCAGTAGTGGAAGCTATCCGTGGTATACCGAATCCACCCATACCCTTCTGAGATCAGCTGTAGGTTGGTTGGTCCTAGTATTAGGACCCCTCTACAGAGGGTAGTGGACCAAGGGGCAGCAAACTCTGAATGGAAGACCTAGATATGTCGGAGCCCCTTAAGACGTTGACATGTTGGGCTCGGACTTGCTATTGGCACTAGGTGGTCGCGCGTGAACCTGATCACTTCATGACCAAAGAGACTACTGAAACGATGGTCAACAAGACTAAAGTAAAATAATACGCTGTGCGGATATCTAACTTAGAGCCCGCTGTTTGGTATAACAAATAGCGTAGTCATCGCAACTGACGAAGACTATTCCCAGTCAGCGAAAGGGTCTGATAAGTTTCAGGATCAAACAGTGTTCGCACTTATAAGATTCAGGAGGTTTGGGTTTTAAAACCATGGTGGGACTTCAGAGGTGTAGCAGTTATATGTAGTCTGCGAACACTCCGCTGCGCGGTATAAATATCGAAGTGCCTCACCAGCTTTACAGACAGCATCACGTAAGGGATAAGAGATCTTATCAATATAAACTTGTTTACCTCATAAATCTTTACTTTTGCTTTACCTTATCGAGACGATCCTCCATCGACAGATTCTCTGAATAAAGATTTTAGCCTAAGTCCCACGGTTATATACTTGAATTTGGCGTCTCCCTAACACTATATTGATAGTTCTCCTGTTACCAAGGCTCACTATATGAACTGCGACTTTAGTTCAACCTCCACTATAACCTCACCCTTCGATTACATCTTCGAAGTACGTCACTCTCCCATTTACAATAAAACATTCCAATAGGTATTCGACAGCGAGTTATCTGAACTCAAAGAGGAGTTCATTACCAAACCTTCTTGGTTTTCTATTCCTTGCGGGATCCCAACAAGAGATCAGTTCAAGGGCATATATCGCACCTGACATGGTTCGGACTTGGGATGGAGTTCAACTAAGTCCGAAGACCTCGTTGGCTGTAGTACCCAGTACTTGCAAGTCAAGAAACCAGGCACAGCTATTCAGGAGGCATACATCCACACGGCCAGGGGGTAATGAATCCTTACCAGTAATATAAGTGCATTTTGAACCGCGAGAAAATGCGACATTCAGGTCCTTAGTCCAGAATCGGACTAACCGAACGCCTTTATATCTGCACCACCAGATTACCTACGATGTTGGATACCATACATACCATTCCTTAAACCCTTTAAAGGATATCAAGAACTCTGGTGTGAAGTACTAGTAATCACCCATCCAGGGCTATTAGAGCAATTAGGCTATCAGGAAACCATCACAATGGCTGAGATACCTCAAGACCTGAAAAGAGGAATACCGGCTGGTGAACCTATGAATACCTGACCCGATATGACAGATAAAACCGATGCCTCGGCTATTTGCAGTCCCTCCCGTCAACACCTCGTGAGCCTACCATCCGTAGATGAAACCTACCCTCTCACCGATGCTCGAGGGCTGCAAGCACTGATCAGATATCTAGGGCCTGCATGCCTAAACCAGGAGGAGACCATGCTGTAAATTTAGCCTAGTTGGCTACCCGTCTTGGTATAACCTTGGGTCAAATAAGGCAGGATATAGACACCTCGCTCAACCAAGCTAATATCGACTTCAAACATTTGAAGGGAGCCACCCAGAACAATGCCTTAATATTAATTAAGGTACAGCAACAAATCGCAGAAAGGCAAGTGGTCCTTGACCGCGAGATTGGACTCCTGTTGATGCAGCCGGCAGGAGTGGAAACGGAGGTCAAGGGAATACAAGAAGAAATGCTGCGGGAAGTAGCACAAAAGATAGATGCCCAGGAGAGGCGTCAACAGGGACATGAAGAGGTAACCACGAGGTTACATTAAAGCCTCGGGCAAGAAAGCCAAGTGGCATTGGCCCGAGATCAGACTCTGGAACAGATGGTACTTAGTCCAAGAGCGCAATTTGCACAATTTCGCGCTCCAAGCATCACTGGGGAAAGACCAGTCAACAGTACTCTAGGACAATTACGCCTAGATCAGGTGACTTGTCAAGCGGAAATCTGCAGGTCTCAGGACCAGCAGCAGCAGCAGAATAATTGGACGAACAATACCCTAGAAGGATTAATGGCGGCCATACATAAGATATTAGCTACCCCAACAGTAGCCAAAGCTGCGGCACTCGCACCCTTTCTCGCACCTTTACCCGCAGTCCAAGAAACTGAAGACGAGGAGTACTGCGCTCCGCCTACACGAAAGGAGAAAGGGAAAGGCAGAGAAGGCGTGGATGCATCCCCCTCAGGTGCCCAGGGAGGTGACCCAGGAGATCCTAGTGACAACGATGATGATGATGAAAGAAAAGGAAGAAGGAGCAGAGGTCAGAGCCGAGGCAGGCGAGGACAGACACCAGAACAGTCAGGTATGGTGGAGACACTTGCCAATGCAATGGCGCTGAAAATTAAGCCACCATCAGAGCCACCCCCATTCTCGGAGGATAAACCCGCAGAGGATATACATCTGTAGATTTTGCAATGCACTGACAATTTCGAAATAAACGCACAAATCTGGGACGATAGCGGTGAACGGGTCATATATGCGCTCACCCGTAAAAGAGGAAAAATAGTGCTTCCATATACTATTTGGTACTGGAAGGCTATGGACCGACTTCAAGGGGAAACTCAGCAAACAGAGCTGGCTACTTCGACTGGCTTTGAACATGATATGATCAAGCGATCTGCACTGCTAGAAGAAGAAAGACTAGCACTTCGAGCAATGAAACTAGTCGAGTACGACGGTAGCATTGAACGCTACCTTATGGTCATGCATAACTATAACATCCATGCACACATGACTGGGGAGTCCTGGAGGCAGGTACTCGAAGACAAACTGGCCAAACAAATTGTCCGCCGGTTGTCGGCATTGGGCTACACCGCAGATCAAGCATGCGAAGTGGCACTCTGGCTATGCGGATGGTCAAAATAAGGACTTGTCGCTAGAGAACAAATTACGCAATAGAAACCGTCCAAGCCTAAAATAGTCCAAGAGGTCAACAGAGAAGATCGACGGGACTCCAAGCAAAACTAGCGACAGGATACTAAACTGCATGTCAAGGTAGGAGGAGCCACACCACGAAAGCAGAAAAGGGACAATGAACCGGAAAAGCTACGAAAAGGTTTAGGAGGTGCGAGTGAGACCACGCAGACAAACTTCGACCAGGCCCATACTGGAATTCCGCTGAGTCTGATAGATACTCGGAGGTGAGACGGAGATTGAGCATGTTGTGGGTAAAGGAACCACAGCTACCAGATGTATTGGGGAGACATCCAGATATCGGCGGCAACAGTCAGTTCATGTCACGAATGTGGCTTAGCAAGGAAAGGTTTTCACATGACTCGTAGTTATGAGTCATAGGTATGTTATGTTTCGCACATGACCTCATTTAGAGGTCATGGGTTTCGCGCATGTGACCACTTCGGTCATATGA
>JACCEG010000340.1:39586-142166 GCA_014065205.1 Tuber brumale | reverse complement strand
GTAGATAGGCTCTTCACGCTTCGTTCTAAGTTATTTCCTTACTTATTACTTTATGCTTTTACGAATATAAAACCTTTACGCTCTTTACGAATACCTACATACGAGAAGAAGGACTCTGGTACAGAGTCGAGTTGAAGAAAGAGTACGATAGGCGATAAGGACTAGAGACACGAGAGTCTCTCGCACCTTATCGTAGGCAACGGCCTAAGAACTATCGTCGAGAGAGAAAGAGAGAAGTATCGTCCACCCGTCGCTGAGAACTGATACCGGTTAGGGATCGTAACAGTTCAAGGCCGATAAAAATGGAAAATCAAGGAGAAAGATGGGGTATTGTGAAGCCTGAAATAGCTCGCATGGTCGCTAGCGTCCCAAGCCCTGCCCGGGTAAAGAAGATCTGGGAACTGGGGGATGATTAGGAACTGACCTAGGTCAGTTCATTGGCTCGCACAGCGCCGGCATTAGGGTATTCAATGTCTTAATGGAACTGGAATCGAAATGGAAACCGCCTCTGGCTGGGGTGTATTGGGTACCAACCACGACGGAGATTGAGTAGTCCGTGCACAACTGCAGGAATTGAAACTCAAAATGATCAAAGAGGTGCGAAGCAGGTCTCTCGTTTCAGGAACAATACCAGTAGGCTCTAAGTAAAGCGACCACACGAGGGACTTACGAGCTCGAACAAAACAATCCATATATGAGGAGTCTTGATCGAAAGAGAGGTTAGTCAACTTGCCCACATGGCCCGGGAGCCAACAGTAAGAAGTTCCTCGAGTCACCTGGTGGTTGCCTGCTACGCGTGTCCCAACAAGTTACTATACCGAAGAAGTTGGTACATAGCCATGCAAGTTCTACATGATAAGAATACACGACCGGAGGACAACCAATGCGGCCTGTTCCACCTACCACGCGAGTCCGAGTTGCATTATACTTATGTACTATCTTGCCTTCTGGCCAGACTGTGGGATAGGGATGCACGACTTTAGTACACAAGGCCCCTCTGATGGAGCCTGACGGATACCGAAAACCCAAACGGACCGGAATCGGTGAAAGCGGGAACCCGACACCAGGTGAGTAAGATGGCTAATAACACCCCCAAAATCTGCTATGAGCTATCGTCTGGCGTGTGGGGAGAAGTCGTCCAGCCGGAAAAGTGGTTGCGTGCAATTGCCTATCAGTGAAACTGCGCTTAGTAGGTCGACCCTGATGTTTAAAGCTAAAGAGTGCCTAGTTTTCTGCGGAGACCTTAATGGTTGAAACTACCAGGGTGTAGTAACAAACATCTTGTTAGCTACATTCAGGACCGACGATTCCTAAATAAAAGAACCAAGAAAGTCTTATCCACCGCAAGCGCGTTGAGCGAGACGCTCCCAAACAAAAACAATACAACTGTCCGGAGGGAGATCCCTTACCTCCACATACATGACAAGCGTTACAAAGTTCAAGTCTTATTAGACTCGGGATCCAACGTGTTCCCTGTCAACAAGAGCCTTGTTGAAGACCTTCGCATTCCTACTATGGAATGCAACAATACAGTTGATATCTTAGGCTTTGACGGATTGTCAGCCGCCTCTGGAGGGAAGTGTTACACTCTCCCTATTAAATTGGAAATAGGAAAAAAGTTGACACATCTCTGAAGTGTCATGTGAGGTGGCTAAGGCAGGTCACTATGGAATGAGAATTCCTTTTGGTTGGTGGCATCTTGAACACCCAGTTTCTCACATAGAAGATGCAGAAAATTGGACCTGCTCCGCAAAATGTTGTGAAATCTGAGTGGAAGAAAATGAGGACATAGTGGATACATTCTAATATGACGAATCCGCCACTTTGGATACCTATGCATGTGGCATGGGACGACACGGAGACTTCAAAAACAAGGTGGAACTCGTGATATTACCAAAAGAATACCAGCATTACAAACATTTGTTTGAAGCACAGAGGGCATAAAGATTGGCCCCAAGACGGACATTCGCTCACTCAATTATGTTGACCAAAGGATCACCTCCTGCCTGGGAGCTGATATAGCCGCTATCCGGAAACCTTTTGCAGGCTTTACGGAAATACATCGAGACGATGATCAAACAAGAAAAGATCCTGAGGAGTCAATCACTGGCAGCAGCACTAATAGTATTTGTACCAAAGCCAGATGGTAGACTACTCATAGTTGTGGATTACCGAAATGTAAATAATATTACTAGTATCAATAAACATCCCCTTCCACTAATGTCCGCACTCAGAGATAGAGTAGCCGGCACTAAGATCTTCACCCAGTTAGACCTTAAATACGATTACCACCGCATTACGATAAACGCAGGAGATGAATGGAAAATGGTGTTCGGTACAAGATACGGATATTACGAATATAACGTGATGACTTTTGGATTTGTCAATGCTCACGCAACCTTCCAAGATATGATGAACCAAGTTCTCCAGGGATACCTTGATACGGGAGTCGTATGTTACCACGATGATATTCTCATCTATTCAAAAAATGAAGCGGCACATATTGAGGGTGATAAAAGAGTATTACGAAGTGGATGGGACTTTCAATTAGCGGTATCGCTAAAGAAATCGACTTTTCATGCCATGGAAGTAGAATTTCACGGCTATCTGGTGGTGGTTGATATGTTGTCTATGAGCACCCGAAAGGTGGAATCCATCATGGTCTGGAAAGCACCCAAGTCGGCTAGAGAAGTTCAAGTTTTGATGGGGTTTGTTAACTTCTACCAACAATTTACAAAAAACTTGACGGGTATTTGCAAGCGAATACTCGAGACATTGCAAAGGAAATCCTGAGAATTTTAAAGCGGGGGTTGAACCGGACACCGCTTTTGAAGAACTAAAGCACTAATTCACCACAGTCCCCATGCCCCACCACCTTTTCCCAGAAAGAGAATGGGTGCTGGAGACTGACGCCAGCGATTTTGCGGTCGGCTGTGTCCTTTCTCAATATTTTGAGAAAAGGGTACACCCAGTCGCTTTCCACTGCAGAAAATTAAACTCGGAGGAATGCAATTATGAAATTTACGATGAAGAACTTCTGGCTATCCTCCCAGTATTTAAAGAATGTAGACCCTAATTGATCGAAGTAGGGAAACCGATCACAGTCTTTACTGACCTTCCGAACCTACAATACTTCCTCACCTCACAGGTCGGCAGTGGCCGTCAAATTCATTGGGCTCAGAAGTTGCGAGAATACAACTTTCGCATTGAATACCGAGCTGGCACACAGGGCGGAAAGCCTGACGCGTTAAGACGACAGCCGGAGTACCGCCCTGAGGAGGAAGCTACATATTGAGAACAAAAAACTTTGAAAGAAGAAGGCTTCTTGCTATCCGTAGTAGCGAAGGTAGGCGACGAAGGGGAAGACTGGGATGGAGCCAATGATTTGGATTTGGAACCTCGCAGAGGTGGAAAGGTCCCCATCATCAGGGTTAAGAGGTTGAGCAAGAAGGCATACAGGCCGATGAAGGGCTCAAGAATGGCGGCAAGATAGCCTGTATGCCATAGCAGATGACATTTTCCCGAAAGATGGACAAGCATTGATCAGGGCGGATATCGCAGTAGGGCTACGCGAAGGAACTTACAGAAGAGTTCCCCCAAGAAGGGGATCCGCTGTCTGAAGCGGAATCTCCCTTGGTACAGGAGTAATTGATACTGATTACACCAGCGAAGTCAAAGTCGTACTATTTAACCATAAGGATATGGACTGCCAGGTAAGAATGGGCAATCGCATAGCTCAAATGCTAGTAGATAAAGTCAACAGTGCAGATGTGATGGAAGTTGATGACTAGGAGGACACAGAATGAGGAACCGCGGGATTCGGAAGCACCGATGTAGCGAGGGGATCATTGGTCGTCATGGAACAAGAACTAAGCATCTGTTACCTGCAGGCATCTGCCAAAGACCATGAGCACTGGTACCATATTTCAGAAGTACCAGAGAAAGTTCTAATGTCAAATGCAATAATCCGGCAAAAAGGTATCCAGCAATTCAATCCTTAATTCTTGAGCGAGATACAGGCAGCTATTAGGACCGATGCAGCTTGTAGGAAATGGAGGGAAGAACCTGTTAGGTTATGAGATGAAGTAAAAGATTTTCCTAAAGACTGGACCTTGACCAACGATCAACTATACTATAAGCAAAGACTATTGGTACCAGATAGTCAGGCGCTATACACCAAGATCGCAGAAGGATGTCATGATAAAAAGATTGCAGGACATTGGGGACAAGAAGAACCTGGGAGATAATCATGAGGGACTTCTAGGGGAAGGGACTTGCCGAATGGGTCAACGATTATGTACAATCCTGCAATGAATGCCAATATAATAACTCGCCTAGACCCGCCAAGTATGGGTTGCTACAACCCTTGCAAATACCCTACACAGTATGCGCATCTATCTCGGTGGACTTGATCACTAGACTAAGGGGTCAGATGGGTGTACTCAGATAATGGTACTAGTTGATCTGTTTACAAAGATTGTAACCGGTACTGGTTACTGGGTTAGGATTTTCAGGTATCGATTGATACTGCGTGAGTTTTGGAATTGTTTCAGGACACGAGGTGTGCCTCTAGCCTGATAGTATAGGGTTTGATACTCCATATGTTTTATGTTTGGTTTCGAGTATCGGTTTGATACTTTATATGTTTTATGTTTGGTTTGGAGTATCGGTTTGATACTTTATATGTTTTATGTTTGGTTTCAAGGCTACCGTTTTGGTGTCTATTATGTTATGAGAATAAGGCTCCCGTCAGCCTTGGAAGTGTATTTAAGGACTGCTATTCTTCACGTTAGAAGAGCAGACTTCGGCAGACAGAGTTTTACAATATACTTGGTTGAACAGTTACCTTCTTCAGTTCGCTTCAAGAATCTTTAGTTGGAGATCTACCAAACATCTCGGAGACTTCAGTAGTTGCGATACAGGGAGAAGTCTATTCAACAACCTCGGCTAAAGCCTACGGACTTTGATTCGCTAGTTACCACCTTGGTACAGAACAAAGCCCGTTAACCCTACGATTACCGCATCTCCCGAGAGGCGGTTACATTTTTTTAACTTCAGCAAGTTATCAAGATAGAAGGCGTTACAGGACCAAGTAAGGGCTAGGCCCCTGAGAAAGGTTCTAAACAGCGCACACGGGATTCAAAAGGACGGTTCACAAAGACACCAGCCTTAGAGCAGGCAGCAAGCGAAGCAGCTGCTAGGCAGTTAGCCAGAGACGCTGCTGAACAATCGACCTGAGAATCATCACAACAACCACTGGAACCGCCAGCGACTACCCCTGGAGGGTACCCAGAATCTCCAAGTAAGCCTACTGGTACACAAGTACCTCAAGCACCACCTAGTTATGATCCATATAGCTCTGATAGCGATAAAGGATCAGACGATATGGCCTCAGAAGCAGGACCCACAGGGTCTGGAGCCCCAGCACCAGAGGTTCCAAGGCCACCGACACCTAGGCCTAATCCGACTGTGGCGGCTAAACTCAGCATCAAAGTACCTTCACCTAGTAAGTTTACTGGTGAAGGAGATGACCTCAAACCGGAAGCGTTCGATAGATGGTATAATTCAGTACAGTTATACCTACCAATTAATGGGTTACGGACTAGTGAGGCCGGAGGAGGAAATTATTGGATCCTCTATACCGAAGGACGAGCTCAAGAAGCAGCTTTCCAAGCAGCAGAGCAATTCGGCGAAGACATGACCAGGGAAGACCTTGTTGGATTCCTACGAGAAAGATTCCAGTCTTAAAAACAGAAAGATGATACCTATAGCAAGTTCCACGAAATCACGCAAGTGTATAATGGCAAGATACAGAGAATATCAACCATAGCAACCGACAGGCTAATGTTCCGATCACGTTTACCTACGGATACCATAAGCGACTATCGCTTCATTCCACAGTTCTTCAAGAGCATGCACCCTAGACTACGGCAAGAAGCGGAATTACAGCATGCTGAGACTGATACTGTTATGGAGGTTATACAAAATGCGGAAAACATAGATGCTATCCTAAAAAGCACTGGTGCTTATGGGAAGGAAAGATTCGAGAAACCAGCAAAAGAATTCAGTTCCAAACAAGAAGGACGGAAAGAAAATCAGAAAACCGGCAACAAGTCTCACACTAAACCTAAGGAACGAAAAGAAAAAGGCCTTTGCTATACCTGCGGAGGTAAAGGACATCTAGCAAGAGATTGTCCTAGCAAAGAAGATAAGGGCAAAAGCAAGAGCNAGGTGAAAAAAGAAGTTACCTCCAACAGAATGGAACAAGAACAACTAGCGGAAGAGGTGTTTATCAATGGTATGGAAATAGAGGAAGAAGAGAAAGACATTATCACAATGGCTGCTAGACCAACAAACGCAAAACCTCATGACGCTCTCGAAGGAACCATGCATATCAATGGCAAAGAAGCCAGAGTCCTATTTGATACCGGATCAATAGGTGCAAACCTGATTGGTGCTACCTTTGTGACCAGACACGGAATTCCTGGCCAGGAATTGAAGACTCCAATCACAATACACCTAGCCATGAAAGGATCGCGATCTGAAGGTCATAAAGAATGTTCAGTAAACATATCAGCAGGAAAGCTGAGCGCACCCAGAACCAGGATGCTGGTTGGTAACCTAGCAAAATATGATGCACTAATAGGAATGCCCTTTCTGGAACAACACCGCGCTCACATCGAATGTGGCAAACTAGCTATCTTGTTTCCTAAACAGAATGTCCGCATTGTTTGCACACCTACTAGTGGCATGATCCGAGCGGCAGTAATTAGCACTGAAGATGTCATGGACCAACATCCGGAAGTATTTCCGGAAGAAATACCGGAAAACCTACCACCGCTAAGGAAGATCAATCATAAGATCAATCTTCAGCCAGGAAAGGAGCAGCGCTCCTTACCCACCTACTCAATACCGGAACGATGGGCAACAGATATGAGCATATGGCTACGAGAAAAGGAGAAAGCAGGAATCATAGCACCACAAGCAGTTTCATCGGCAGCACGAATGTTTGCACAAGAAAAGAAAGACAAGAAACGCATGAGACCATTAGTGGACCTCACAGCAAGCAATAAAATCACAGTCAAAGATGTGGAGACCATCCCAACCCAAACGATGATCTTGAATGCTTTGGCAAGGGCAAGATACCGCAGCAAAATCGATCTTAGTGATGCTTACTTTCAAACCAGAGTGCAACCAGAGGATGTGAGCCAGAATGCTTTTAAAACACCGCTTGGGTGTTTCGTCAGCAAGGTTATGCTACAGGGGGATATGAATGCTCCTGGAACCTTCATGCGCATAATGTCCGATTTATTCGCCGACTATTTGGGACGGTTCATGTGGGTATATATTGATGATATACTCATTTTTTCCCATACAGAGCCTGAACACTTGAAACACATATCCTTGATTTGTGACAAGCTCAAGGAAGCTCGATTCTATGCAAGCCGGAAGAAATCAGAATTTTTCGCCACTAGCATAGAAGTGTTAGGCCATGTTATCAATGACGAAGGACTCTGACCAGCACCAGAAAAAATAGCGAAGATCGAAGAATGGTCTACGCCACAGACCAAGAAACAGTTACAGGAATTTCTAGGAACGGTCAACTACATCAGTCAGTTTTTGCCACACATTGCAACCATTACATCACCCCTCACGGAACTCACCGGAGTTGCAGAATTTGTGTGGACCGCCACTCAAGACCAAGCCATGGATAATGTTAAGCGAGTTGTTCAAAATACGAGGTTATGAAACTATTACAATATGATTCGCCACTTCCGATATGGCTGATAACCGATGCATCCAACACAGGTGTAGGAGCTTGGGTAGGACAAGGAGAAACCCCGAGAATGCTAGACCAGCATGGCTTCATAGCAGAAAATTCTCTAATGCCCAAAGGAATTATGGCACAACCGACAAGGAAGCCTTAGCGATAGTTGATGCACTGACGGCATTTCACCATATACTTGCACGAAGCAAGTTTACTATCGTCACAGACCACCTGCCCTTGACATACCTCAAGACGAGCAGGACACCAACCAAGAAACAACTGCGATGGAGAGGGTTCATTGGGAAATACGACACAGAAATAGTGTATAGACCAGGAAAATGGAACAATTTAGCAGACGCATTATCCCGCCTTTATGATGGGAATGATGATTACCCATATACCGCAAACGATCCCACACAAGAAGACGACTCCACTACTACCTCATCTATCTCATCTTTTCTCTCTTGCTAGGAACCTACTATTGAATGCGAAATGTCTCGATTCGAAGCTCTCACAGTTGAGCACATCGGTGCTCATTCAGAATGCGGCAGCAACTGCAGCATGGAGCAAGCACAGCTAGACGCAAACGATTACAGGAATAACGAACCTCTAAACGATTGGGGAGACCATCGGAGTTATACCAGTGGAAGGTGTTAGGAGGAACTCGAACATGCATCAATGCACTGGGCTTTCTGCAACATACCTTTCTGTCCTGACCAGGAGGAATTAAAACCTAAAACTAATACCTACGCCAGCTCCCCCTGCAGCAGTTCCCCAGTTATTGAAACCCCACCTAACACCGACAATGATCACGATGATAGAGATACTCATTCACCACGCCCTCACCTCGATATCCGAGCCATCAAAGAACATGTTAAGAAAGCACTAAGCTGTGACACGCCCCCTACCAAATGTCATAATCCCGAGTACCCAGAACGTCACCACAATGAACCCCTCTATGGAGGGCCCCTCGCATACCTGAATGAGGTTCCCGTAGTAGAACCACCCTCCCTACCTCACGAAAAACGCGAACTCTACAAAGTGTAAGAAACACCTGAAGAAGAGGAGGAGGTAACAGTATTAGAAAGAGTGGTGGACGAAAGGGATATCATCCAAGGAGTGGATGATATGAAAAACATTTGGAGGGAACAGATGATCAAAGGATATAGGAGCGACCCCATCTACCAGTTAGCAAAGGACTCCAACCACACTTCACGGAACGGAATGATGCAACATTAGAGTATAAGTAACGGACTACTTTATGCTACTACAAGAGGAGGAGAAAGTTGTCTATATATTCCGAAAGGCCATGGAGTGAATGGAGAAATGCGCAGAGAACTAATGATAGGGGAGATACACAATAAAGGACACTATAGCGCTGAGCGAAACCTCCGGTATGCAACGGAATACATCTACTGGCCGGAGATGAGAAAGGATTTCAAAGACTATGTCCAGCAGTGTGACATATGTCAACTAAATCGGGAAAGGAATACATTGCCCACCGGGGACACCCTTTCGCTTCCCTTTTCCTCCGAAATCTTTTCCAGCTACGCTATCGACTTCATGGGTCCGTTCACTAAGTTGAGAGGATATGATTCAGTATTGGTGGTGGTGGATAGAGCGGTTGGGTTCAGCTGGCTGATACCAACATCAGTAAATGCTAGTGCGATTTCGACGATGGAATTACTCCGGCACCACATCTTTACGCCTCATGGAATACCCACGTCGATTGTTAGTGATGCTGATCCACGGTTTACCTCCCGGTTTTGGAGACAAACTCTGCAGACACTAGGAGTTGAACACATCATGGCTACGCCTGGCCACCACCAGACCAATGGACAAGCAGAAAGGAAGATTCGAGAACTGAAAACAGCATTAAGGAATGTTGTGAACATCCGCCAGACTAACTGGCTTACCTCTCTCCCTGAAGTGACAGCTTACTCCACTGCAGGTCACTCTGATACTATTGGAATGTCTCCATACAAAGCTCTATATGGACGAGAATACCAACTGCTCGATACCTATAAAGTCAATGCTACAACAGTACCTGCATCCGATGATTACTACAATCGACACCAAGGGATCAGAAATGCGGTATACCAAGCATTACGGTTAGCTAGAGCGAGATCAAACAGAGTGGCAACTAAGAGGAGGAACGCACACAAACCTGTTGAGATTGGTGAAAGGATTATGATCTTTGGAGATCAGTTTGCGACAGAATCCGGCAGGTCACGGAAACTGCAACCACGATGGCGAGGACCTTTTACAGTACTCGAATTTGACGAACACACCCAGAACTATGCCGTTAGCATGGACGCAAGAATGTACCGAAGAAAGAAAGGTGTATTCCATTGTTCGGTGGCCAAACTTTACCACCCTAATGACGACTTCGGGTTCCCAGGAGCAGCATTCACGAAACCAGCAACTATCCTCATCAACGAAGAACAGGAATGGGAGGTTCAATCAGTCATCGATTACAGAGAACGATATGGAAAAGGACAGTTCTTGGTTAGTTGGAAAGGCTATCCAGCAAGCGAAAATAGTTGGGAACCGGTGGAAGGGCTGGAACATGCAATAGATTTGGTCCAGGCATGGTGGACAGATAACATGCCAGGAGATGAGTTTCCTACGGTATTTTCTGGGTCTATTCCTATGTGTTATTCTCCTACTAAGGATGGCTTTGAGAGCTATCACGATATACCCCCGGTTGATAAAGGTTTTTGGGATCCTTATTTGAATTTGGATTATGATAGCGAGGATTGATGATTTTCTTGTCATGTTTGAAATAAGGGTTTTATTTTGTTTTCGGGGTGTAAACGGTACTGGTTACTGGGTTAGGACTTTCAGGTATCGATTGATACTGTTTGAGTTTTGGAATTGTTTCAGGAAATGAGGTGTGCCTCTAGCCTGATAGTATAGGGTTTGATACTCTATATGTTTTATGTTTGGTTTCGAGTATCGGTTTGACACTTCATATGTTTTATGTTTGGTTACGAGTATCGGTTTGATACTTTATATGTTTTATGTTTGGTTTCAAGGCTACTGTTTTGGAGTTTATTATGTTATGAGAATAAGGCTCCCGGTAGCCTAGGAAGTGTATTTAAGGACTGCTATTCTTCTCGTTAGAAGAGCAGACTTCGGCAGACAGAGTTTTACAATATACTTGGTTGAACAGTTACCTTCTTCAGTTCGCTTCAAGAATCTTTAGTTTGAGATCTACCAAACATCTCGGAGACTTCAGTAGTGGCGATACAGTGAGAAGTCTATTCAACAACCTCGGCTAAAGCCTCCGGACTTTGATTCGCTAGTTACCACCTTGGTACAGAACCAAGCCCGTTAACCCTACGATAACCGCATCTCCCGAGAGGCGGTTACAAAGATGGTACATTTCATCAGACTACAAAACACAGCTACCGCCCAGGATGTTGCAAACTCGTTGCTGAAAGAAGTATGGAGGCTGTATGGCCTACGCACTGAAATTATTGTTCACATGGACTCAAAGTTTGCAGGAGAATTTCCGAAATCCCTTTGCCAGGTACTGGAGATTAAGCGAAGAATGTCGACGGCATACCACCCTCAGACTGACAGCCAGACCGAACGTACCAACAAAGTGCTGGAAGGATAACTGAGAAGTTTTGTCAACTACGATCAAGATGACTGGTATCAGCTACTACCGCTAGCGGAACATGCCTATAATAACTCCACAACCAATGCTCTTGGGATATCGCCATTGTATGCGAACTACGGATTCCATCCACAGACAGAGTGGATGAAGGAGCGCAAAGCTCAAAATCCAGGAGGGACACTCTATGCGAACTGGATTAAGACCATACGTGAACGAGCAAGAGGGTCTCTAGAAAAGAGACGAGAAGTAATGCCTCAATATTATGACCAGAAGGCTAGACAGCAGCAGGACTTGAAGGTGGGGGACAAAGTAATGTTAAATGTTAAGAACGTTCGGACCCGACGGAAATCAAAGAAACTAAGTCCAAAGGTAGGCGGTCCTTTCCACCTCACAGAAAAAGACAGATCACTAGCCTTCAAACTCAACATCTCTGATCGATGGAACATTCACCCGGTATTCCATGTCCCACTATTAAAACCCTACTGCTAGTCAGTTCATGACAATCACCAGGGACCCTCTAGAGAGCCAGAGGAGATTGACGGCGATCTACAATGGGAGGTTGAAACAATCATTAGAAGCGAGATTTGCCCTTACAGGAAATGAGTACGCGGCCGCTATCGGGGGGGGCAGGGGCTGTGGTGCCTGGTGGGATCGCAACGGTGTTCAGAGGATGAGAATACAGGGCAGCCTGCTACCGGCATGGAAAAGGCACAGGAAGTTGTGCAGAATTTTCATAATGAAAATCTAGACATGCCAGGAAGGGCAGAAGTAAGATAGTGAGGAAAAGGTTTTCCTACCGTGGCCAAGTAAATGCGGGAGGTTTTTTAACCTGACCACACTGAGTCTTAAAATGTATTTAGAAGAAATAATAAAAAGGTTTATAAACACATTCCTGGTGAACCCTAGAAGCAGGGAGCTCATGGTGGGTATATGGAAATCTGAGACACGTGCAGAGACCCCATGGTAGGGTAACTGCGCACAGGCCCTCGATTTACCGGCGGGCCAACACCCACCTGTGGCCGACTTCTGGGGCCCCCAAGTCATTAGCGATATTTCGGGAGTTGTGTCTCATAACTAAAATGTCACATCACTGAAGCCCACTTCAAAACACCATATATGTCACCGCCGTCTGGCTGACCTCATGGTGTTCGCTCGATAGCCGGCAGGGGCCCTTGGCGACATCTGGTAAGAGGAACGGATGAAGTCCGTCGCAGGCGCATTGAGGTAGTAGGCTTCAAGATTAGGCTTCCAAAGTATGGGCCGCAGGTCACGCGACGTTTTAGGCGAAATATTCTAAGAGGATGTCTCCGTAGTGGCAGCCATTAGGGGTATACCGAATCCACCCATACCCTTCTGAGATCAGCTGTAGGTTGGTTGGTCCCAGTAATCGGACCCCTCTGTGCCGGCCGGCAGACCCAGGGGAAGCACGCTCAGAATGGAAGACCTAGATAGGTTGGAGCCACTTCAGACGTTGACACGTTGGGCTCGAACATGCGATTGGCACTAGGTGGTCCGGCATGAGCCTGATCACTTGATGACCAAAGAGACTACTGGAATGACAGTCAACAACACTAAAGTAAAATTATAGTCGATGCGGACAGCTAAGTTAGAGGCCTCTGTTTGGTATAACCAATAGCAGAGTAATCTCAACGGAGCAATACCATTCCGAGTCCGTGAAAGCGTATGATAAGTTTCAGGGTCAAATGGTGGTCGCACTTATAAGATTCTGCTCATTTGCGTATTAAAACCACGGTGGTACTTCAGAGGCAGACTAGTTGGAAGTAGTCCGTCAACAGTCAGACGCGCGATATAAATATCGAAGTCCCTCCCGAGCTTTACAGACATCTTCAAGCAACAGAGAATCGATCTTATCAATATAAGCTGGTTTACCTCATAAAGCTTTCCTTTATCTTTACCTTATCGAGACGATCCTTCCTCCACAGATTCTCCGAAGAAAGATTTTGGCGTACGTCTCTCGGTTATATATTTGAGTTTGGCCTCCGCCTAACATCACCCCCCCTCTCCTTCCACCATGGCTTTGGTCTAGGAGTCACTGCTGTCTCCACACTCCTCTCACTGCCCTCTTGTACCTTTCTGAGTGTCAAGACCTTCCCTCCTCCAGGTACTGGTATTCTGTTCATGCCACCAGTTCTCCACGAAATGTTCTCTCAGCGTGGCAGCACTTCACAGTGGGCGGGCATCCGCATCCTATACTTCAGATAGCTGGAAACCAGGCTTATAGTATGCGAGAAGTTCTGAACCAGCCCACGGGTCAATCTTGCACATCCCCACAGTTTGCTTCATGTCTGGTATCCTATCCACTAAGTAATGTTATTGCTCAGAGAACAAGGAACTACTTGAGAAATGCGTTGAAATTTCTTATCTTCCCCTGGTAACTGCCTAGTTACACATGAGCATCATTACCGCGAGTTGACTCGCTCGTATTTGGTTTCCATCCTAGGCCACTGGTGTGATTGGCTTGCACCCTACTGGTACAACCCTCCTGGGCTGCCACCCTACTGCTCCACCATCTGTCTCCACCACCAACAGGTGGCCCTTTTTCACGCTAGATTCTGGTTCAGGGATAACTTCACCCCCTTTCCGCTCCCAGCACGTATATCTGTCTCTGGTCCTTCTGGGATCTACTTTTCACCTGTTTCTTTTATTTTTATTTCAGAGATGTTCTGTGTGGTTACTTCCCCATATTTTCACGTTTGTTCTTAGTTAGGCTTGCCCTATTTGCTGAGTTTCCACACGAGAGAGGCACGTGTTGTTCACTTGGCCGCCAGGTACGGTTAGGACCTTACCTCAGGGTCTTCAAGATATGGTCCGGCCGGAGGGAGGGAGGAAGTGGGATTGTTTATACTACAGGTAGTACTGCATGCAAGTTCTTGTACTGTAAATCACAACCAATACTCAATGATGAACAAAAAACCAAAAAACCAAAAAGAAGACCACATAGATAGTCATCCTTCAGTACCTCTATTGTCCTTGCACTTGCAATCTACCTCTCCATGCTAGGACTTCGCGAACCATCCAGTGCCCCTCTCTGTTTCAAACATGGCTTCATCCTAGGAGTTACAGCCATCCCGCGCTCACTGCTCACTTTCGCTTTTCTAAGTGACTGGGCTTTGCTTCCTCTGGGTACCAGTATGCCTCTCGCACTTTTCATTCTTGCCTCTTTCCTCGCTGTTTGGCCCTGCGTCTCACGGTCAGAGACCCTTCGCTTCCCATGATTCAAACAGCTGGGAATACGGTTTTCTACAAGTTTAATCTTCTCAACAGACCCTCTGGTTGATATGGCTGCTCCACACGATTGGCTTAAGCAGTGGTATCATATCCACTAAGGGACGTTATCTGTTGCAGAACAAGGGACTACTTGAGAGATGCGGCAAGATCACTTGCCTTCCGCCTCTGGCCACTGCGTAGCAGGACATGTGTATGATAACCGATAGTTGATACAGTCACACTTCGTATCTGCCATTTTCCAGTTGTCTGATTGGCTTACATCCTACCTCTATGACTGCGCTCAGGTTGCACCCTACTTCAATATCGTGCGGCCTCCACACTCCACTGGAGTCTCTTCCTAGCTTCTCGGTCTGGATCGTATTGGTGCCTGTGCCTTGCTATGGGTCCTTTTTCCTTCACTTTGTGATTTTCCAGTCCATTTTGGGTCACCTTTACCATTTATATCCCATTCTCTCTAGACGTTTGTTTGTCACAGGTGGCTTAGGCCTTCGGTAGTATGGTTGGGATTCAGGCTGTTTTGGGTCGCTCTCACTATGTGATTGGACCACTGTTGGTGTATGGAGTTTCTTTTGTCTTGATGGGCTTGCCAGGTTTCATTAACAGTCTTTCCCGTTTGTGTATGCTACAGGTTTTCTGTACGCGGGAGTTTTTTAGACTGCCAGAGTTTGTTCGCAGCCTGCCATGTTTGCCAGACCTTGGTCCTTTCGGCTCATGCAAGTTTTGGTGCAAGCTTTGGTGCTGGTTTTTCACCTCACTGCTGTGGTGCTGGCGTAGTAGTGGAGGTTAGTGTGTCTACAATAGCTTCCCTGGCTGAGGAGGGTGTGCCTTTACACACTGACTAAAATTGATGATAAAAAGCAAAAAAAAGAAGACCTAGTAGATAAGCCAGGATATGCTTCCGCAATTTCCCGCTGCCTACATTCCTTCCATATACTCAGTACCATCAGCGTCTAGTGAGCCCATACGTTTCCTCCATAACAGAAACCGTCAGGCCGAGGCCTCCCGATCAAAGATAGCACTAGCCACCGTTCCCTTGCCACCCTCGGAGCACTCCGCAGTGTCAGGAATCAGTCCTCTAGTGCCCCTCATTCTCTTGCAGTGTGCAAGATCCTCGTCGGACACATTAGCATCTTGACAACCTTTAGCCTCTATCAGTTTGGGTCAGCTTGATGACCTCTCCCTTGTGGAAGATGTCATTCACCCTCTGCACTATACCTCACTACTGGCCTTCAAGCACTGTTCCGCTCAGATCGATGAACTGGCACTGGAAGTTGCCCACCTTTGCAGCCTTGTAGCCATACTCTGTTCACGGTGCAACCAAGTTCTGCGCTCTCCACCACCTCCTACTAAAAGCGAAATGACAACCACAACACTCTCGGCTCCCCAGCTGGCCATACGGGATCTGACATGGTGGCTGACCATCTCCTCCTCCAACCAACTAGCCACCAACCGCCCTGACCCCATGAACCCACACTGGTGCCTACGAGAACCAAGATGGCTTGGGTTGCTCCTGTATGGAAGGGAGAGGACAAGGCCCAGTCTGCGCCGCCGCTAGCACAGCCGATGAGCTATTCACTCTTGACGAATAGGGTGGTGACACAGATGTCCCCTGCTATAGCACTGAGGACCACAAATGGTAAGTGTACTCTGCCACTGAAGTGGCATAATTCCCTTTCTCCTGGAAGACTCTGGGCTACAGGATTGGCAAGTAGCCCTCGCTCTTGGAGTTTCAACCCGGTTCCCTAGTCATCGGCTCAGGCTGCTGCTACTACATTTGCTCGGGCTGCTTTTTCTGTACAACCGTTGAAAGGGAAAAGAAGCAAGGCGAAGAACACATAAACTGTGAGCCCGGTCGCATCTGGCTTGGCTCCTTCGGCCCCTTCCCGCGGTCTGTGTACCCTCCTTGCTGCTGAGAGGGGCTTCCATAACCCCCCGTCCTTCCCGTTCCTGCACATCAACCCTGTCCTTATTGCTGCCTCCATCCCCGACTATGCTGCCATTGCTCTACACAATGCAGGTTGCAATCTCCCACTATCCCTCCCGGCTCTAGTCCATGATAGAGGTGCCCTGACTCTCTTGGCCCTTTCTCCCTTAGTCCCCTCTGCTCTCTAAGCCCCATACTATGATGCCCCCTCTGCTTAGTTGAACCAGTTGTTCATGCCAGGTACTGCCCAGTGTCTCCCCTTTCCTCCTGCCGCAACCAAGTTCAGCTATCAATACATTCTCTTCCAAGTGCCTACTTCCACATGGAGGCCCGCGACCTCTTCAAGTGCCTTGACAACACGCTCCACCATGTGCAAAAGATCCCGATCCTCACTACCCTCTGCTTTAATGATGGCCTCAACTTCATAGTCATTCCTAAGCACACTGCGGTGGTAGTGACAGTTGCACCAGAAAATGAGGTCAGCATGTTCGGCAACACCTACCTTTTCCCCTGTCACTACCACACCAGGAGAGCATCCTTGGCTGACAGCCTCACTCAATTCTGGAATTGCTACGAATACTGCCTCTATTTTGAAAGGGGTAAGGTTGACAATACATTGTCTCACATAAGCATCCAGTCTCACAAAAAGCAGGCACATCGCTGCCCGAATGCCACCTGCCCCAATGGTGGGAACAAAAGAGTGGTTGTCGACTGCTGCCTAAGCTCCCCTCCAATGTGTGTGGTCTGAAAAGGACCCCACCCTGCTTTTGCTGGAGAATGACAAGCGAGACCTCCACCCCATACTCTCCTCATGGGGCCTCCTATTCCGCGTGATGAGCCACATTCGGCCCCGTCAATCGACCCTAGGAAAGGTCCTTCAACCAACACACCCTCCATCAAACGCCCCTTTAATCCTGCAGTACCCAGCCCTAGGTAGGGGGTTGCTCACCTATCACATCCTCTTGTCTCAGTACCAAAGCCCTAAGGGGGTACCTTGCTGACTGCCACATGGCAGCAATCTCCTTCTGCTTTCACACAGCGTGAGACCCCGCAAGATGTGGAATGGTTGGTCGCCCCTCCCGTGTGAGTTCTGCACTGGAGGTGGACTACCAGACCTTAATTTCCATTCCACAACCCAACTGTAGAGGAAGCCGCCGTGTTCTTCTTTCTGTTTTTAATTTCTGTTCTTTCCTGGATTTCCCCCCTACCCTGCTTGCTCTTCAAGAGCACCCCCTTTACGGAAACAGACCTCACTGGTTCTCTTGTTTCAAGGCTTTTGTACCCCGCTACCAAGGTGTGGCAAGTCATGAGTAACCGCCTACCTGCACCTTCCCACTCAAATTGAATTCTCTACCCTTCCACTATTCCTTTAGGCCAGGAAGTGGATGGCCCTTGATTTACACTCCTCAGTTGCATTCTTCGACTGTATCATTACCAAGCTCAGGATTGTAAACCTCTACACCACATTGGATGGCTCTCCCTTCTGCCAGACTCTCGCACCAGGTGTTGCCTTGCCCCACGCCACTACCCCCACGCTAGTTGTGGGGGACTTGAATATAGACTACCGCTGAGGTGTCATGGGCCGATTGTTCACGATCCTAGACATCTCTGCCTTCACATACCACTTTAAGAGTGCAGCACAGGAACCGTTCCCAATTCTGAACAGTGCAGGAATCCTCAAGGACTTCTCCTTCAACCATGACCGGTGACCGTGCTTGATACATATGGTATTTGCCAACAACCCCAGGCCCTGAACCTCCAGACCTGAGACATGCCCCAATCCCCAACAAGATTTCATCATGTCCCAATCCTGACAACTCTTTGTGAGCCACATGCCTGCTCACCCCCATAGGGCCCATCTGCACCCAGACCAACTAGCTCTCTCTCACGGATAAGATCAAAGCCGTGCCAATCAATGCCCCGCTGCTTCTACCAATAACCTACGCATTCTCCACCTAGTTCAACGAGGCTCGGGGCTGATCAAGGGCCCGGCTTGAGCTCCATACACTTGCAGGGACCCCCTCTCAGAGGTTCAATCCATTGTGGTCCCCCAACCTTACTGCACTGAGGTCTGCGTTCGACCCAGCACTCAGTGCAGCACAGAGGAATTCCATTCCCTCGTTACAGTCGAAATGCAAGCAGGTATGACTACTATACTTCAAGGCCATGAAGAGGGCCAAAAACAAATACTGGAATTATTTTCATAAAATAGCTCCCCATCAGACACTCTGGACTGTGACCCATTTCACGTTGGGCAGGGCTCCAGACCAGTACCTCCAGACGCAGTTGGCTGAGAGCCCTACAGCAATCAAGAAAGCCCTCCTCTGGTATTTCTTTCCGGAAACAAGGTCTGTGGGACCCCCCTACATCCTGCGTGAGTTCGTAGATGTCATCAGGCTTTCTGCGGTGGAGATCACAGGGGCTCCTAAAAGCTCCGAGACTTACTTAGGGCTTTTGCCAGACCAGATACCACATTCGATTTGCAAGCAGGTAAACTTCATAACCTCCTCTATCCTTACATCCATCCTGAGCCGCCTGGCGTTCTCTGCGCATCATCCCCTATCACTGAAACAAGTAAATAGTGTAACCGGTACTGGTTACTGGTTTAGGAACTTCAGGTATCGGTTGATACTATTTGAGTTTTGGATTTGTTTGTGGAAACGAGGTGTGCTTCTAGCCTGATAGTATAGGGTTTGATACTCTGCTTGTTTTGTGTTGGGTTTCGAGTATCGGTTTGATACTCTATATGTTTTATGTTTGGTTTCCTGTATTGGTTTGTTACTTTATATGTTTTATGTTTGGTTTCAAGGCTACCCTTTGGAGCCTATTATGTTATGAGAATCAGGCTCCTGGTAGCCTAGGGAGCGTATTTAAGAACTGCTATTCTTCTCGAGTGAAGAAGCAGGCTTCGGCAGACTGAGTTTTCAATATACTTGCTGGAATCGTTACTCTCTTCAGTTCTCTGCAAGAACCTTTGGTTTGCGACCTACCAAACATCTGGGAGAGTTCAGTAGTTGCGATACAGTAAGAAGTCTATTCAACAACCGCGGCTAAAGCCTCCGGACTTTGATTCGCCAGTTACCGCTCTGGTACAGAAAAACGCCCGTTAACCTTACATTCACTGGATCTTCCGCGAGGCGGTTACAAATGGCATTCTATTAGACAAGTCAGAAAAACTCGCCTACTATGTTCTGGCCTTATTGTGGATCATTGACTCCCTGGAAACCGTTTCCAAGGGCATTCAGAGTATTATGGGAACAAGCCTATGTGCCCTTGCTCATTTCCGGGAAATCCGGACCTTTCATCAAACTGGCTCACACCCGGGCTTGAGTACCTTTAATGCGGCAGCTACTCTGTTCCATGAGGTTCATCTTTTGATGCACTCCAAACCGCAGGTCTCAACCCTCTTCCTCGACATCCAGGCAGGCTTTGACAATGTCTCAGCTGCCTCACTTTGCCTATAACCTGCCATTAAGGCAGTCAACAACTACCTGGTTATATGGATAAGGTCCTTCGTTTACGGCAGCACTTACCGCCTGATTTTCCATACAGCTGTTCTCCACTTTCTTCCACCATTTTGGTCCGCACCCCACTGGGGTCTCAAATCTCGCCATCTTTCTTCCTTCTTCACCTTTTGACCAGTTACTTATTAGGCTTCCAAGGCCTTATCCTTTCCTGCAGGGACCACTAAGCAGCCACAGTTGCTTTTAACTCTTAGTGGAGGAATGGCCAAAGGCTATAGGGCATCAGGGTGTCCTGCCATCTGCGGGCTTCAAAACTTGATGTTGTCTTTTTGATCTGGATGACCGTGCTCCAGGACTGGGTGACCCCGGTCCAGCAGGTCTCACACCTCCCAATTCCAGATCCACCAGCGGGCTTCCTCTTCCAATTCAACAATCTTGTCTGGTGACTTACCTACTGTTCCGTGCCCACAACTAACTCGTGCTCACAGGCTATGACCTCATACTTTATAAGACTACTCGCTCCGCTCAACCGGCCTTCTCGACAATTCAGGCACGCTGCCTGCCCTGAAAGGACCTCCCTATACTTACTTTACCACTGGTTGGCTTCCTACCTCATGTCTCTACTCCTCTTCTACGGGGTGTGGCCTTTCTCTCTGAGCTCCACCATGTGAGACTCAATGTCCGTTTTTTCATGGCCCGTCCAGAGGTGGATCCCTAATTGCTTCCGTGTGACCCCAGTTTGCATTCTGGTGGGCGAATCAGGTGTCCCTCTCCTCCTGGTGACGATCCTCCTGTGACAAAGGCTCCCTACTCTACCACTACATTACCTGCCACCGCCGGTGAACTGAGCGACTGTCCAGTTCCATGTGTCTTTTCCAACCTCCTCTTCCTTCTGAGCTCTAGTAGACTCCCACCCTTTCACCAAGGGCCGGATGTCAATCTACTCAACTCTCCACTGGAAAGCCAGCAAGCCTTGACGCCCAATAGGGAAATACCTCCGACAAGAGGCAATCGTGCACTCGGCGTTGCAACTTGTAAACACTCTCACACTTGTGCCCCTGGCCTCGGTCGACCTCTTTCTACCAGATCAACTGCCTATGATGGGTGACCTCTCCTCCTATCAGTTATTCACAACCACTGTGAGAGCAGGGCTTCTCAAAGACAGGGGTAACCAGTTCCCCACGCTACCTGATTATCCATCGGCCCCTACATTCTCCTTCTATTCCTCACAAGAAATCGCCAAGTTTATAGCTAACAGGATCCACCAAATGCGTTCAGGCAAGAGTTGCCTGCCTGCTCACCCCTCCTGGTTAACTGACAATGCCTCCCCCCTTTGCTCCTTCTGCGTGGAAGATGAGGACTTCTGACACACCATTCACTACTGTGAGTCCCCTAAGAAACGTCATGAGTGCCACCTCCAGGGGCTTACCAGTGTCAACAGGGACAGCATTCTATCATCAAATGCAAACTCCCACCATTTATTGGCCCGATACCGAAACGTCACTATCACTGGTTTCTTCACGGATACGGCACAAGCTTTCTAGAACCCCCTGTCTGACTCCGCTTCCCCGCAACAGCAGCCTGCAATCTACAGCTACCAGCCTTTAGCATGGAGGTCCGCTATTATGATTTTTCTTTCCTGTGCTGAGATTTGTCATTCACCAGCATCACGTAGTTGCTGGCAGTAGTTCCTTAGTGATTTCATATCCGTTATCGAATCCTCCTTTGAAGGACTTTATGTTTTGAGTGATTTTCTTACTTTGTCCTTGCATAGTTTTGAGACTAATTTTTTGTTTACGCTATAGCTAGGACTGCATGCAGGTTCTTGTACTGGAAACAATAAATATATATTGACAAAAAAAAAGAAGTTGTAATAAAATCAAAGGAAAAAGAGCAAAAGAGCTCCCGTAGATAGGCGCTTCACCTTTTATTCTAAGATAATTTTTAACTTATTACTTTATGCTTCTACGAATATAAAACCTTTATGCTGTTTATTAGTTTACTTGAATGAGACGGGCACACTACGATCCGAGTAGAGTAGGAGAAAGGTATATGATATGTGATAAGGAGTAGAGATACGAGAGTCTCTCCTACGTTATTGTAGGCATGGGCCTAAGAGCTATCGTCAGGCAAGAACAAGGGATGTAGCCTCTACCTGTTGTTGAAAACTGCCAGAGTTTTCAGATCATGACACTCAGTTCTACTTTGGTCATGTGAACAGATACTCCTTGTCCTGTGACAAGTTAGGACCTTAGTCATCAACTATCCTTAATAAAAATTCTATAGCTCTACCTCTGACCGCCTTAGGCTTAAAGTCCTGTTGCTTCTGATATATGCCAAATTTGCTAATACATAGTTTATCACAAATTATGGCGCGTATTAAGCAGTTCATTGTATGGTTGATCCTCCCTACAAATTCTGAATCCAGCATCATATGCATTATCTTTGCTATGCAGTATTTCACAAAAATCTCCTGAGGGACCAGTAGCTAAGAAAGCGGAGGTCTCAGTTCTCCATCATGTCCAAGGTTAATTACTTGTAGTTATCATAAGCGCATTGATAGGTTGAAACTGTCCTCATAGGGATTTGTGTCGTATAGCAATTTATTCCAATTGAGATGATAATGCAATCAACCCAAGGTGACTTGCGGATCATCTCGCAGTTCGTATAACCTGTGAATGTGTTTCTTCACATGGTATAGAAACTGCGGCCTTACTCCCGAGTACTTTGGATATCCCATTCTATGATAGTCGTTCATATTATATCACAACATGCCTCCCTTTAGCGATGCAATAAATTGATAGACTACTCCGGTGGTTCCTCGTATCGTGTCCCTGCAGCCTATGCGACTATAGCATAGCTGTTGTGGAGTACAGGACAAGTCAAACTGATGACATGCATGAGTCGGTCCTCCAATAACCAGTCTTGCAGTATGAACGACATTGCAAACCTTACAGGGGGGCTTTCGGACCCAGTCAGAAAATTGCACCAAGAATTGCCTAAACACCAGTTGTTCACGAAACATGTGCTCTGGTGACCCACTGGACAAGAACCATTGATCGTAGATATAGCGGCACACCAGGAGCCTAGGCAGAGTAAATGTTGCAGAATAGGAGATGGCAGAAATAGAAAAGCACCCTAAAATCTGCCATGGTAAATTCACCCATGGGCTGCAGGCCTCTATGATGAGACATTTGGTACCGGTAATCATGGCCGCGCTGAAATCAGGACCGCAGTGGTGTGTCGGGTTTTAATGTCACCAGCGTGTTGGAGACACTGTTGTGCATCCTGATGTATGAACAATAACTATATCAGGCGCTACTAGATCGGCCGGTGCATGCGATTCAGTAGCATATGACTCTCAAGAGATTTGGTAGATAGTAGTACTAGTTGCGCTAATATCGCAGGTTTACACTGTGCCTTGCTAAGCTCCTTGAGACTCTGGTCCAAGATATGCCGGGGTCCATAAGGTGCTGTTCCATATAGACTGCAGAGGTCTTCATAGTTATGTGCTTGCAACTGCGGGAGGCAGAAATCTTGTGACCTAAGGCCTCATAGTACGATACTATAGTGTACAAGTAGCTGTATTTGCATTGTTCTATAGCCAAGATCTGTTTTCGTGATCCCGTAGAGAGGTGTTAGATGTCAAGTCTATGGTGATTCAGGTTCGCTACCCTTTGAGTTGGCTGACATCATGTATAGGGGTGACATCGATTATGCATCCTGGAACTTAATATTGAATGTTAATCCAGGAAAACTTCATAATTTAGGTTGCGTGTAGTTGCATGAAGTTCAGGTCGGCTGTAGATAAGCAGTTTTTGTCATTCATTGGTATTTCAAGGCACTCATCTAGTGTTATGTGGTAGGATGTACAAGGAGGCATAGGGTTATTAGAATAAAGGATAACTATGTACTGTTACGTCCTAATATCGCCTCTTTACGTGTGTTCAACAATATCGTAATCTAACCGTTGTCCATTTTCAGAAGACACAAGACTCGAGCTCATTTGAATTAGAAGAAATAAAGGTATCACTACTTTAGAAGATGCAGTTAATTCTGTATACTGTCTTATTTCTTTTTGGAAATAAGGTTTGACATCCTTATGTCTGTGATGTAAGGATACTTGTACAGATTGTGCGACTTTGAGGGTTCAAGGCTCTTAAAACCTACTATAAATGAGGAAGGAGTGATGAAGGTTTTGCTACACTAGATGAGTGTTACGAATGTAGCTTAGCATGGAAGAGGATTCCATATGGCACATACTTATGAGTCATATATATGTTATATTTGGCACATGACCTCATTGAGAGGTGATGGGTTTTGCGCATGTGACCACTTTGGTCATATTACTGGTTTATGATATTTTCATATATTTCACAGATGACCTCGTTTAGAGGTCATAGGTTTCGCGCATGTGACCACTTTTGTCAAATGACTGGTTTATGATGTTTGAATATGACTCATGATAGTGAGTTATAGATAGCCCATGACTTGAGGAATGAGTCATATGAACATGAAGAGTAGCTATACAAGGAGGTCATGGTGACCGAGTAGATAGACTTTTCATTCTTCAGTCTAAGTCATTTCAATACTTATTAGTTTGCGCTGTTACGAATGGAAAGCCTTTACACTCTTGATAAATATTACATGCAAGATGGTAGCTCTACTGCGAGGCGACTGTTGAAGTGAGAGTACGAAGGTTGATGAGGACCAGAGACATGACAGTCACTCCCACCATATCGTAGGTGTTGTCCTGAGAACTATTGGCCTGAAGAAGAAAGAGAAGTAACGTCGGCCAGTTGCTGTAAGTTAACGCCCGTCAGGGATCGTAACATTACAAAGCGTAGCTTATAGCGATGCCTACACGATACCAAGACCGCCTACACCTTCCCGGATCAGTCCCAGTAACCACGTCACCTAGCAGAGGAATTACAAGAAAGAGTTGCGCAATTCGGGAAACCCTGTGTGTCATAAAGTGCGAAGAAAGATCCGAAAATGTGGAATCGAGTTCTGGAAATGAAGACATAAGGTTTGAGGGACCAGGACCAGTCATTGGAGAAGGAGCTGGCCCAGCATGGGGCCCAGCGCCAGAAGTGAGACCGGAGTGGAGACGAGGATCGATGGAACAGATACTTGAACTGTTGGACAACGCAGACGCAGGATCAAACAACCAGAAACGTGCGGGGGAGACAGACACTAGTGCAGGAACTGGATGGCCAAATTGACGATCAACTTTCCAGCCACGGGTTGGCTCAAGGGATACGACGTGGAAGAGATCGTCTGCATTTCCAGTCTTCGGCGCGGAGATCTAAGCTACTGGCTCCCACCATATCCGTAGTCCAATATGCCAAGGGGATGGAGAATCTGGGAAGAATTTAGGGAGGCAATCAATTAGCAATGCGGAGTAGTGAATCCAAGGAGAGCGGCTAGGATACATAGAATGAACATTGACCGTGGATCCCGCTTCATGACAGCATACTGAAAACTGTTTTAACTCCACCAAATGGAGGCACTATTGGACTCTGCGACGGTATCACAATACCTATATCCGGAGATGTCTGAACAACTGCAGAAACACTTCGAACATTTTGGCTCCGAGACCAACACAGTCAAATAATGGGCTGCCTGGGCCATCAAGAAGCAGACTTGGCCAGCAATCCGGAAGAATCTAAAGAAGGAAATGGACGGGAACACCAAGGTGACTCCCACACCCAGGAACAAGGATGCAATGTTCAGACCAATACCCAAAACCTACCAAGGCAGTTTCAGACCCTTTGTGGACCAAGAAGTGGAAATGAACAAAGCTCAGACCTGGGGACCCCTCAGCTGGTCCAAGGAGGAATACAAAAAGTGAATAGATCAGAATCTCTGCTTAAGATGGGGCAGAAAACGGTGTCAGATAAGGGAATGTCATAACTGAGCGAACAAGGGGCAGAAGACAAAGACGCCTGCCCATAGGCACAACTGGATCAGGTAGCAGAAGAGAACAAATTGTTGGTAGACGATAGTGGAGGAGGACAAAGCGGAACAAGAAGGGGGTGCACAGTAAGAGACGATCTGGCAGACAAGAAGGTAAGAAAAACTAAGGGAAGGAAAAAGCTGGAGGAAGCGAAACTGGCCACCATGGCAAAATACTATACAGCACTTCTGGAACAAGAAGGAGATCATATTATGATCAAGACAACATCATATGACACAAACAAGCAAGGTAGTACGATCCCGGCAATACTCAATTCCGGGAAAACAGAAGAGTTTATCAGTAAGGAAATCTGTGACCAATGCAACTACCCCCTGACATCGACTTGCAAGAAGAGACTGGTTTAGCGAGCTGCTGGAAAACGCAGCGCTATGGGAGCAATAGCGCTCACAGTGCAATTGCCTGTGGCCATAGGCAACGATAGGGAAGATGCCACCTTCTTGGTAGCACACTTGAGAAAGCGCAAGCTTGTCCTAGTGATGCCATGGTTTCGAAAATACAACCATACCAATGACTGTGACAACAATAAGACAGCAATTGGCTGGCGAACAGTCTATGGCAGGATGTCTCAACAGTTTACTGCTGGTGTATACAATACCAGAAAGAGGGGCACAAGCGGCGAACCTGAAGGCACCATTCGACCAACTCAGAGAAGAACTGGATCCGAGATTGATATTCAAAAAGTTGTTAAAGAAGGTGATGTGACCAGCAACGGACATCAGACAAGCAGCAGGGCGCGACCTATATGCCGCCCAATACAAGATGATACAAGCCAGGTATCAAGAGATGATATAAACTAGTATAGCGTTAGAATTACCTGCAGGTACCTATGGATTAGTAGCACCGTGCAGCAGACTAACAGTCAACAAACTATACCTTACTAATGCACTAGATATCAACACTGACTATAGAGGAGGAATCCAAGTGGTACTCACCAACCTTGAAGATATCGACCAAGAAATCTGTGACGCAGATCGGATGGCGCAGTTGATCATCGACAAGATCAAAGAAGCCCAGAGGCATGAAGTATGCGAACTGCATTATACTAAAAGAGGAAATAAGGGCTTTGGTAGCCGGAATAGCTCAAAGACCAAGGGAGGATCGGCCCACATATGAGAAATAGCGGCGGACCCTTTCGGTAGGTAGTACAGGAGAGGGTATTCCTGTGCAATCCTCAAACAAACCTATGAGAAGAGAAGTTGGAACTGCCACGAATCAATTTCAGCACCAAGCAGGCGAAATAAGAAAAACAACAATAAAAAGAGAAAGAGTGGTACGACATAATAGCAGACGAATGCCATCATTTTAGGAGCTGGTTTCTGGAAACAGAACCACACAGACTACTACTACAATGACCGCGAATGGACTACAAGATTCACATCCAAAAACACAAAAAAACAAAACCAATAGAAGATTCAATACTAATGCTTTAGGCCTTATGGGGAAAGTAGTTGGAGGCACTATGCAGATATATTCATCAAAACATCAAGCGAGGATGGATAAGATATTCGTTCACATAAGCAGGGTCACCAATCCAATTCGTCAAGAAGAACGTTGCGAAAATGAGACTATGCGTGGATTACCGAGCACTAAACTAGGTAACAAAAAAAGATCAAGACCTATTACAACTCATCGCAGAAGTACTGAATCAACTAAGGCTAGGAAAATATGTTGCCAACTTGATATCAAGGACGACTAGTACCATATTTGCATAAATGAAGAAGATTAATGGAAGAGAATACATGCGACACGATATGGAATGTACGAGTACCTAGTCAAGGCATTTGGCCTGGCCAGTGCACTGGCATCATTCCAATGATGAATCGACAAGGTACTCCCCAACATCCTGGATATGTGCTGCATCGTCTACCCAGATAATATACTCATATCATCAGAACACAAGGAACAACAAAGGAAGCATGTCAGCAACGTCATGCACGATATGAAGAAATAAACAATGAAGATCAGACCATCCAAATGCGAGTTTCACAAGGAAGAACACCCCTACCTACGATTTGTCAGGACTGGAAATGGATTTAAAGTGGACCATGTCAAGACAGCGGCCATATAGGACTGGGGGAAATGGAACAAGAAGACAGATATCCTATGTTTCATAGAATTGTGCAACTTTTACTGAAGGTTTGGGGAAGAAGTCAGCAGGATGACAGAACCTTTATATACCCACGGAAAGGAACATGTCAAGGGTGTAAGCGCCTGGCGCAGGACTGCTGCAATCGAGTGGTTAATAGGCTTTGTTCTGTACGCAGGTGGTAACTGTTGAAGTGAAGTGGCGAGGCTTTAGCTTGAGTTGTTGGATAGACCTCTTACTATATGGTAACCACTCAAGTCTCCGAGGTGTTTGGTAGATCTCAAACTAAAGATTCTTGAAGCGAACTGAAGAGAGTAACTGTTCCACCAAGTATATTGAAAACTCTGTCTGCTGAATGCAGCCTCTTCTAAGGTGAAGAATTGCAGTTCTTAAATAGACTATGTTAGGCTATCAGGAGCCTAATTCTCAAAAGATATAAGACTCGCAAATGGTAGGCTTGAAACAAAACATAAAACATCTAAAGTATCAAACTGATACTGGAAACCAAACATAAAACAAATAAAGTCTGAAACAGATACTCTAAACCAAACATAAAATATATAGAGTATCAAACCAATACTCGCAACCAAGCAGACAACATATAGAGTATCAACCCGATACTGCAAATGAATCAAAAAACCTATAAAGTATCAAACCATATACTATCAGGCTAGAGGCACACATCGATCTCCTGCTACAAAATAAAAACTCAGACAGTATCAACTGATACCTGAAAATGCTAAACAAGTAATAGGCACCTGTTACACGCCAAAAACAAAATAAAACCCTGATTTCAAAACATAATAAGAAAACATGCCATCCACGCTGTCATAATTGTAATTCAAGTGAGGATCACGAAACCATTTATCAATTGATTGTATATCTGAATAGCTCTCCAAGCCATGCTTACTAGGAGCAGAACAAAAAGCAATATACGCAGAAAAGATTAGGGAAACTGATCTCCTGTCATGGTATCTGTCCACTATAGCTGAACCGACTCTATCGCATGTTCCAACCCTTCCACCTTGTCTCAACTATTCTCACTGGCTGGATATCAGTTCCAACTAACCAAGAAGAGTCCCTTGCCATATCGTTTCCTGTAATCGAGGACTGCGTGAACTTCTCATTCCAGTTCTTTATTCCTAAGCCCAGGTGTCGCTTTCGCCACTGCTCTTCCTGCGCAAGGGAAATGATCATTAGGGTGGTAAGGTTGGAATACTGAACATTGGAAAACCACCTTTGTCTTTCAGTACATACTTGCATTCGTGCTAACAGTGTAGTTCTGCGTATGTTCATCGAATTCAAGTACTGCAAATGGGCCTCACCAGCATGGCTGTAGTTTCTGGGATCTGGAAGTCTCTGTTGCAAATTGGTCTCCAAAAACAATAATGCTTTTTCCAATGTCGACAGGTTTGTGTGGGTTCCTCCTCTTGGCTGGGACACTGGTTGACCTCGCTTTAGCCAACAGTAACGCGTGGTATGCTGCATTTCTGATTTGCAGGTGTTGATTGTAGCAATTATTCTATGCCGGTACTATTGTATTGTTGACTTTGCAGGTATCGCGGAGCTGGTACTGACGTCCATACACTGCCTTGTATGGCGATATACCAATAGTATCGGATTGCCCTGCATTGGAGTACGCAGTCACTTCAGAACGGGAGGTTAACCAGTTTGCTTGTTGAGTATTAACAACATTCCTCAATGCTGGTTTGAGTTCTCTGATTTTCCTTGCTACCTGTCTCTTGGTTTGGTGGTGACCTGGCATAGCAATAATATGTTCAACCTCCATTGGCTTCAACCTCTTTTTCCAAAAGCTCTGGGTAAACTGTCAGTCAGGATTGCTAACAATCGACGTTGGTATTCCATGAGGCACAAATATATGGTGCCTGCGCAAATTCATGGTTGAAATTGCAGTAGCATTTGCTAATGTCGGTATCAGCTAGCTTAAACTTACCACTCTGTCTACTACTATCAATCCTGAATCCTGTCCTGTCAGCTTGGTAAAGGGTACAATGAAATCAATGGCCTAGCTCGAAAATATCAGGGAAGGAAATGGCGGCAAAAGTGTGTTGCCTGTAGTCAAACTCGTTCGTTCTCGGTTTAGTTGATATATGTCACATTGCTGGATATAGATTTTCACATCCGGCCTCATCTGCGACCAAGAGATGCATTTTGATGCATACCGGAGGTTTCGGTCCCCACTATGGTGTTCTTTATTGTCCATCTCCCATATCATCAGTTTCCTCATCGGTTCTACGTTTACTCGTTGACCATTCGGAATGTATAAATGATTTTCTCCACGTCTTGTAGTGGCATGGAATAGGCCGTCACATATATTCTCATGTTGCATCATTCTGTTTCGTGAAGGGTGGTTGGAATCATTCGCTAACTGGTAAATAAAAGGAGTCCTACATGCTTTGATCATCAATTCCCTGCAAAGCGTTTTTCATATCATCTACTCTTTAGCTAATATTTCTTTCGTCCACCACCTTTTCTAATACTGCAGCTTTCTCCGACTCATCAGGGGTCTCATATACTTTGTAGGGTTCCCGTTTCGCATGACGTACAGAGGATTATTCCACTGCTGGAACCTCGTTTAGGTATGTAAGAGGTCCTCCACATAGGAGCTCGGTTTGTGGACATTCAGGGTACTAGTAATCCTAACGTATGCCGGAGTCATGGCCTATTGCCTTATTAACGTGCTGCTTGATGGCTGCAATAGTAAGGCGAGGGGGTGGAAAATTGTTATCCCTATCATTTTAATGATTATTGGTATTAGGAGGAGTTTGGATAATTCGCGGGCTACTGCAGAGGGAACAGCCACAACTCTTTCTCTTAAGTTTCAATTCTCTATGGTCACGGGAGAAACGTATGTTGCAAAATGTCTCCTGCGTTAATGCGTGTTCAGGTTCATCCTCGCAGCTGCCACGGGCAGAACTTCGGCGGTCTCGGCAATCATTTTGCGGTTCACTATTTCTGTAATCGATTGCATCTAGCTGTGCTTGCTCCTGGCTGCAGTTGCTTCTGCCTCCTGAATGATCTCTGACGTACTCAACAGTATGTGCTACGAATAGTGATATTGCGTGTTCGGTTGTAGGTTCTTCACAAGAAAGAATTGATAAAATAGGTGTGGAACCAGGTGAATCGTCTGGGTGTGTGGGAGCGGTGGCACTAGGTGTGTAGTTCTCATGCTCATCACAAATGCAAGAGAACCCATGCGATAAATAGTTACATGTTTTTTCTCTATAAACTACAGCAGTGTCGTATTTTCCATAAACCCCCTCCATCCCAATTATTTTTGGATAGGTGTGATGCTCATCGTGAGGTAGGTTGGTAGTAGATGATCGGTAATCATGGTAAACTTGTTTCTTGCTAGTATCTGGTGGAATGCCGTCGGTGTATCCACTATTGCTAGTGCTTCCATGTCCGTTGTGCCATAATTCAGTTGGGCATTAGAGAATTTCCTGCTATGAAGCGAAGTAGGCCTGGCATTTTCAGGTGTTTCTCCTTGTCCTACCCATGCTCCTACACCTGTGTTGGATCCATTGATTATTAGGCATATTGGAAGTGACAAATCATATTGCAGTGGTTTTATAACCTCGTATTTTGAAACAACTTTGTTAACATTTTCCATGGCTTGATCTTGGGTGGCAGTGCTCACAAATTTCGCTGCTCTGGTTAGTTCCGTCAAGGGTGATGTAATGATTACAATGTATGGCAAAAACCTAGTGATATAGTTAACCAATACTAGAAATTCCTAGAGTTGTTTCTCGGTCTGTGGCGTTGTCCATTCTACGATCTCCACTATTCTTTTCAGTGCTACTGAGCATACCTCATTATTGATAACATGGCCTAACTCTCCTATGCTGGTGGCAAAGAATTCTGATTTCTTCCAACTTGCATGGAATCGAGCCTCCTTCAGCTTGTCGCAAATCAGATATATGTGTTTCAAATACTCAGACTCTGTATCAGAAAAGATGAGTATATTGCCCATATATACCCACATGAAACGTCCAGAGTAGTCGGTGAATATGTCACACATTATACGCATGAAGGTCCCGGGAGCATTCATATCTCCTTGTAGCATAACCTTGCGGATGAAGTACCCAAAGGGGATTTTAAAAGCGTCCTGGATCACATCCTGTAGTTGCACTATTGTTTGGAAACAGTCATCACCAAGATCGATTCTGCTACAGTATCTTGCCCTTGCTAGGGCATTCACAATCATTGTTTGGTTTAGAATGCTTGCAAACTCATTGATTGTTATCTCATTGCTGGCTGTGAAGTTGTTAGGCGGGCGCCAAGCTCTAGTATATTGCGGAGAGATGTCGGCCAAAATCTTCGTTTAGGGAGTCTGTCGTGGAAGGCGCGTCTCGATAATGTAAGGTAAAGTAAAGTAAAGATTGATAAGGTAAGGAATTTTATATTGATAAGATCTCTTCTCTGTTGTTTGATGATGTCTGTAAAGCTCTGGAGGGACTACGATATTGGTATCCCGCATCTGAGTGTGCACGGACTACTTCTAACTACTATACGTCCTAAGTACCATTGTGGTTTTAATACGCAAACGTCCAGAATCCTATCATTGCGAATAGCCTTTGACCATAAAACTTATCACACCCTTTTATAGACACGAAATAGTATTCCTCCGTCGAGATGACTGCACTATTTGTTATACCGAACAATGGCCTTCAACTTAGATGTCGACATAGACTATTATATTACTTTAGTCTGGTTGACTATGGTTTCAGTAGTCTCTTCGGTCATGAAGTGATCAGGTGCATTACTGGATCACAGAAGGCCAATCGCGAGTCTGAGCTCAACGTGTGAACGTCTCGAGAGCCTCGGACCTATCTATATCTTCCTTTCTGAGCGTCCATCCCCTTGGTCCGCCAGCCTTTGTAGAGGGGTCCTATCACTAGGACGAACACACCTACAGCTGATTTCAAAAGGGTCCGGGTGGATTCATTATACCCCTCACAGCTGCCACTACTGGGATATCCTGTTACAGTATTTCGCCAAAAACATCCCGGCACCTGCGGCCTGTAGTTTAGGAAGCCTAACTTTGCAACCTACTATCTCAATGCGCCTATGGCGGATTTCCTCCGTTCCACTTCCCAGATATCGCAGAAGGCCCCCTCCTATATATCCTGAGCGCAGGATGCGGTCGGACAGGCAGCGGCAACGTATAAGGTGTTATGAAGTGGGCTTCATTGATGTGACATTTTAGTTATGGGACGCATCTCTCGACATCTCGCTAATGACGTGCGGGCCCCATAAGGGGGCCGGAAGGGGGTGTTGGCTACGGTAATTTGAAGGTCTGTGCGTAGTTCTCCTACAGTGGGTCTGTGCATATGTCACTGATTCCATATGCTTAACATGAGCTCCTTCCTACCAGGCGTCGCCTCGAATGCCTTTATAACCATTTTATAAATCTTTCTAAATACATTTTTAAGACTCAGTGTGGTTAGGGTAAAAAACCTCCCACATTTACTTGGCCACGGTAGGAAAAGCTTTTCCTGACTATCTTCCTTCTGCCTTTTCTGGCATGTCTGGATTTTCATTATGAAAACTTTCCACAACTTCCTTCGCATTTTCGATACCAGTCGATGGCTCTAGGTGCTCTCATCTTCTGAACACTGTTGCGATTTCACGAAGTACCACTGTTGACGCTTGTCTTGATAGCCGCCACGTACTCATTTCCTGTAAGATCGTATCTCTATTCTCACTATTTTTTCAACCTCCCATTGTAGATCGCCGTCAATATCCGCCGACTCTCTAGGGGGTGGTTGACGATTGTCAGGAACTGATTCGCGATAGGGTTCCAATAGTGCGACATGGAATACGCGATGAATGTTCCATCGATCGGATAAGTTGAGCTTGAATGCTCTGGACCCACATTTTTCCATAATTTGAAATGAACAGTATAGCTTTAGACTTAGCTTCCTTGATTTTCATCGGGTGCAACTGCTTTCTGCGGTTAAGATTGGTTTGTCCCCCATTTTGAGGTCTGGCTATTGTTGAGCTTTCCGGTTATAATATTTCCACATTCTTTCCTGTGTATTTTCTAGTGACCCTCTTGCTTTTTCATGTATCATCTTAATCCAGTTCGCATAAAGTGTTGCTCCTGGATTTTGAGCTTCACTCTCCTTCATCCACTCGGTTTGTGGATGGCAACGGTAGTTTGCGTAAAACGGCGACATCTTTTGGGAGTTTGTTGCGCAGTTGTTATAGGCATGTTCACCTAAAGGTAATAGCTGATACCACTCATCCTGATCGTAGTTGACAACACTGCGCAGATATCCATCTAGCACTTGGTTGGTACGTTTAGTTTGTCCATTAGTCTGGGGGTGGTATACCGTCGACATTCTTCGCTTTGTTTCCAGCGCTTTGCAAAGGGATTCCCACAATTCTCCTGCAACCTTTAAGTCCCTGTCCGCGAGGATTTCGGCTCGTAGCCCATGCAGCGTCCAGACCTCGTGCAGGAATGCGTTGGCAACGTCCTTTGCTGTAGCCATTGTCTGTGGTCCGATGAAATGTGCCATCTTTGTGAATCGATCAACTACTACCATTATCTGTGTACATCCTTGAGACTCTAATAGTTGCGTGATAAAGTCCGCCAAGTTAGATGCCCATGCCATGAAAGGTATTTGCAATGGTTGCAGTAATCCGTACTTGACATGTCCAGGTGACTTATTATGTTGTGATTCATTGCAGGATCGTACATAATCGTGGACTCATTCCGCAAGTTCTTTCCCCTAAAAGTCCCTGATGATTATTGCCGAGGTTTTTCCTTGTCCGAAATGTCCTGCAACTGTTGCATTGTGATATCCTTCTGCGCTCTTGGTGTATAGCGCTTGCCTATCTGGCACAAATAGGCTTTGCTTGTAATATAGTAGATCATCGGTTAAGGTCCAGTCCTGGGGAAAATAGTTTCCTTCGTCTCATAACCTAATAACCTCTTCCCTCCATTGCCTCCTAACTGCATCGGTCTCAATTGCTGCCTCTATCTCGCTTAAGAATTCAGGATTGAACTCCTTCATAACCTTTTGTAGGATTATCGCGTTTGACATTCGGACTTTCGCTGGTACTTCCGGAATGTCGTACCCGTGTTCGTTGTCTTTGGCCGATGCTTGCAGGTAACTGATGCTTGGATTCTACTCCTTGACGATCAAGGATCACGTTGCTATATGGGTACTTCTGAATCCCACGGTTACTTGTACCGTGTCTTCCAATTCGCCTACTTCCATCATATGGCAGGTCTTGACCTTTTCTGCCACCAGTTGAGCTATGTGATCGCCCATTCTCATTTGGCAGTCCACATCATTATGGTTGAATAGTACGACTTTGAGTTCGCTGGTGTAATCAGCATCAATTATCCCTGCGCCAGTGGAGATTCTTCTTCGGACCGCTAATCCGGTTCTTGGTGCAACTCTTCCGCAAGTTCCTTCAGGTAGCCCTATGGCTACACCCGTCCTTATTAGTGCTTACCCCTATTTTGGGACAATGTCATCCTCTATGGCATACAGGTCATATCTTGCCGCCATTCTTGTACCTTTCGTTGGCAAATATGCCTTTTTGTTCAATCTTTTAACCCTGATAACGGGTTCCGTTCCACCTCTTCAGGGAACCAAATACAAATCCTTATCCCCATCCCAGTCTTCTCCTTCATCGCCTGCCCTCGCTACTAGCGACACCAAGAAACTTTCTTCTGCCAAAATTTTCATTTCCTGATGCGTAGCTCCCACCTGAGGATGGTACTCCGGCCGTCTGCTTAATGCATCAGGCTTTCTGCTCTTTGTTCCTGGTCGGTATACAATGCGCATATTCTATTCTACCCACTCCTGAGCACATCAAATCTGGCGGCCACTCCAGACTTTTGATGTGAGGAAGTATTGCTGGTTTTGATGGTCGGGAAGGACTGTAAGAGGTTTTTCCATTCCGATTAAGTAGTATCTCCATTCCTTAAATGCTTCGAGGATTGGGAGAAGTTCTTTATCATGATTTTCATAATTGCGTTCTGCATAGGTTAATTTTCTGGAATGAAAAGCCACTTGCTGTAATCTTTTCTCAAAGTATGGAGAAAGGACGCAGGCGAGTGCAAAGTCCCTGGCGTCTGTTTCTACCCCCGTTTCTCTTCCTGGGAAAAGGTTATGGAGTATTGGGGCTGTGGTGAATCGCTGCTTTAGCTCTGGGATAGCAGTGTCCTGTTCCATTCCCCCTTTAAGACTCTTTGCATTTCCTTGTAGTGTCTCAGTTATTGGCTTGCAAATTGCTGAGAAGTCTTTTATAAATCATCGGTAGAAGTTAACAAACACCATAAAGTCTTGTACCTCTCTGAGCGACTTAGGTGCTTTCCAGACCATTATGGATTCTACCTTTTGGGTGCTCATAGACACCCCATCGACTGCCACCATATAACCGAGGAATTCTACCTCCATCGCATGGAAAGTCGATTCCTTTAGCGATACGGCTAATTGAAAATCCAATACACTTCGTAAAACTCTTTTGACTGGCTCAATATGTTCCTTCTCACATTTTTAAATAAAGGAGGATGTTATCGAGGTAACATATGACTCCAATGTCCAGGGATTCCTTGAGAACTTGATTCATCATATCTTGGAAAGTTGCCGGAGCATTGACTAATCCAAAAGGAATAACCTTATATGCGTAATGTCCGTATCTTGTACGGAACGCCGTTTTCTATTTGTCTCCTTCCTTTATCCCAATAATGTAGTAACCAGCTTTAAGGTCTGACTTGGTGAAGATCTTCGGGCCGACTATTCTATCTCTGAGTTTGGAGATTAGCAGAGGGGAAGTTTATGGAGGATCGTAATTTTATTTAGATTTCGATAATTCGCAACTAGGCGTAGTCTGCCATCCAGCCTAGGTACAAATAATATGCGTACTCCGGCTGGTGATTGGCTCCGAGTGATTCTCCCTTGTTTAATCATTGTTTCCAAGTATTCCCATATAGCCTTAAGCTGTTTTCCAGACAGCGGGTATATCGGCCCACACGGGGGAGTTGATCCTGGGATCAACATTATTTCATGATCGCATGTCGGTCTTGGTGCCAACCTTTCTACCGTCTGGGCTTCGAACAAATGTTGGTAATACCAGTATTCTTTTGTTAATCATTCGAGTGTCACCGTATTCTCGATGGCTCCGATTCTTCCGATTCCGCTGGCATTGGGGTCCCCAGCGACAGATTCCTCGTATTCGTACATATCCGCTATTCCTTCATCTTCTTCCCCACAGTCTTCTTAACCTTTGCCGGAGAAGGTCCAATTTTGGGCATCTTCTACGTAAGACACAGGGTGTTCACCACGCTAGCAACCAAGAGGGATTATTATTCCATAGTGACCTGCTTTAACCGCTTCACACGACTGTTCTCAAATGTGGCGATTCCTTCGTATTTCCAATTTTATAGGGAGAGTGTAACACTTCCCTTCAGAGGCAGCTGACGATCTGTCAAAGCCTAAGATATCAACTGCATTGTCGCGTTCTATGGAAAGAACGCGAAGGTCTTCAACTAGGTTCTTGTTTATAATTAACCCGTTGGATCCCGAGTTTAATAAGAGCTTAACAAGGTAGCGCTTACCTTGTATATGGAGGTAAGCGATCCCCTCCCCAAAGTGGTATCGTTTTGGTTTTCGAGTGTCTAATTCCACGCATTTGGCACAGTTAAGAGTTTCTTCGTTCTTTTGTTCCGACATCATTGGTGAGTAGTGTAGGTAACGAGATGTTTGTTACTATGCCTCCGTTGTTTCGACCATTGAGGTCTCCTTAGACAAACTAGTAACTCTTTAGCCCTAACAATCTGGGTCTCCATACTTAAGTGTCGTTTCACAGATACGCAATTGTGCACAACCAGTTTTCAGGCTGGATGTCTTCTCCCGACATGCCAGACCTAGGCTCATAGCCAATTTTTGGAATGTTATTAGCCATTTTACTCCCTGGGTGTGGGGTTCCCGCTTTCATGGAATCCTTTCCCTTAGGATTCTGGATATCCGTCCAACTCCCTCAGTAGGGCCTTGCGCACAAAAGCGTTACATCCCTATCCCACACTCAGGCCCGAAGGCAAGATAGTACATACGTATAATGCGAGTTAGACTCATGTAGTAGGGGGAACGCCCAGTATTGTTTGTCCTCCTGTTGTGTATTGTTATCAGGTAACTTAGATCTTATGTTGCTATGTCACAACTGCTTCAGTATAGTAACTTGCTTACACATCGGTAGCAGGCAACCACCAGGTGACCGGAAGAACTTCGTACTGTTGGCTCCCACGCCATGAGGCCATGTTAATTATCCTCTCTTTCGATCAAGACTCTCCATATATTGATTCTTATGTTTGAGCTCGTAAGTCCCTCGTGGGGTCACTGCACTTAGAGCCTACTTGGGTTAATCTTTGAAATGAAAGACTGGCTTCGCGCCGCTTTGATCACTTTTCAATTTCGCTTCCCCCAGTTGCAAACAGACTACCTGATCCCCGTCGTGATCGGTACACAATACACCCCAGCCCAAGGGGGTTCCCATTTCGATTCCACCTTCTTCGGGACTCTGAATACCCAAATGCCGTCACCGCTGGTACCAATGAACAAACCTAGGTCAGTTCCTAGTCGTTCCCCAGTTCGCGGATCTTATTCAGTGGGGCTGTTTCCTGTGCGGGATCGACTCTTTGTGCTAATTTAGGCTTTACAATAGCTCCCCTTGCTCGCCGAGCTCCCATTTTTATCGCTCTTGAGATTCCTATTACCACCGATATATGGGCGTCTCTTCATCACGCTTGATAGGCGTGGTTTTTCCTGCCACAGTGTGTGCAATCTCCTTCTCACCTCCTAGTGTCTATTACACCCAGAGGGATACTGGTATGGGCCTCGGCGAAGTTTTTGTGGGTGGTCTTTGTCGTACCTCCCAACCTTTTCTTGGGCTTCTCCGGTTCATCTTCCCATTTGGTTTTTCATGGTTGGGCTCCACCTCTCTTGACATAGGATTTAGTATCCCTTTGTCACTTTGGTTTAGAGTCCCATCCGCGTTCTCTTTTGACCTCTTGGACAATTTTAGATTTGGACAGTTGGTCACACCCAATATTCTTTGTGGCTAGCGGTCCTTCTTCTGACTGTCCGCATAGCCTTAGTGCCTCGTCCGATTCTTGATCTGTCGTATATTGCAAGGCCGACAACCTGCGGACAATTTGTTCCGGAAATTTATCTGCGACTTCCTGTCTCCTGGACTCCCCCGTCATGCGTGCTCGAATATTATGGTTTTGCATAACCGTCATATATCATTCAATACTGCCGTCATAGGTGACTAGTTTTATCGCGCAAAGGGCTAGTCTTTCGGCCTCTGCCAGGGTGTATTGTTTGATCATATCATGTTCAAAGCGGGTCCATGTCACCAACTCTGGTTGCTTGGTTTTTCCTTGAAGTCCGGCCATAGCCTTCCGGTACCACATGGTATAACGAAGAACTATATCTCCTCTTCGTACGGCCGAGTGCATATATGACACTTTCCCAGGCATCTTCGCAAATTAGTAGGTTTCTTTCGAAATAGACGGTGCATTGCAAATTCCGCACATATATATCTTGTGCTGGTTTATCTGCAAACAGTAGGCGTTGCTCAGGTGGTCGCTTAATATTCAACGCCATAGCGTTGCCAAGCATTTCTCCCATACCAGACTGTTCTGGTATTTGTCCTCCCCTGCCTCGGCTAGGACCTCTTCTCCTTCTCCCTCTCTCATCATCATCATCATCGTAGTCACTAGGGTCTCCAGGCTCTCCTTCCTGGGCACCTGAGGGGGATGCATCAGCGGCTTCCTTGCCTTTCCCATTTTCTCTGTGTGTAGGCGGAGCGTAGTATTCCTTGTCATCCGTTTCTTGGACCGCTGATAAGGGTGCAGGTCTACCAGTTTCAGGACTTGTTGCAGCAGCCAACATCCTATTTATCGACACCGTCAATCCTTTTAGGGTATTGTTCGTCTCATTGTTCTGCTGCTATTCCTGGTCCTGTAACCTCCGAATCTCCACTTGTCGAGTAGTCAGATATAGGCGCATTTGTTCTGGGGTACGATTGACTTCTCTTTCCTGGCTGCTACTTTGATTGCGGAATTCTTGGAATTCCGCCCTCAGGTCGCTGACCATTTGTTCCCATGTGTGGTCTCGGGCTCATGCCACCTGGCTTTCCTTCCCGAGTGTTCAATGTAACCTCCTGGTTACCTCTTCATGTTCCTGTTGACACCTGTCTTGGGCATCCAGCTTCTTTGCCACTTCCCGTATCATCTCCTCCTGTATCCCCATGACATCGCTTTCCACGCCTGCCAACAGCATCCACAAGATTGCAATATCGTTATCATGGACATCCTGTCCGCCAGCGATTTGCTGTTGAACCTTAATTCACTTTAAGGTATTATCTTGGGTGGCTCATTTCAAATGCTTGATGGCGATATTGGCTTGGTCCAGCGCAGTATCTATATCCTGCCTTATCCGTCCCCAGGTTATTCCCAGATGGGCAGCCAACCTTGCTAAGGTTGCAGCCTGATCGCTTACAGGCTTAGGTGTGGGGACTCGAGATATCCGGTGTGTACTTGTAGCGTTAGAGGATCATTGAGAGGGTAAATTTCCCCTCCGGAATGTGAGTTCATGAGGTGTTGACGGGGAGGTACTACAAACTGCCCAATCATCGGTTTTGTCCATCGTGTTGGGTCGTGTATCCATAGGTTCACCCGCTGTTATTCTCTTTCTTGGGTCTTGTGGTATCGCAGCCATTGTGATACTTTCCAAGTATGCTAGTTGCTCTAATAGTCCTGGATGCGTGATTTCTGGTACTTCCTACCAGAGCTCTTGATATCCTTTAAAGGGTTTAAGGAATCATATATAAGGTATCCAACGCTTGAGATACTCTAGAGGTGTAGGAATAAAAGGGTTCGGTTGATCTGATTCTGGACTCAGAATCTGAATCTCCTTATTTCGTGGTTCAAAACGTACTTATAATACATGTAAAGGTTGCTTAGGCCCCGGCCAAGGGGATGTCCAGCCCCCTAATTGCTGTACGTGATTTCTTGACTTCAGAGTACGGGGTACTCCAGTCGATAACATTTGTCGATTCGGTAGAACTCCACTCGAAGTGTAGTCAGTACCATGTTTGATATATACTATTGAATTCATCGCTCATTGGGATCCTGAAAGGTATTGTGAATCAGGTGGGTTCTTGCGTATATTCTTCTTTGATCTCGAAGAGCTCGCTGTTGAAAACTTCTTCGAATGTTTGAATATAGATAGGACCGTGAGGTGCTTCGAAAATGTAATCGAAGTCTGAGGTGACGGTGGAGTTTGTAATCAACTCGTAGTTCATATAGTGAGCCTTGGTACCATGAGAACTATCAATATGCGGTTAGGTGGACGCCAAGCTCTAGTATATTACTGCGAGACGTAGGCCAAAATGTTCGTTCAGAGAGTCTGGCGAGGAAGGCTCATCTTTATAAAGTAAGGTAAAAAAAAGTCCAGACTTTCGAGGTAAACAATTTTATATTGATAAATTCTCTTCTGCGTTGCTTGACGATGTCTACGAGGCTCGCGAGGCACTTCGATATTTATATACCGCATCTCTGTATTCGCGGACTTCTTCTAACTACTATGCGTCCTAACTGCCATCCTAGCTTTAGTACTCAAACGTCCAGAATCTTATAAGTGCGAACACCATTTGACCATGAAACTTATCACACCCATTTGTGGACACGGAATTGTATTCCTCAGGCGAGATGACCGCGCTATTTGTTATACCAAACAACGGACTCCCACTTAGATGTCTAGATAGACTATTACATTACTTTACTCTTGTGGACTATCGTTCCAGTAGTCTCTTCGGTCATGATGTGATCAGGTTCATGCCAGATCATCTAGTGTCAATCGCAAGTCTGAGCTCAACTTGTCAACGTCTCAAGAGGCTCAGACTTATCTCGGTCTTCCTTTCTGAGCATGCCTCCCCTTGGTCCGCCAGCCTCCGTAGATGGGTCCTATTAGTAGGACCAACCAACCTACCAGTTATCTCAGAAGCGTATGGGTGGATTCGGTATACCCCTCATAGCTTCCACTACTGGGATATCCTCTTAGAGTATTTCGCCGAAAACGTCGCTTGACCTTCGGCTCATAGTTTAGGAAGTCTAACCTTGCAGCCTACTATCTGAATGCGCCTCCGATGGAGTACCTGCGCTCCATTTCCTAGATATCCCTGACGGTCCCCTCCTGTATATGCTGCGAACTACATGCGGTCGGACCGATGGCAGCGAAGTATATGGTGTTATGAAGTGGGCTTAATTGATGTGACATTTTAGTTATGGGACGCAACTCCCGCAAGCTCCCTAATGACCTTGCGGGCCCCATAACGGGGCTGGAGGGGGGTGTTGGCTCCGGTAATTTGAAGGTCTGCGTCTAGTTATCCTACCATGGGTCTGTGCACATGTCTCGGATTCCATATGCCTAACAGAAGTGCACTGATGGTTTCAGTCGTTTCTTGGCCTTTTTCTCTTCTGAAAACATGGGTGCTGTCGATGAAACTGCTTGTTATTTAATGATTACAGCTTTCTATTTTTCTCACAGCCCTATTCTCAGATCTGTTGCCCATCATTGTGGTATGGAGTAGGTAGGTAAAGAGTACTGTTCCTTTCCTGGTTGAACATTTATCACATGATTGATCTTCCTCAAGGGTGGTAGATCTTACAGGATTTCTTGCTGAAATCCCTGTGCCACTTGGTCCATGAACTCTTTAGTGCTGATCACCACTGCTTGGATCATGCCACTAGTAGGTGCGCAAACTATTCGTACATTCTACTTTGGAAACAGGATGGTGAACTGGCCACATTAAATTTGCACGCGGTGGTTTTCCACAAACAGCACCCCTGTTAGTGCATCGCATTTTGGTACGTTGCTGACCAACATCCTGGTTCCTGGTACGATGAGCTTTTCAGCTGATATGTTGACACTACATTTTTCATGATATTCACATCGTGATAGTTTCTTAGCTAGGTATACCCTGATCAGTGTCTTCAAATCCTGACACCTAATCCCGTGCGTGATTACAAATGCAGCATTAATCAGCTTTGCTCTTGTGGATCCAGTATCAAACAGGACTTGGCCTTCTTTGCCATTGATATGCATTGTTCCTTGGAGAGTGTACTGAGGTTTGACATATGTCGCTCTAGCAGCCATTGTGATAATATACTCCTCTTCTTTCTCTACTTCTATACCATTGGTCAAGACTTCTTTAGCAGAACTTTCCTGTTCCACTCTGTTGGAGGTGACTACTTTCTTCACCGCGACTTTACCCTTGCCTTGCCCTTGTCATCTTTGCTGTGACAGTCTCTTGCTAGACGTCCGTTACCTCCGCAGGTATACCAGCGACCTTTTTTCTTTCGTTCCTTAGCCTTATTGGGCGATTTGTTGTTCATTTTCCGATTCTCCTTCTGCCCTTCCTCTTTGGTAGTGCACTATTTTGCCAGTTTTTCGAACCTTTCATTCCCACGAGGGCTGGTGCTTTTTAGAATCGTATCTATGCTCCCTATATTTTGTATAACTTCGTAATGGTGTCTGTTTAAGCATACAGTAATTTGGCATCTTGAGGTAACCTAGAATGTATGCTTTTAAAAAATTGTAGAATGAAGGCATAATCACTTATAGTGTTGTCAGGTAGGCGTGATCGGAACATTAGCAAATCGCTTGCTACACTTGATATTCTTTATATGTTTCAATTATTCACTTGCGTGATTTCGTGGAATTTGCCACATGTACTACCTTTCTGTTTTGAAGATTGGAATCTTTGCCGTCGGTATCCAACAAGGTTTTCTCTGGTCACATCTTCACAAAAATGCTCTGCTACTTGAAAACCTGCCTCTTGAGCTCTTCCTTCACAATAGAGGATCCCAGAGCTTCCTCCTTTAGCTAGACTGGTTCGTAATCCATTTTGACTTAAATATTACTGTACTGAATTGTACCATCTACCGAACTCATCTGGTTTCAGGTCTCAACCATCACCGGCAAATGTATCAGCTACACATCCATTGATACTGAGTTTGGGCATCATGACTGTGTTAGGCCAAACAGTCCATGGTCTGGGAACTTCTGGTGCTTGAGCCCGTAGCCCCAATGGTGGCGATTCCGAAGGTCTGTCGTCTGATCCTGGACTAGTATCAGTGCTATCTGGATCGATGTCTAGTAGTGGTGGAAGTACCTGTGTATCTGCTCATTTTTTCAGGAATTCTTGGAACCCTCCAGGGGTAGTAGTCGGTGGTTCCGGTGGCTGTTGTGCTGATTATAGTGCTTATTGTTCAGCAGCATCTCAGGCTGACTACCTATCAGCTCCATCCCATGCTGCTTGCCGATTTTGCTGGGAGACTTAGTGAACATTCTTTTGGAATTCCACTTGTACTGTTAAGAAACTTTCTTAGGGGCCTTGCCCTTACCTGGTCCTAAAATACCTGTTTCCTGGATAACTTGTGGAAGTTAAAAAAATGTAACCGCCTGCAGAGGGAATGTGGCAATACAGCGGTTAATGGGCTTTATTTTGTAGGAAGGTGGTAACTAGGGAATAGAAGTCCGGAAGCATTAGCTAAGGTTGTTGAACAGACTTCTTACTATATCGCAACCACTGAAGTCTCTGTAATATTTTATAGATCTCAAACTAAAGATTGTTAAAGTGAACACCAGAGAGTAACTGTTCAAGTAAGTATAATGAACACTCTGACTGCCGAAGTCCACCTCTTCTAATTTGAAGAATAGCAGTTCCTATATATACTTTGTTAGGCTACCGGGAGCCTTATTCTCAAAACGTATAAGACTAGAAAATGGTAGCATTGCAATCAAGTATAAAAAATATAAAGTGACAAACTGATACACGAAACCAAGGGTCAAACATGGAAAGTATCAAACCGATACTCAAATCCTAACATAAAACATATATAGCGTCAAACTGATACTCTCGAGTAAACGTAAAATAAAAAGAGCATTAAACTGATTCTTGAAACCAAACAGATAACGTATAGACTAGCAGCCCAATGCTCGTAGCCAAACATAAAACATATAAAGTATCAAAACGTATACTATCAGGCTAGAGGCACACTGTCACGATTGTGTGGCAAATAGTGGAAGGAGATGTTTGTGGCACATAGTGGAAGGAGAGATTTGTTGCAGGAAGTGGAAGATAGTCTTTCACCAGGACGAGCATATTCGTCACGAGGCTTTATTGATTATATGTTATTTCACGCACATGACCTATCAAGAGGTGATGGGGGCAGCGCGAAAGGCCAAGCGGGCTGCACAGTGGGTTTACTTTCACGCACATAACCTATGAAGAGGTCATGGGGGCAGCATACGGGGCCAAGAGGGCTGCGCGGTGGGTTTACTTTCACACACATGACCTAGTAAGAGGTCAGGTGGTTTACGCTCATGACCAATGATGCAGTCATATGATGTTTTTCATGAGTCACGATTATGACTCATAGTTGTTTTGATTTATAAGCGGGTTGAGTGTATGACGGTAAAAGGAGGCCAGCAGAGCCTGGTAGTTAGTTCTTCACGCAACCAACTATTATACTTTCTCACCTATACTATTAAGAATAGATTCTATTGTATCACTTCGAAGGTTCTACCATGATACAACTTGATTATTAGCGTTAAAAGAAGGAACGTAGACAACGCTCTAACAATAATAATCGAGGTCTGGGTAAAGAGAAGGAACGAAGTAACATCGCACTAAGGAGGAGAAGTATTGCACTATTACAAAGAGACTAACTGAGAAAGGTTGCCCGTCACAGAACACGTATTGACATCAGGGAATAGGTAGGATACCTAACATTTGGTTACGTCCTACAAAGCGACACCCAACAGCAACATGGAGGCAGAACAGGCAGGAGAAGGGACGGGGACGACTCCAGCCCCACCAGCACCATTGAATGTGCTGAGAATGACAGTAGAACAATTGGAATGCATGGTGGCAAGACCTAGACCTGCACAGACGACGGAAGGACTCAAACTGAAGAATCCCAATGTCTTCGACGGAGAGCCCACCAGGCTCAGAAGATCCCTGGTACAGCTTAACCTATACTACGAAGCCAAAGAGTGGATGGAGAAACATGCCGATGAGAAAATCAGATTTGCAAAAACTCTACTCAGGGGAACAGCAGAAAAGTGGATCACTCCAATCGTGGAAGGAACCACTGCCAAAGAATGGAATGAATGGGAAGAGTTCAAGAGAGACCTCAGAGCTCAGTTTGAGGATAAAGACAAACGAAAGGGAGCCAGCAGCCAGATTGAGAAAATGGTTCTAGGAAAAAATACGGTCATCGAATTCTGGCACAACATACAACTGTTAGCCCCAGTTGCGGAAAATGATACACATACCCTGCGATGACAACTTTTAGGAGGGGTCCGCGAAGAATTAGACAAAGCACGGTCCAACTCGGATCGGCTATTCCACAGGACCTAAGAATGGGCCCAACTGTTCGCGGAACTCAAGAATAGGAAGAACCAAGGACAAAGCAACTGGGAAAGATCGACAGGGCAACAGAACGGACCACCGAGGGCCCTGACGAGCAATCAAGAAGGAGAGGCAATGGACCTAGACGCAATAAGAGAAACAACCCAGAAATTCCAGAGACCAGGACAAAGGTTTAGACAAGCCTGAAGACCCATACCGCCAACCCTCCCGCGAATAACACCAGAAGAATTTCGAAAATTGTCGGACCGCAATTTGTGCTTGGGCTGCGGAAAAGCTGGGCATCGGGCAGTCGAATGCACAGACAAGAACCCCAAGATTGGAGAGATAGAAGGCCTGGAAACGGAAGAAACAAAGGAGGCTTTAAACAACAACAGTCCCCAGTAACAAGTGGTCTGAGGGATGACCAGCACAGAAAACCCACTATGATTATACAAATATCGACGATAACGAACAACAAGGCACAAATCAACACTCCGGACAATAATGACGACCAATCGGATCAACTCACGATAAAAATGACAATACTCACAAAAAACGGGATCACCGAAACCGACGCCATGGTCGATTTAGGAGCAACGGAGGACTTTGTCGCCAGAAGGTTCTGCAGCACCCACCGGATACCTCTCCTAAAAATCGACAAACTAAGGTACATCTGCGTGGTTAATGGAGAGAAGTGGAAGGCAGGCCCCATTACCCACGTGGGCGAAATAGCCATGTAATCCGGATCGCATCAGGAAACGATAGTATTACACGTAGCAAATCTGGTAAAACAGACTGTTATCCTGGGAATACGATGGCTAAGGAAATACAACCCAAATATCAAGTGAAAAAGAAGACAGATCAACTTCAGAAGCGAAAGGGGTACGCAGGTATGCCTAAACGAATCACCAAGGATCGAAAAAGTCTGTACCGAGCTAGCCCAATGGGAAAACGAACACAGTCGGATCACCGAGACAAGAAGCTAAGAAGAGGATATATGGATCCAACGCTTGGATCCCGAAGCAAAGATGGTGACCAACGGGTCGAAAGGAGCGGCTGGACATGAGCTGCACATTATCTAAGAGGAAATCATCCGGGCCAAAGGGCAAGCGGTGATAAAAACAGCAATATTGATCGGAGTACCAGAGAGCAAGTCTGGACGGATTGCCCCACGAAGTGGATTAGCGAGCAGGCATGGCCCAAGCAAAGGAGCGGGGGGGATAGAGGATGACTATCGCGGAGATATCAACGTTCTCTAGATGAACCGGAAAGAAGAAGACTACGAAGCCAAGAAAGGGGATCGAATAGCGCAATTGGTTGTCGAAAAGATCGACAATAGAGGACTACAAGAAGCAAATTGCCATGACAAAACATGAAGACAAGATCGTGGATTTGGAAGCACAGGAAAAAACACCCGCGAAAAAACCAAAGAACAATGCGTCAACATTAACATTATATCAGCCAGAACATTGGGTAAATTCTATCGCCCAGGAGAACAAACCGGTGTTCTCAAATGGGGTCAGGAAGAAAAGAAAGCGACAATTGGGGAGAGCTCGACGATCAGTACCAGGTTAGCGGTACGACACGAAGCAACAGAAAAGAAAGCAACTCCAAGACAGCTGGTACCAAGCGAATACTGTGACTTCTGAGACATGTTCGAAGAAGGAGAAAGGACAGACTTGGCAGAACACAGAGAAGAGGACCACAAGTGCGACCTAGTGGGCAGGTCGCTGTTCATGAAACTTTGCTCCTTGCGAGAAGAAGAGTTGAAGGCTGTACAAGATTGCTTCCAACAGAACCCGGCAAGAGGATGGATACGACCATCCTCGTCAGCAGCAGGAGCACTGATATTATTCGTCAAAAAGAAGGACAGAAAGCTCAGACTATGCGTGGACATTCGGGGGCTGAATGCAGTCACCAAGGAAGACCGATATCCACTACCGCTGATCGAGGAATCATTGGATACATTGGGAAAGACACAATAGTACACGAAGCTAGACATCAAGGATGCGTACTGCAACATCACAATATACGAAGGAGGCGAATGGAAAACAGAATTTCGAACACGTTATGGGCTATATGAAGACCTGGTAATCCCGTTTGGACTGTCCAACGCACCGGCAACATTCCAAAGATGGATCAATACCATGCTCAGCAAGTTCTTAGATATATGCGGTATCGTGTATTTAGACGATATCCTCATCTATTCTAAAATGTGGGAGCAACAGTGGAAGGATATCCGCAACATTAGGCAGGCTTTCAGGGAAGCAAAGATCAAACTAAAACCAACAAAATGCGAGTTCCATCAACAGGAAATCAAGGACTTGGGATTTGTCATCAACCAAGACGGAATACGAACTGACCCAGTCAAGACAGCAGCAATCAACGAATGGAAACTGCCACAAAGCGTAAAAGGTGGACAAAGATCTTTCGGCATTTGCAACTTTTTTCGCCGATTCAGCGAAGCATTCCGCGGAATGGCCAAACCGCTGTACGAAACACCGAAAAAGTATACCAAATGGAACAGGACGGACAAGCCACAAACAGCATGCGATAAATTAAGCAGCAAACTCACCACGCTCCCGATATTGTGTCACTTTGACCCGAAATTACAAATCCTGATCAAAAGCGATGCGTCCAATTATATCTGCTGGGGCATTTTATCACAGTTAGGGGATGATGAACTATAGCACGCGGTGGCATTGCGATTGAAGACAATGACCAAAGCCAAATGCAACCACGACATCGACGACAAAGAACTATTAGCTATAGTGCAGGCACTTTAGGTATCGAGACAATACACACTGGGAAACGAACCCGACATTACGGTGGTAATGGACCAAACAAACCTCCTAGCCTTCACCACCACCAAAGAACTCAATGAACGACAAATAAGATGGAGTCAAACCCTATCTCAATACCACATCAAAATTGAGTACCGACCTGGGAAGCAAGGAAGACAACCCGATGCTCTTACCAGAAGGCAGGAAGACCTACCAACCAAAGAAGATGAGAGGATCCAACAGAGAAAGAGGATTCTGTTGCCAAAGGAAAGATACTTCAAAGAGTAGAAAGAAAAGAGAGGCAGCGAATCTATCAACGAGATGGAAGCAACAACATTAGCCATTGACGATGACACAGAATGGACATAGAGCACGATGGAAGAAGACCCGGAAATACAAGCAATCAGGAAAGCTTTAAACAAAAAGCAAAAAGAAAGGAAGGGGATAGCACTCGGGCTATACGAAGAAAAAAAGGGGTACATTTGGTACAACAAGGAGATACGGATCACGGACGACAAATCCCTGTGAACGGAAACGATAAGGAGAAATCACGACATAGTACAAGTGGGACATGGCGGCACGGCCAAAACCGTGGAACTGATCAGCAGATCATACTACTGGCTGACGAAACGAGAAGCTATCAAGAGATATGTCAAGAACTACGAGATATGACAGTAGACAAAGGCAGTATGGCACGCGCCATACAGAGTGCTAAAACCGATTGAACCTCATGGAAGACCATGGTGATCCATTGTTGTGGACTTTATAACCGCACTCCGGGAATCAAAAGGTTCTGACGAAATATGGGTCGTTATCGCTTGCCTGACAAAAATGGCCCCTTTTATACCCTACAGAACGGACATGGACATACAACATTTCTTTCACCTGTGCAAAGATCAGGTGTTCACAATGCGTAGAGTGCTGAAAGATATCATGTCCGACGGAAGATCACTATTCACGGCAAATATCGTGAAAGAGATCACCAGACAGTAGCACAGCAAATGGAAACTCAGCGCGGCATTCTACCGGCAAAGAGATAGACGAACAGAAAGACTAAGCGTCATATTGGAACATTATCTACGGGCATGCGTCAATTATCAACAGGGTGACTGGGCCGAAATGCTAGCAACTGCCGCGTTCGCAAACAGCAACGGAAACCCGGAAATGGCCACGACGACACCCTTCTTTGCCAACTACGGATACGATCCAATATATGAAGCAGCAAAATACGACATATCAGCTCAATCAATGGAGACAAAAAACATGCAACAGTTGTATAATGTCTTGAGAGAAGAACTATACCTCGTACAAGAAAAACAGAAGGAATATGCGGAACGACAGGGAAAGCCCGATCCCATCCTCCAAGTCAACGACAAGGTGTAGTTGATACCAAGAAATATGCAGACAGCCCGACCATCATGGAAACTGGACTACAAGAAACTAAGACGATTCAGAATTATCGAATGCATCAGACTAAGAGCACATAAACTCTTCCTCCCATGCTCAATGAACAACACTCATCCTACATTGCACATCAGTCTCCTTGAACCCTGCTAAGACAACGCCTTTACATCACAAAAAAGACTCTCTCCGCCGCCCAGCGAGATTCAGGGCAAAGACGAATAAGAACTTGAGTAAATCATTGACTCAAGAATCACCGCAACAAACTCCAGGACCGAGCCCAGTGGACAGGCTACTCGGAATAACACGATCAAGAGTGGTATCTAGCCACTCACTTCGCTAACGCCCAAGATGCCATCCGGCAATTCCACCAAAGCTACCCCCACAATCCCAGAATTCTGCCTGACGGAGGACGCGCTTTGGATCAAGGAAGAAGTCAACAACGCGTATTGGGTCCAACTCGTGGACCTACCAATCGAGAAAACGAAAGAAATGGAAGACGAGAACGCACGCAGGTGTCTGTCATGGACAAGGTGCTACGACGACGGGTGCCCTACCCACTATACAGAGAAGATGGGAACAAATTATTTTCCCAAAAAGGTGAGACAGGACACAACCGGTGTCGCCTCTGCTAGGCGACAAGAACCAGATTGCAGGGACGAAACCTACTGGTAGGGTGGCCAAAAAATCCATGAAGGTCACCAGGGGACAGGACCTAGTACCCTCGCTGATCTCGTCGGCAACATAAGCATACCCGGTGGAAATCCGGCAGTGAGAGCTGATCACGAGCAGCGAGCAGAACAAGGCAGCAGAAGTAGAGATGGGACTCTACAAAAGCCAGGCCTTAATGTGGGAGCAGAAGGCAAGAGCCTGGGTGAAAAAGAACGGGCAACTGGTACTAGCGGTGATGGCTCAACAGGTCCGGGCAAGTTTGGCGGAATACAAGCTTGGGAAGTCAGACTCCCAACTAAAGAGGAGGGATGCGAGGATCCCAAGGTTGGAAAACCTTCAAAGACAAAGCAAGAGCTGGATGCGCAAGATCTGGCACAATATCCTGCAGATGGCAGGAAATGAAGAAGAGGATGAGTTCCGGATGGCCTAATGGGACTTAGGCTGTGGGTAGAAAGGAGCTATTGTCACGATTGTGTGGCAGATAGTGGAAAGAGACGTTTGTGGCAGATAGTTGAAGGAGAGGTTTGTGGCAGATAGTGGAAGGAACCGTTTGTGGCGGCAAGTGGAGGAAGATGTTTCACCATGACGAGGATATTAGTCATCAGGTTTTATTGATTATATGTTATTTGATGCACATGACATATCAAGAGGTCATGGCGGCAGCGCATGAGCCCAAGAGGGCTGCATAGTTGGTTTACTTGCACACACATGACCTATCAAGAGGTCATGGGGGCAGTGCACGAGGCCAAGAGGGTTGCGCAGTTGGTTTACTTTCACGCACATGACCTATTAAGAGGTCAGGTGGTTTATGCACATGACCAATGATGCCGTCATGTGATGTTTTTCATGAGTCACAATTATGACTAAGAGTTGTTTTGATTTATAAGCGGGTTGAGTGAAGGACTATAAAAGGAGGCTGGGAGAGCCTGGTAGTTAGTTCTTCACGCAACCACCTATTATACTTTCTTACCTATACTGTTAGGAATAGATTCTATTGTATCACTTCGAAAGTTCTACCACGATACGACTTGATTATTAGCGTTCAAAAAAGGAATGTAGATAACGGTCTAAGAACAATAATCGAGGTCTTGGTAAAGAGAATGAACGAAGTAACAATGCACTAAGCAAGAGAAGTATCGCACTATTGCAAAGAGACTAACAGAGAACTGTTGCCTGTCGCAGAATACGTATTGACTTCAGGGAATTGGTAGAATACCTAACACCCACCTCATTTTCCTGATACAAAATCAAAACTCACAACGTATCAACGGATACCTGAAAATCCAAAACTAGTAACCGGTACCTCTAACAAAGGGTGAATATGGACAGAAGGAGCAAAAGGGCTCTGGTGACATCAGAGCCAAATACACTACGGCACCAATACTGGTGCACAACAACCCAAGTCAAAAAACCACTGTCGCGACAGAGGGATCGAAATGGGTCTGTTTGGAGATTCTACCGCAGAAATGCAAAGTGGGAAAATGGCACCCTGTGTACTATCGATCAAGAAAATGATTAAGGCAAAAAGCAACTAGTATGTTGCCAGCAAAGAACTATCCGTAATTGTTCAAGCCCTCTAAGAATTGAGAAGATACAGGCAGAACAATAACCACTAGGGCAGACTTAAATCAGACAATAAAAACTTCGTTACTTTCCTGACAACAATGTCACTAAACGACCAGCAGAGTCGGTGGATCTAGATCCTCAATAAAGACAACTTCAAGATCAAATACTCACCAGGAAAAGAAGCAGGAAAACTGGGCGCCCTGACAAGGATTGCATGTGACAAACTACAAGATACAGAGGATCAAAGCATGAAACAGAAAAATTGAGTAATGCTGCTGCAAGAAGATTTCCAAGCAATGGAGACCACAGAAATCCGCAGTAAGGTTGACCAAGACCTACGGAAAGCAATCGTGGAGGAGAAAGAATTTCAAGAAACAAGAAACAAGTTGGACAAGGGTGACAAGGAAAGAAAAGGGGAGTCGTGAGGCCTGCGGGAGTGGAAGGATAACTATCTTTGGTGCGATAGAAAGATATGGCTTTCCCCCGACAAAAAGATATGAATGAGGCTTATTGTTAGATATCCTACCTATTCCTTGTATCTTAGGTACTGCTGCGACAGGCAACAACTCTTAGTGAGTCGCTGTGTGTAATGGAATACTTCTCTTGTATCTAATATGACCTCAACCGATTCTGGTTCTCTATCAAGACTCTGATTATTATTCTTAGACCCGTGTCTACATTCTTTCCTTGAACGTTAATAATCAGATCGTATCTCGACAGACTAGGTAAAATGGTAGAATAGATTCTATTCTTAATAGTATAGGTAAGCAAGTATAATAGGATGGTTCCTTGAAGAACTAACTACCAGGCTCTACCAGCGTCCTTTTATAGTCCTTCACTCAACCCGCGTATAAATCAAAACAACTATGAGTCACAACCGCGACTTATAAAAAACAACATATGACTGCATCATTGATCATATGCGTAAACCACATGACCTCTAAACAGGTCATGTGCATGAAATTGAACCAAACTGCGCAGCCCTCTTAGCCTCATGCGCTGCCCCCATGACCTCTTAATAGGTCATGTGCGTGAAAGTAAACCAAACTGCGCAGCCCCCTTGGCCCCGTGCGCTGCCCCCATGACCTCTTAATAGGTCATGTATGTGAAAGTAACATATAACAAATGAAACCCCATGACCAATATCCTCGTCATGGTGAAGAACCATCTCCTACCACTACCTGCGGGAAACATCTCCTTCCACTATCTGCCCCACAACTGTGACAATAGCTCCCCTTTCCGGCAACCTCAGTCCCTTGAGGTTCTAGCCTCGGTAGTGTCTTACATAGTAGTCCCCTTCAATCCTTTTCCTGAGCTGCATTGCATCCTGCATGACCCATCCCATTCTGATGCATTCCTGCTTCTTCGCTGATTTTTCTTTTTCGCATGCCGTTTCGAATTGGTGTCTTTCCAATGCCCGGGTTGCGCGAGTCAGCTGAAATATTGCGGCCCTTGCAGTTGCCGCGTCCACTTGTCTTTGGAGGTCCCGAATGGTCGTTTCCAATCCTGCTATCTTTTCCTTCAACTCTGTTGTCTCCTTCCTCAGAGTTTCTTTTCGGACAAAGGGTTTTTTATCCCTCCTCTCCGCCCCGTGTTCCGTCCCGGAAACCTTTTCTTCTTTCTCTTTCTGTTGGTGGTGGTGGCAGTGATTGCGCATGCAATCATGCCAATTGATCCTCTCGTGTCTCGATTCCCTGGGGGTTTTGGGTGTTGCCCCTGCCCCGTCTACAGCTTGCCAGCTGTCCTCGTTTGAGTTAGTCGTTTTGGTGGTCTCCTTTTGCTGTTGCATGAATTATGCTGTAGTCGTCTGAGCAAGATGACCCGGATAGTTCTTCATGTTTGGTTTCTTTTCTATGTTCTTCTTGAATGTTTTCAATATCTTTCTCGAACTCTGCTGTGTCCACTTCCATAACGTCTGCCCAGCTAATGGTTTTCTTTGGGCTTGATGTGGTAGCGTCCGTGGAATTGTTGGATGGCATCTTGTGCTTTGGTGAAGTTTGTGGCTGGATGCCACTCTTGATCGTGTTCTTCCGAGTAGCCGGTCCACTTGGCTGGGTACTCGAGTTTGCTGTGGTGTAGTCTTGAGTCGATGATGTTCTCAAGTTCGTATTTCTCTTCCCCCGCGATCTCGATGGGTGGCGGTAGGTATTCCTTTTGTCAGGTAACCGCGTTGTCTTAGTAGGGTTCAAGTAGACTAATATGGAATGTAGGATGAATGTTGTTCATCGAGCATGGTAGGTCGAGTTTATATGCTCTGAGTGCGATATGTTCGATGATCCTGAATGGTCCTAGTTTCTTGTAATCCAGTTTCCTTGATGGTCTCGTGGTCCACATGTTTCTTGGCATCAACCACACCTTATGGTTAACTTGAAGGTTGGGATTGGGCTTTTGGTGACGATCGGCGTAATCCTTCTTTCGTTCTTGTGCGTGACATATTTCTTCTCTTAATACATCATGCAGTTTCTGCAAATCCTTCGTATGAACCGCTTGTACCGGTATGTCGTATTTTGCCGTGTCGTCTATAGGGCCATACCCATAGTTTGCAAAGAAGGGTGTTTTCTTGATTGTGTCTTGTTTTCGGTTGTTGTAGGCGAACTCGGCTGTCGCTAGCATTTCTGCCCAATCGTCTTGTTGATAGTTGACATATGCTCGCAGGTATTGTTCCAATATCGCCTTTGTCCTTTCTGTTGGTCCCTCGGTCTGCGGGTGAAATGCCGCGCTGAGTTTCCACTAGATCCGCCATTGTTGTCTGATTTCTTTCGCGATATGTGCTGTGAATAGTGATCCTCTATCTGATATGATATCTTTTGGTAGTGCGTGAATTCTAAACACTTGATCCTTGAATAGGTGATTGAACTGCTTCATGTCCATGTCTGTTCTGCACAGTATGAAGGGGGCCATTTTCGTCAGGCGATCGATAACGACCCATATTGCGTCATAACTGTTCGACTCCGGAAGTTCAGTTATGAAACCCATAGCAATAGATTGCCATTGCCTTCCAGGAGGTTCCATAGGTTTTAGCAATCCGTATGGCGCCAGACATATTGCATTCGTCCTTTGGCATATCCCGCAGTTCTTGACGTATCTTTTGACGTCATCTCTTATCATTGAGCAATAGTATGATCTCGTTATCAGTTCTGTGGTTTTGGCCGTTCCACCATGTCCAGGTTGAGGTATATCGTGGTTTCTTTGTATCATTTCCATTCTGAGCAGTTTGTCTGCGGGGAGTCTTATCTTTCTGTCTACACAAGATATCCCTCATTCTCTTCGTATAGCCCAATGGTATTCCCTTCATCTCTTTTTACTTTTTTGGCTAAAGCTTTCCCGATTGCTTGTATCTCCCTGTCTTTCTTCATCGTTCTTCGTATCCATTCTGTGAGGTCGCTGTTGGCCAGTGTTGCCGTTTCCATTTCATTGATGGCCTCGTTTCTCCCGTCTTCCTCTTTCCGTTCTTTGAAGTATTTTTCTTTCAGTAGAAGGATCCCTTTCCGTTGCAGAATCCGTTCTCTGTTTTTGGTTGGCATATCCTCTGGTCTTCTGGTAAGGGCGTCCGGCTGTCCTCCATGTTTTCCTGGTTGATACTCGATTTTGATGTGATACTGAGATGGCGTTTCGCTCCCCTTTGCTTGTCTTTTCTTGAGTTCCTTTGTCGTGGTAAAAGCGAGGAGGTTCTTGTGGTTGGTTACCACCCTAATATCATGTTCAGCTCATAAGGCGTACTTTCTCCACGCCTTGAGGGCTTGAACTATAGCGAATAGTTCTTTGTAGGGGATGTTTGTAGTTGCATTCGGCCTTTGTCATCATTTTGAATCGAAATGCCACTGGTCGCCATAGTTTGTCGTTTCCTAATTGCGATAGGATTCCCGAACAGATGTAATTTGATGCATCTGTTTCCATCATGATTGGTAGTTTCGGGTCGAAGTGTCGGAGTATTGGTGCGGTGGTGAGTCTGTTCCTTAATCCGTCAAATGCTGTTTGTTGCCGCTCGGTCCAATTCCATTTCATGTCCTTCTTGGTTGTTTGGTACAGTGGTTTTGCCACTCTGCTGCATCCTTCAATGAATCTGCGATAAAGGTTACAGAAGCCTAGCAAGCTCTGTACTCCTTTTACGCTCATCTGTGGTTTCCATTCGTCGATTGCTTCAGTCTTGACAGGGTTGGTCCTTATTCCCTGGGGGTTGATGATGAACCCTAAGTATTCCGTTTCTTGCCGATTGGAACTCGCATTTCGAGAGTTTTAGCTTGACCTTTGCTTCCCTCACGGCTTGCATAACGTTCTGCATGTCCTGTCGATGTTTTTCCATAGTTTCTGCATATATGAGAATGTCATCTAAATAGACGATGCAACACATGTCTTGAAGCTTGCTGAGTTTGGTGTTGATCCATCTTTGGAACGTTGCCGGTGCGTTAGACAATCTGAATGGCATTACCAGGTATTAGTATAACCCGTATCTCGTCCAGAATGCTGATTTCTATTCTTCTCCATCAGATATCCTGATGTTGTGATAGGCATCCTTGATGTTTGACTTCGTATAGTATTGGGCCTTTCCCAATCTATCCAACGCTTCATCGATCAATGGTAATGGATATCGATCTTCCTTGGTGACCCCGTTCAGTCCTCTGAAAATCCACGCATAGTCTGAGCTTCATGTCGTTCTTCTTGACGAATAATATCGGCGCTCCTGCCGACGATGAGGATGGCCGTATCCATCCTCTTTGCAGCTTTTGCTGGAGGTAGTCTCTTAGAATCTTCAATTCTTCTTCTCTCCAGGAGTAAAGTTTCATCAACGGAGCTCTCCCTTCCAGGTCGATCTTGTGGTCCTCTTCTCGATGCTCTGGCAGCTCTCTCCTCTCTCCTTCTTCGAACATGTCCAAGAGGTCATGGTATTCGCTTTGCACCAGCTGTCTTAATGTCGTTTTCTTCTTTGTTGCTTCCTGTTGTACCACCAATCTGGTACTGATTGTTGAGGCCTCGGCCATTGTCGTGCCTCCTTAGTATTGATCCCATTTGAGAACACCGGTTTGTTCTCCCCTTCGATACATCTTTCCAAAGGTCCTGGCTGATATAAAGTTGATATCGACACGTCGTTCCTTGGGGTGGTTAGGCGTAGCTTTTTCAGTGCCTCCAAGTCCTTGGTCTTGTCTTTTTGTTCCTTCGAGGCCGTCTACTTCTCGTAGTCCTCTGTTGTCTATTTTTTCAACAATCAACCGCGCAATTCTGCTGCATTTCTTGACTTCATAGTCCTCTTCTTTCAGGTTTATCAAGAGGACTTGGATTTCTCCACAAGTGTCTAAGTCTATTACCCCTGCAGCTATGGTTAGGCCATGTCTGGTCGCTAATCCACTTCGTGGGGCAATTCGTCTCCAGGGACTACTGGGTACTCCTATTACTATTCTTGTCTTTATCATCGCTTGTCCTTTCGCCCAGATGATTGCTTCCTGAATGGTGTACAAGTCATGTCCAGCAGCTTCCTTCGACCCTTTGCTCGCTACTTTTGTGGTGGGATCCCGTCGTTGGATCCCGATCTCTTCTGATCCACTTCGGGATTCGCTGATTCAGCTGCATTCGTTTTCGCATTGAGCCTGTCCGGAAGGAACTGTCCCGACCCTTAGTAATTTGTTGAGACATACTCGGTACACCTCTCGCTTCCGAAACTGCTTTGTCTTTTCTCCCAATCGATATTGGGATTGTGTCTTCTCAGCCATGGTATTCCTGGGATAGCAGTATGTTTTACCATATTTGCCACCTGAAATATTATCCTTTCCTGGTTGGGGCCTATTCCCATGGCTATTTCTGGGATGTGGGTAATGGGGCCTGCGTGGGATTTCTCCCCATTAACCCGCTAGATGTCTCTTGGTTTGTTGATTGTCCTCAGGGGTATCCGGTAGGTATTGCAGAATCTTCTGTCGATAAAATCCTCCATTGCCACTGAGTCGACCAACAAGTTGGTTTCGGTAATTCCTGTTTTTTGTGACTCTTTTGATTTTTATCATCATCTGGTCTGAGTCGTGGTCGTTATTCTCCGTGGTGTTAATTTGTGCCGTATAGTCCGTTACTGTCGATATGTGTGTAATCCATGTGGGTTTTTCGTTTTGGTCGTCCCGCCGACCACTTCTTACTTGGGACTGTTGTCGTTTAAAGTTTGCTCAATTTCATCCGCTTCTTGGACTCTGCATTTAGCGGATCTTGGCGTTCTTATCTGGACACTTGACCGCTCGACGTCCTTCTTTCCCACAGTTGAAGCACAGGTTGTTGTCTCTGCGCTTCCGGAGTTCCTCCAGTGTCAATCTTGGGAGATTTGACTGGAACTGTCTGTTGTTTCGTCCAAATCTCTATCCTGGTCTTTGCAATCTTTGCCTCGATCTGCGGATCGCATCCACGTCCATTCCTTCACCTCCTTGTATTGTCGTTCTTGTTCCCCATATTCCACGTTGTTGACACGCCGGTCTTGGTCTGCTGCTTCTTCCCGGATTATTCCTGTTTTCGAGCTCTGCGAACGACTGGGCGAGGTCCTCAGTTGTGTTAAATGTGCGATCCAAGTTTGTCCCTGCTTCATGTAATTCCTCGTGAATTGCACTCCGGAGTTGTCGCTACAAGGTATATGCGTCGTACACAGTATCTGGGGCCAAGATTTGCATATGCTGCCAGAATTCAATGACCGTATTGTCTCCTTGTACCATCTTCTCGATTTCGTTTCTCGCTCTTTACCGCTTGTCTTTGTCTATGAACTGAGCTCTGAGGTCGCTCTCAAATTCTTCCTATTCGTGCCAGATTTGGGGCTTCATCCCCTCCACCATCTGGGTGATCCACCTTTCTCCCGTTCTCCTCCATAAGGTTTTTACGTATCTGACCTTTTTGTGGTCATGTTCCTGGATCCATTCTTTGGCTTGGTACTACAACTTGAGTTGTACGATGAAGCCTCTGAACTTGGTCGGCTCTCTGTCGAATATGTTCAGATTTCTGATCCTAAGCATTTCCGCCCTTGGGGCTGGCCAGAGCCGTGGTCCCATATATTCCAGTTGCTCTCCCATCATGCTCAGCACATTCAATGGTGTTGGTGGGGCTGCTGGGGCTGCTCCTGCCCCCTCTCCTGCATGTTCTGCTTCTGTGTTGTTGGGTGTTGCTGGTGAGACACAACCAAATGTTAGATATCCTACCTATTCCTTGTATCTTTGGGACTACTGCGACAGGAAACCACTCTTAGTCAGCCGCACCGAGTAATGCAATACTTCGCTTGTATCTTACATGACCGCGACCGATTCTGGTTCTCTATCAAGACTCAGTGTATTATTCTTAGACCCGTGTCTACATTCTATGCTTGAAGGGTAATAATCATATCGTAGCTCGACAGACTTCGTGAAATGGTAGAATAGATTCTATTCTTAATTGTATAGGTAAGAAAGTATAATTAGATGGTTGCATGAAGAACTAACTACCAGGTTCTACCGGCCTCATTTTATAGTCCTGCACTCAACCCACTTATAAATCAAAACAACTATGAGTCATAACCGTGACTCATGAAAAACATCATATGACTACATCATTGGTCATGTGCATAAACCACATGACCTCTAAACAGATCATTTGCGTGAAAGTAAACAAAACTGCGCACCCTTCTTGGCCTTGTGCGTGAAAGTAAAGCAAACTGCGCAGCCCCCTTGGCCCCGGGCGCTGCTGCCATGACCTCTTAATAGGTCATGTGCGTGAAAGTAACATATAACAAATGAAACCCCATGATGAATATCCTCGTCATGGTGCAGAACCATCTCCTTCCAGTACCTGCCGGAAACATCTGCTTCCACTATCTGCCACAGAACTGTGACACTGATCAGAACATATGGAGGTGAGAATGCGGCTGGACACAGAGGAATGGCCAAAACAACATAACTGTTTAAATGAAAATACTAGTTGTTGGGACTAACGGAATTAGTCAAACGAGATGTCTGGAATTGGGACATATGCCAGTGGATAAAGGTGGTGCGACGCGCACCATAGGGGCTGTTGAAACCCAACATGGCTCTTGAAAAGCAATTTGCATCCATATTTATAGATTTCATAATGGGTCTACCTAAAGCAAGCGGATTTGACTCAAAAATGGTCACTGGGGATCGCATGACCAAAATGGGTCATTTCATGATGACAAGAATAGATCCGCTGGAAAGGCAGGTTGCGAAAATATTGATTAAGGAAATCATTCCACTAAATGCACTAGAGAAAGGTTTTATTACCGATCGATAATACATATTCACGCCTGGAATATGGGAGGAAATATGCGAACAACAAGTAATCAAAAGAAAGCAATCTAAAGCCTTGTACCCACAAATGAATAGACGGACAGATAGGGCAAAGAACACATTGCAACAATACCTGCGAGCCTAGGTAAAATATCAACAGGCCCACGGGAACGAGTTACAACCAATAGCGGAGTTTGCATACAACAACAGAAAACAAGAAATAATTAAGTTCGGACCCTTTTGCACAAACTATGATTTCGACCCAGAATATCTGGCCATAGGTCATACAACTAAAGGACTAATAACGGGAAAAGAGGATATGAGTCAATTATACAACACCCGCTGAAGCTAGATGACGACAGCACAAGTACGAAACAACCAAAACTATGATTAACACAGAAAGCCTGATCTGAACCTGCGATCAGGAGACAAAGTGTCGCTCATAGCAAGGACCATATGAACGACTCCACTATCCAAGAAGTTGATTTACAGGAAAATGGTACCATTCAAGATACAGGAAAGGATAGAGAGATGAGCATGTAAACTTGACCTTCTCCCATCCATGGAAATACACAACACATTCTACACATCACTATTGGAACTGTATCAGAAGACCAGGGTTCCTTTCGCAAATAATTACACCTCCTCCACCTATCGAACTAGACAGAGAACTAGAATATCATGTTGATGACATAATTGACTCCTGCATATATCATACTGACCTTCAATACCATGCCAAGTGGACCTGTTATTCTGGCAAATATGATCAACAGTGGTACCCAGCTACCGACTTTGTAAAAACGCAAGATGCTATCATCCTCTGCCACCAACACTAGCTACAGAAGCCGTCAAGTGAGCCTCGATCACACTGGGGAAGGCTTCGAACCCGTGGGTAGCCCAACAAGCACCCCACCTGGTGCAGGCCAGGGGGTAGCTGTGGAAGAAGAAACCAGAATCAAGAAGCTGGAAGGGGAGAGGACTATCGAGGCCAAGTGGGCCAAGGTAGTCAACAACAACAAAAAAAACGATGCCATCTATCACTCGATGCCATGCGCAGCTAATGGGTGCCCCTTGCACCTCAATGGAAAACAATAAAGTAATTGCTTACCCAGCAAGAGGTCAGCTACACAAAGGCCGCCACCAACAGCGCCAATCGAAGCCCAATGGGTAACACAATTTCAACCTCCACCTATTGGCCCCTCACACCACAAGATCTCATGGTAGAACTGCATGCGCACTTACAGCCCCTACTATAGAAGACAAAAATGAAAACCGCGGGCATAAAAAATCTTTTATGTCCCAGGAAGAATTACGCCTGATAGGTGACTGAGGGAGACGGTTGATCGATTTGCTTGTAGAGGAAATGCAAAGGCAATATAAAAAGATTGCCCGCCAGGGAGACGAGACAACGAAATTGGATCGAATGATCAACCGAGCATGGATGGGGATGGAGACAGTCTGGGCCTCCTACAACGAAATCATTCCACAGGCAGGCGAGGATCTGCGGAAGGAATCACTGAAATGGAGAGCGAGCAGAGAAATGGTGGGCAGGTTCAGTCGTGAGGCGACAGATAATGCCAAACGGTTCCAAGATTGGTGGGCAACCTCCATGAAGGGATATTCCAAATTGCAAGCAACTTGAGATAAGAGAGGGAGGAGCGAATGTCACTAATGTGGCTTAACAAGGACCTGGGTTTCACATGACTCATAGTTATCGGTCAAAGGTATATTATATTTTGCACATGACTGCATGGGCAGGACATGGGTTGTACGCATGTGACAGCTTTGGTCATACGATTGGGTTACAACGTTATGATATAATTCGCAGAGGACCTCTTTTAGAGGTCATGGATTTTGCGTATCTGACCACATTGGTCATACGACTTGTTTATGATGTTTTGATATGAGTCACGATTGTGAGTCATAGATAGCGCATGACCTGCAGAGTGTGCCACGTGAACATGAAGAGTAGCTATATTAGGAGGTCATTGTACTGTAGTAGATAGGATATCCTGCGTCTCCTCTATTTTTCTGGTGCTTGAAATCAAGCATCAATACTTGGTCTTCACCAATCATCCACTGTGCTTCACCCCTCAGGATGGCTTTGGCCTAGGAGCGACGGCTATTTCCATCCTCCCGTCACCGTCCTCTTCTGCCTTTTCTAAGTGTAAGGACATTCCTTCCTCTGGGTGCTGGTATGCCTCTCACCCTGCCTGATCTGGTCCCCTTCCTTGCTTAAAGAGGCCCCTCGACACGCTCGCGGACTATTCGCTTTCCATGCTGCACGTGGCTGGGAACACAGTTTACAGTACACGAGAACTGCTCCACCGGCCTAGAGGTCGATGTCCCTCCTCCCCACAGTTGCCTTAAGTGGTGGTATCTCAACTGCTAACCGACGCTGTTTCACGGAGAATAAGAGACTACCGGGGAGACGCTGTGCAGTTCATTGCCTTCCACTGGGAACCTCCTAGTCAGACAAGAACACAATTACCATCAGTTGACGTGGTCATATTCACTTTCCACCCTGTTCTCGCACTTGGATTAGCTTGTACTCTAGTGCTACCACCTCCCTTTGCTGGCACCCTGCTACTCTATCCTCCTTTTATGCCCTCCACAGTCGGCCCGTTTTTCTCCCTTACATTGCGTTCAGAGATGACTTCTACTTCTTATGTGCGGCCCATACTCATATCTGGCTCCGGTGTCGTGGGATCTGCCTTGCATTTTTTGCGCTTATTTGGTTGGGAGATGTTCTGTGCGGTCATCCTCCTATGTTTTCCTGCTTGTGCTTCGCTAGAATTCTCTGTTTCTCCGCGTTCACTTCTGAAGTAAAGATGGCTTTTTGTTGTGGGTGAGATGTGAGGTAGGCCCATACCAGAGGGTCTTGAAGATATGGTGAGGCTGAGTGGAGCTAGGAATGGGAATTGTTTATGCAATAGCAAGCGCTGCAGGCAAGATCTTGTATCCTAAATAACAACAAATACATGATGACAGAGGAAAGAAAAAAACCGCGCAAAAAGACTGTGTAGATAGGCTCTTCACACTTGGTTCTAAGTTATTCCGGACTTATTACTTGATCCTTTTAGAAATATAAAAGCTTTACACCCTTTACAAATATTACATCCAAGACGATAACTGTACTATTCGTGGTCAGTTTAACAGAGTGTATGATCACTGATGAAAGCCAGAGACACACAAGTCTCTCACACCTTATTGTAGGCATTGGCCTAAGAACTATCATTTCGAAGAAGAAAGAGAAGTATCATCTACTTGTTGCTGAGAGTTATTGCAGGTTAGGCATCGTAACAATGGCATAGTGAATTGCATCTACAATTTGTATCACTTATAGACACTATGTCTCTGGAGATACCCTGTCCACTAAAACCATATTAGAAGCAGGAAGGCCCCTCTCCAGATATTGGATTAGGAAACAGAAATGTGTGAAGGATCTAATCAAGTAATGCAATTTATGGATATCAACCCCAAGTGGCACCCGCTACCAGGCAATTCCGGGGCAGAAATGTAGGTTGCCATAGGTGCATAACATTGCAGATTCCATTGTCAATGGGCATACAGTTATGATATAAGCCAGTGCTCGATTACTCATGTGGCTTTGCTGAAAGTATTTAGCAAAGCAGGGTATTGGGCGAGTGCTAAGATCAAACTTTGTGTAGCGGAGCGCCTCATGTTGAAGCCAAGTGAGCATCATGCTAGGAATAGGGCAGTGAACTACCTAAGACGCGGAATACGGGAATGTAATATACCGGTATCTGATGGTGTCATTATCACCAAATACTACCTGAGCCAGGCAGAGTCAAGATTCAGCTCTGTATTCTTGTGACAGGGTGGACAGGTAAAAACAAAAAAGTAAAACAGAGAAACGGAAGTCAAAAATTGCAAAGCCAGCGCATCAAAAAATGGTTTTGGGTATTCTGATGTTCACTACTACGAGAGGGGACTGGCAAGGTTGTAGTGGATGGTGGAACATGTGTCTACAGGTAAACTGGAGGAATAATCGGCCATGCTGAGGTCGGAGAAAATGGCGCGACACTCACAGCACCAGTCTTCCCGAAAGACAGAGTAGCAATCCTGGTAGCTGGAGTCAGCTGGGGTAGTACAACGGTTGCCCTGCTATCATTCAGAGATGACCACTAAACCAAAGATCTTGCAGTCACAATAGAGAGAATTGTCGCAATATGTGTTACGCCACCTGGAAAAGGGAGTAGAAATGGCAGGATAGTAGCAGCAGCTTTGTTTACCAGTTCTAGAATGGGAGTTGCGGGTTAGTGTGACGAGGGTAATTGCGCATTGCTGTCACAGTTACTGGTTACTGATTTAGGATTTGCAGGTATCAGGGGATACTATTTGGGTATTAAATTTGTTGCAGGAAAATGAGGTGTACATCTAGCCTGATCATAAATGGTTTGATATTCTATTTGGTTTATGTTTACTTTCAAGTATCAGTTGGATACTGTATATGTTTTATGGTTGGTTTTGAGTATCAGTTTAATACTGGAGATGTTTTATGCTGGGCTTCGAGTATTGAGTTGATACTGTATATGTTTTGTGTTTGGTTGCAAGGCTACCATTGTGGAGTCTTACATGTTATAAGAATAAGGCTTTTGGTATGCTAAAAAGTGTATTTAAAAACTTCTATTCTTCAACGTTAGAAGAAGCAGACTGCGGCGGAGATAGTTTTCAATATACCTGATTGAATAGTTACTCTTTTCAATTCGCTACAAGAATCTTTGGCTTGTGACGTAACCAACATTACCCAGACTTCAGTAGTCCGGCTATATTAAGAAGCCTGTGCAGCAACCTGGGTTACACCCTGAGGACTTTGATTCAATAGTAACCACTTTGGTACAGACCAAAGGTTGTTAACCCCAGGATTACTACATCTCGTAAGACGTGATTATACCTTTTTTTCAACTTGAACAAGTTATCAAAATAGAAGGCATTCCAGGACCAAGTATGTGTAACGGTTGCCGGTTACTGGTTTAGCATTTTTGAGTATCAGTTTATACAGTTCGAGTTTTGGATTTGTTTCAGGAAATGAGGTGTGCTTCTAGCCTGATAGTATAGTGTCTTATACTCTATGTGTTTTATGTTTGGTTACGAGTATCGGTTTGATACTCTCTCTCTTTTATGTTTGATTTCGGGTCTCGTTTTAATACTCTATATGTTTTATATTTGCATTCGAGTATTGGTTTGACACTCTATATATTTTATCTTTGGTTTGAAGGCTACCAATTTTCAATCTTACATGTTTTAAGAATATGGCTCCAGGTAGCCTAACAAAGTGTATTTAAGAACTGCTATTCTTAACGTTAGAAGAGGCAGACTTCGGCAGACAGCGCTTCCCTTATACTTGGGTGAACAGTTACTTTCTTCAGTCCAGTGCGAGAATCTGTGATTGAGATCCACCAAATATCTCGGTTACTACAGTAGTCGCAACATAGTAAGAAGTCTAATGAGCAATCTCGGCTCCAGTCTCTGGACTTTGATTTGATAGTTACCACGTTGGTACAAATCAAAGCCCATTAACCCCTGGTTTACCGCATTCCTGGGAGGCAGTTACATTTTCTTAGCTTCTACAAGTTATCAAGATAGAACGCGCTCCGGGACTCAACAAAGGCAGGGCCCCTGAGATAGATTGTAAACAGCGCACTAGGGATTCGAAAGGGGGTTTATGAAGACTCTTGCTAATAGGCAAGTAATCAGCGATGATGCTGCGAGGCATTTGGCCTGGGATGCAGCTGAACAACCAGCATGAGAATCCCCACAATAACTACGAGAAGCGCCAACCACTACCCCAGGAGGATTTCCGGAATCCCCAAAGAAGCCTGCAGGTACACAGGTACCCCCAGCACCACCAGACGATGATCCAGAAAGCTCTGATAGTAGCATAGGATCAGACAACATGGCTTCCGAAGCAGGACCCATGGGGCCAGGAGGCTCAGGACCATAGGTCCCCAGAGCACCGACTCCCAGGCCTAACCCAGTTATGATGCCCAACTCAATATCAAGGTACCTTCAGCTAAATAGTTTACTGGTGAATCAGGCGACCTCTAACCGGAAGCGTTCGATGGATGGTATAGCTCAGGAAAGTTGTATCAATATCTAAATGGGTTACGAACTATTGAGGCCGGAGGTGGAAACTATAAAATCCTCTATTGTGAAGGACCAGCTCAAGAACCAGCTTTTCAAGAAGCTGAGAATCTCGGTGAAGACATGACCTGAGAAGCCCTTGTTGGATACCTCCGCGAGAGATTCCTATTTTCGAAACACAAGGGTGATACCTACAGCAAATTCTATAAAATCACACAAGTGAATAAGGGAAAAATACAAAGAATATCAACAATAACCACCGATTGGCTAATGTTCTGATCATGCCTACCTGCGAACACCTAAAGCCATTATGGTTTTATTCCACAATTGTTTAAAAGCATGTATCCTAGATTCCGAGAAGAAGCTGAAAAACAGTATTCTGTAACAGATACTATTATGGAAGTTATTCAAAATGCAGGCAGCATAGATGCTATCCTAAAACGCACTGGCGCTTATGGGAAGGAAAGGTGCAGAAAACCGGCGCATAAATTCATTTCCCAACAGGAAGGTTGGAAGGAAAATCGGAAAATAAACAGCAGATCCCACAATGAGCGCTTGGAACGAAGGGAAAAAGGTCTCTGGTATACCGGCGGAGGTAAAGGACATCTAGCAAGAGATTGTCCAAGCAAAGATGATAATGGCCATCGCAAGCATAAAGCGAAGGTGAAGACAGAAGTCCCCTCCAACAGAGTGGAACAGGAAAATCCGGCTGAAGAAGTGTTGATCAAGGTTAGGGAAGTAGAGAAAGATGAGGAAGATATTATCGCAATGGCTGCTGGACCAACGAATATCAAGCCTTATGACGCTCTCCCCCGAACGATGCACATTAATGGCAAAGAAGCTAGAGCCCTGTTTGATACCGGATCAATAGGAGCAAACATGATTGGTGCTACCCTTGTGACCACACACGGAATTGCATGTCAGGATTTAAAGACACCCAGCAGGATACACCTAGCTATGAGAAGATCATGATCAGCAGGCCATAAAGAATGTAACGTCAACTTATCAGCAGGATTGCTGACCAAATTAGGACCCAAGATGATAGTTGGCAACCTAGCAAAATATCATGCACTAATAGGGATACCTTTTCTGGAACAACACCAAGTGCAAATTGGATGTGGCAATTAGCTATTCTGTTTCCAAAGCAGAATATGCGAATTGTTTGCCCACCTACCAGTGGCATGATGGGAGCAGCAGTGATTAGCACTGAAGATGTCCCGGCCCAAGACCCGGAGGGATTTCCCCAGGAAATACCAGAAAAGCTACTGTCCCTAAGAAAGATCAATTACAAGACAGATCTACAACCAGGAAAAGAGCGGTGTTCATTACCTTCCTACTCAATACCGGAATGATGGGCAACACACATGAGCATATGGCAGAGAGAAAAATGAGAAAGCAGGAATTGTTGCATGATAAGAAGTTTCATCGGCAGCTCGAATGTTTACACAGGAAAAAGAAAGTTAAGAAACGCAGGAGGCCACTGGTGGACCGCACTGCCCGGAATGAGATAACAATTGAGGATGTTGAAACCATTCATAACCAAACACTGATCCTGAACATTCTTGGAAGAGCTGGATAACGCAGCAAAATCACTCTTAGTGATACGTACTTCCAAAAAAGAGTGGAACCAGAGGATGTGAGCAAGAATGCTGGTAAGACACAATTTTGATATTTCGTTAGCAGAGTAATAGTACAAGGAGATATCAACACTCTGGGAACTTTCATGCGTATAATGTTCGCTGAATTTGCTGTCTATTTAGAACATTTCATACACGTATATATTGATAATATACTCATATTTTCTGATATAGAGTCCGAACATTTAAAAACACCTATCCATTATTTGCAACAAACTAAAGGAACCTTAATTCTACACAAGTAGGAAGAAATCAGAATTGTTCACCACGAGTATACAGGTCTTAGGCCATGATATCCATGACAAAGGACACTCATCAGTACCGGAAAAGAGAGCAAGGATTGAGGAATAGACAATGCTTCAGACCAACAAACAATTATAGCAGTTTCGAGGAACGGCCCACTACATCAGTCAGTTTCACAGACAAATTACAAGCATTACATCATCCCAAACAGAACTCACCGATGCGGTAGAATTTGAGTGGGCCACCACACAAGACTAAGCCATGGAGAATGTTAAGCAAAGTGTTTCAAAACCCGAAGTTATGAAGCAATTACAGTCTGATTCGTCAGTTCCCATATGGCTAATAACCGCTTCATCCAATACAGGAGTAGGAGTATGGGCAGGACAAGGAGAAACCTCCCAGAATGCTAGACCAGCTTCAATTCATAGCAGAAAATTCTCAAATGCCCAAATGAATTATGGCATGATTGAAGAAGGAAGCCCGAGCAATAGTCGATGCACTGACGGGATTTCATTATATACTTGCGGGAAGCACGTTTACTATCATCACAGATCATCTACCTCTGATATAGCTTAAGAGCAGCAGAACACCCACCAAAAAACAACTGTGATGAAGAGGGTTCAGTGGGAAATATGACAACGAAATAGTTTATAGACCAGGAAAATAGAACTATTTAGGACATGCGTGATAAAGCCTTTATTGGAGAATGATAACTACTCTCATACTGCCCACGAACCCACATAAGAAGATGATACATCAACCTCCGCACTGATATCCTCCTTTGTTTCACGCCAAGGGCCTGTAATTGGTCACAGGATGTCACTATTCGAAGGCATCGCAGTTGAGCATATCAGAGCTCCGGCGGAATGTGGAAGAGACTGCAGCTAGGAGCGAGCAAAACCAGGCGCAAATTATTACAGAAATAGCAAACCTCTTAATGATTGCCGAGACCATCGAAGTTATACCACTGGTAGGAGTGAGGAGGAACTTTAATAAGCATCAATGCATTGGCCATTTTGCGACATACCCTTCTACTCAGACAACAAGGAATTGAAGCCCAAAACAAAGATCTATGCTGGCTGCCCCTACAGGTGTCTGCCAGTTATAGAAACTCCACCCACCACCAATGATGACCAAAGCGAGAAAGATCCTCCCTTTCCATGCTGTCGTCGCAATGTCTGTACGATCAAAGACTGTATCAAAAAGGCTTTAGGCTACTGCAGTCACCCTATTGCATGTCTTAATAGCGAGCACCTTGAAGATCACCATAATGGACTCATCTATGGAGGGCCACTTGCATACCTGAACGAGACTCCAGTAGTGGAAGCACCCTCCCTTCCTGATAAAAACCGAGAACTCTATAAAGTGTATGAGACCCCTAATGAGGAGGAAGAAGATGCGACATAGGAAAGGGTAGTGGACAAAAGGAATATGATTCTGGGAGTGGATCATAGGAAAAACATTTAGAGGAACCAGATGATCAAGCGATATAGGAAAGACCATATCTACCAGGTAGTGAAGGACTCCAACTACACTTCACGAAATGGAATGATGCAACATTACACAATAAGCAATACTCTACTCTACGCCGCCACAAGAGGAGGAGAAGATTGCCTATACATTGCGCAAGGTTTGGGAGTAAATGGAGAAACACTAAGAGAACTAATAATCGAAGAAATCCATAATAAAAGACATTATAGCACCGATCGAAACCTGCAATACGGGACAGAATACATCTACTGGCTTGAATTAAGGCTGGATTGCGAAGACAATGGCCAGCAGTATGACATATCTCAACGGAAGCGGGAAAGAACCACATTACCCACTTGCAATACAATTGCAGACGGTTTCCCCTGTGTGTTATGTTCGAGGTATACTATCAATTTCGTAGGGCCTTTCCCTAAGCCAAGAGGACAGGATTCTGTACCGGTGGTAGTGGACAGAGCAGTTGCTTTCAGCTTGCTTTTGCCAACATCAGTAAACACGATGGCAATATGAACGATACACTTACTGCGGCACCAAATATTTGCGCCTCATATGATACCAGCGTCGATTGTTAGTGATGCTGATAGCGGGTTTGCCACTCGTTTTTGGAAACAGACCATGCAGACAATACAGGTTGAACATATCATGGCTACACCGGCCTACTACCAAACAAATAAGCAGCCAGAAAGGAAGATCAGGGAACTTAAACCAGCATTACAAAATCTTATTAATGCCCGCCCAACTAACTGGTTAACCTCCCGTCCTGAACAGACACCCCAGTCCAATGCAGGTCTCTCCGATACCATTGGAATGTCCCCATACAAGGCAGAGTATGGACGAGCATACCAACTCCTTGATACCTATGAAGTCAACTGCACAACAGTTCCCGCATCCGATGATTACTACAATCGACACCAGGAGATCAGAAATGCGGCATCCCACGGGTTATGGTTGGCTAGAGTGAGATCAAACCGAGCAGCAGCTAAGGGGAGGAACCCCCACAACCCGGTCGAGCCTGCGGAAATGATTATGATTTTCGGAAGACCCGCTTTCAACGGACTCCACCAGATTTAGGACACTGCAGTCAGGCTGGCGAGGCTCTTTTACAGTACTCGAAATCAATGAACCTACACAGAACTACACTATTAGCATGTATGCCAGGATGTACCGAAGGAAGAAGTGCGTTTTCCCTTGTTCATAGATCAAGCCCTACCAACCTAATGATGATTTCCAGTTCCCCGGATGAGCATTTGCGAAACCAGTACCAGTGACTATAAATGAGGAACAGGAAGCGGAAGTTGAATCAGTCCTGGCTTCCAAGGAATGATATAGCAATGGACAATTCCTGGTTTGTTAGAAAGGTTATCCCGCGAGTGAGATTAATTGGGAACCGGTGGAAGGATTGGAATATGCGATAGATTTGGTTCAGTCATAGCGGCCAGATAGCATACCATGAGGTGAGTTTCCTGGTCTTTTTTCTTAGTATATTCTCTTGTGTTTTTCTCCTACTATGGATGGCTTTGAGAGCTATTCAGAGGTACTCAGTATTGAGAAAGCGTTTTGGGATCCTGATTTGAATTCTGATTATGCTAGCCAGGATTGTGTATTTCCTTGTTATGTTTTGAAAAAAGATTTTTATTTTGTTTTCAGGGTGTAACCGGTACTAGTTACCACTTTAGGATATTCCGGTATCCGTAGATACTGTTTGAGTTTTGGATTTCTTTCAGGAAATGAGCTCTGCCTCTAGCCTGATAGTATGTGGTTTTATACTCTATATGATTTGTGTTTGGTTGCGGGTATCGGTTTGATACTCTATACGTTTTATGTTAGGTTTCGTGTATCAGTTTGAATCTCTATATGTCGCCTGTTTGGTTTCGCGTATCTGTTTAATACTTTATATCTTTCATGTGTGGTTTCAGGACTACCATTTTGGAGTCTTATATGTTTTGAGAATAAGGATCCCAGTAGTCTAAAAAAATGTACTTAAGAACTGCTATTCTGCACGCTAGAAGAGGCAGACTTCTGCAGAGTGAGTTTTACTTATACTTGGTTAAACCGTTACTTTCTTCAGTTCGCTGCGAGAATCTTTAGTTGAGATCCTACAAACATCTCTGCTACTTCAGTAGTTGCGACATAGTAAGACGTCTATTCTACAAGTTCCACTAAAGCTTTGGGACTTCGATTCACCACTCACTCCGTCGGTACAGAACCAAGTCCATTAACCCCTCGATTACTGCATCTCCCCGCGACGCTGTTGCAGTAAGGGCAAGGCTATACAGAAGGTTCCAAAAACCGCCGGTGGGTTCCCGCGGATCGTGTACAAATACTCCGCCAAAATAGCAAGCTGCTAGTGCTGCAGGTTCTTGGTAGTTAGTAAGAGATGCTGTGGAACAATCCGCATGAGAATCGTCATACCAGCCACTAGAACCGCCAACCACTACAGAGGGAGACAACCCAGAATTTCTCAGAAAGCACGCAGGTACAGTGGTACCTTCTGTACCACCAAGCAACGATTCAGTTAGCTCCGATAGCGACGAAGGATTAAATGACATGGCTTCGGCAGCAGGTCTAGTTGGACCTGTTGTCCCTGGAGCAGGGGTTACAGGACCTAATACCATGTTTCCTGCTAAGCTGTATACGAAGGTGCCTGCAACTCATAAGTTTACAGGTGAAGGAGACGACCTCAAACTAGAAGCGCTTGATAGATGCAGTAACTCTGTACAGTTATATATCCACGCCTACATACACCGCGACCAAGCGATCCCGGAGGAGGAAACCATGGGATCCTCTATTAGGCAGCACATGCTCAAGAAGTAGGTTGTCAAGCAGTGGAGAAATATGGTGTAGATATGACCTGACAAGAGCTTGTCCCATTGCTACAAGTAAGATTCCAATCTTGGTACCAGAAAGAAGATCCCTATTGCATGTTCTATGAAATCATGCAAGTAAATAATGGCAAGATATGGAGAATATCAACCATCGCAAAGGATTTACTGATGTTCTGATCATGCCTACCTGGGAATACTATAGGTGCTTATCCCTTCATCTAAGAGGTTGTCAAGAGCATGAATCTTAGATTATGATAGCAAGCAGAATTACAGTTTGCTCCAACAGACACTGTCGTGGAAGTCAGGGAAAATGCGGGAAGCATAGAGGCTATCTTAAAGATCACTGGCGCTTGTGAGAACGAGATGTTTGAGAAACAAGCTAGAGAATTTACTGCCTCACAAGCAGGACAAAACAACAATGGAAAAATGACCAACAATACTCACAACAAGCCTAAGAAATTAACAGAATATAGTCTTTGCTATACCTGCAGAGGTAAATAACATCTAGTAAGAGATTGTCCACACAAAGATGATAATGGCAATGGCAAGTGCAAAGCAAAGGTGAAGAAGGAAGTTATTTCCTGCACAGCAGAACAGGAAATTCTGGCTGAAGATGTGTTCAGTAATGGTATAGAAATAGTGGAAGAAGAAGAAGACAATCTCATGATGGCTGGTAGACCAATGAATGTTAAACCTCGCGAGGTCCGGTAAGGAACAAGGTCTATGAATGGCAAAAAAGCCATAGCTCAACTTGATACAGGATCAGTAGGTGCTGATTAGGACAGTACTAGCTTGGTGACCCTACAAGGAATTTCTAGTGAGGATTTAAAACCACCAATCAGGTTACACCTAGATATGACCGGATCACAATCTCGTGGTTATTAAGAATGTACTGGCCACATATTGGCAGGAAAGTTGAGCATACTAAAAACTAGTAGGTGGGTCGGCAACCTCGCGGAATACATTGCTTTAATAAGAATGCCTTTTATGGGACAACATCAAGATCACATCAAATCTGCCAAGTTAGCTATTTTGTTTCCGAAGCAGAATGTGTGAAATGTTTGCACAGCTACTAGTGGCATGATCCAAGCAGCAGTGATGAGTACAAAAGCTCTAATAGACCAATAGCCTGTGGTATTTTCCGAGGAAATACTGCAGAACTTACTGCCTCTAAGGAAGATGAATCATCATATAAACCTGCAAACAAAAACCGAGCAGGATTCATTACTCACTTATTGAATACTAGAATGATGGGCAACTGATATAAGCGTATGGCTGAGGGAAAAAGAGAAAGCGAGAATTATAGCAGAACAAGAAGTTTCAGCAAGAGCTCTGATTGTTGCACAGCAAAAAAGTGATAAGAAATACAGGCGGCCTATAGGTGACCTTACGGCCAGGAATGAGATAAATATAAAGGATGTTGAAAATTTTCCGAAGCTGATAATGATCCTAAATTGTCTTGGAAGAGCTAGATTCTGTACCCAAATTGTTCTTAGTGATACTATTTCGAAACAAGAGTGGAGCCAAAAGATGTGTGCAAGAACGCTTTTAAATTACCAATTAGATGTTTCATCAGCAACATCATGCTACAAGGAGATATGAATGCAGAGGGACCTTGATGTGCGTGATGTCTGATATATTAGCACATGTTAGGCATATGGAAATCGGAGACATATGCACAGACCCACGGTACGGTAACTACACACAGACCCTCAATTTCCCGGAGCCAACACCCCGTTCTGGCCCCCTAATGGGGCCCGTACGTGATTAGTGAGATTGCGAGAGTTGCGTCCCATAACTAAAATCTCACATCAATGAACCACACTTCAAAACACCGTATACGTCGCCGGCGTCCGTCCGACTGCATGCTGCTCGCGGGATATAAGGGAGGGGTCCATTGGCGACGTCTAGGAAGTGGAACGGAGGGAATCCGTGGGAGGCGCATTGAGATAGTAGGCGTGAAAGTTAGGCATCCTAACTATGGGCCGCAGGTGACGGGACATTTTTCGGCAAAATAGTCTCAGAGGATATCCCAGTAGTGGAGGCTATGAGGGGTATAGCGAATCCACCCATACCCTTCTGAGATTAGCTGTAGGTTGGTTGGTCCTAGTGAGAAGACCCCGCTACGGAGGCCGGCGAACCAAGGGGAGGGAGCCTCAGAAAGGAAGACGTAGATAAGTCCGAGCCTCTTGAGACGTTGACATGTGTGGCTCAGACTTGCGATTCGCACTAGGTGCTCCGGCATGAACCTGATCACTTCATCACCGAAGAGACTACTGGAATGGTAGTCAACAAGACTAAAGCAATATAATAGTCTATGAGGACATCTAAGTTAGTGAACGCTGTTTGGAATAACAAATAGTGCAGTCATCTCAACGGAGGAATACTATTCCGTGTCCGTGTAAGGGTGTCATAAGTTTCAGGGTCAAACGGTGTTGGAACTTACAAGATTCTGGATGTTTGCGTATTAAAACCAGAGTGGTACTTCGGAGTCGCAGTAGTTAAAAGTACTCCGCGAACACTCAGACGCGTGATATAAATATCGAAGTGCCTCCTGAGCTTTACAGACATCATCAAGCAACGGAGAAGAGATCTTATCAATATAATATTGCTTGCAAGTTAAATCTTTACCTTACCTTACTTTATCGAGACGAGCCTTCCTTGACAGATTCTCTCAATCAAAGATTTCGGGCCTACGTCCATCTGTCATATACTTGAGTTTGGCGTCCGCCTAACAGTATATTGATAGTTCTCCTGTTACCAAGGCTCACTATATGAACTACGAGTTCACTTCAAACTCCACCCTCACCTCAGACTTCGATTACATTTTCGAAGCACCTCACTGTCCCATCTATATTCAGACATTCGAAGAGGTTTTCGCCAGCGAGCTCTGCAAGATTGAAGAAGAATATACACAAGAACCCAGGTGGTTCAGAAAACCTTTCGGGATCCCAACAAGGTATCAATTCAAGCGCATATATCGCACCTGTCGCGGTTCGGAATTTGGGTGGAATTCGATCAAATCGGAAAACTTCGTCGCCTGGAGCACACGGTGCTCTTTGAAGAGGGCAGAGCAAGCAAAGGAAAACCCCGGAACAGTTATCCGGGGGCCAGACATCCTCTCGAACTGGGCCTGAGAGACTTTATAAGTACTATAAGTACATCCTAAATGTCGAGAAAAAGGAGATTCCAGAATCGGACCAACTGAACCCCTTTATACCTACACTGCTAGAGTATATCAAGCGTTGGATACCTTACATACGATTCCTTAAACCTTTTAAAGGATATCCAGAACTCTGGTACGAAGTACTAGAAATCACAGATCCCGGACTATTAGCGCAATTAGCCTACCCGGAAAGTATCACAATGGCTGAGATACTTCAAGATCCGAGAAACAGAATAACAGCGGGTGAACCTATGGACACCCGACCTGATACAACGGATAAAGGGGATGATTCCGCTATTCACAGTCTCTTCCCTTCAACCCCTCCGCAACCTGCGTTTCGGAGAGGAAATCTACCCTCTCACTGATCCTCTAGTGCCTCAAGCACTCCTAGAATATCAAGGGTTCCCACACCGAGACCAGGAGACCACGCTGCAAACTTGGCGAGATTGGCTACGCGACTTGGGATAATGTTGGGTCAAATAAGACAAGCCATAGATGCCTCGCTCAAACAAGCCAATATCGCCTTCAAACATTTGAAGGGAGCCACCAAAGACAATACCTCAAAATTAATTAAGGTTCAACAGCAAATCGCCGGCGGACAAGATGTCCACGATAACGATATTGCAATCTTGTTGATGCTGCTGGCAGGCATGGAAAGCGAAGTCAAGGGCATACAAGAAGATAGGTTGCAAGAAGTTGCAAAGAAAGTTAACGCCCAGGAACAGCATCCACAGGAACATGAAGAGGTAACCAGGAGGTTACAAGGAACCCTCGGGGAAGAAACGCAGGCAGCATTAGCCTGAGACCAGACTTTGGAACAAATGGTCCTCAGTCTAAGAGCGGAATTCGTCGAATTCCGCGCCCAGAGTGTCACTCGCGAAAGAGAGGTCAACTGTACTCTATGACGAGTGCGGACAGATCAGACTACGCGCCAAGCGGAGATTCGGAAGTCTCAAGACTAGCAACAACTGCAGAACATCGAGACAAACCAAACTCTAAAAAGGCTAACAGTGGCTATTAATAAGATACTAGCCGCGGCACCAAGTCCGGAAGCTGCAGGACCCGGACCCTTACCTGCCGTCCAAGAGACGGACGATGAGGAATACTACGCTCCGCCTACCGGGAGGGAAAAGGGAAAAGGTCGAGAAACCGCTGCTGCATTCCCCTCAGGTGCCAAAAGAGGTAACCCAGGATATCCTAGTGATGACGATGACGAGGATGATGATGAAAGAGGAAAGGAGGAGGGGAGGTCCTAGCCGAGGCAGGCAAGGACAGACACCAGAACCGTCTGGAATGGCAAAAACACTTGCCAATGCGATGGCGCTAAATATCAAGCGACAATCCGCACCACCACCATTCTTTGAAGAGAAACCCGGACAAGATATATATGTGGGGACTTTGCAATGCACTGCCTATTTTTGAAAGAAACCCGCGAATCTGAGAAGATGCACGGGAACGTATCATATATGCACTTAGCCGTACAAGAGGAGAAATAGTCCTTCCCGATATCGTATGGTACCGAAAGGCTATAGATCGTCTGTACGGAGAAACACAGCAACCAGAGCTGGCGACATGGACCCACTTTAAACATGATATGATCAAGCAATTCGCCCCAGTGGAAGCCGAAAGACCAGCTCTTCGAGCCATGAAACTAGTCAACTACGATGGCAGTATAGAACGATATCTGAGGGTCATGCACAACCATAATATTCATGCACGGATGACTGGGGAATCTTGGAGAGAGGTAGTCGAAGATAAACCTTCGGAACAAAATGTTCGCTGGCTGTCGGCTCTGCAATATACGACAGATCAAGAATGGGAAGAGGTACTAAGGCTATGCGGGCGATCAGAAGAAGGACTGCTAGCCAGAAAGAGAATTGGACGAGACCAATCATCCCAACCAAAAATAGTCCAAGAGGTCAAAAAAGAAGACCGACGGGACTCTAAACCAAAGCGACAAAGGGATACCAAACCTTATGTCAAGGGAGGTGAAGCCCCACCACGAAAAAGGAAAAGGGAGGATGAACCGGAGAAACCCAGGAAAAGGTTGGGAGGTACAAAAAAGACCACCTTTAGGAACTTCCCCCAGGCCCATACCGGTATCCCGCAGAGTGTGATGGACAGTCGAAGGAAAGAAGGAGATTGCACACGTCGTGGAAAGAAAAACCACAGCCATCAGATGTGTTGGGAAGATGCCAATGTATCGGCGGCAACGGTCAGCTCAAGACCGATAAAAATGGGAACTTGATGAGCAAGGTCGGCTGTTGTAAAGCCTAAATTAGCACGCAGAGTCGGTACCGTACAGCAACCAATAAGAGTAAATAAGATCTGGGAACTGGCGGACATCGAGGAACTGACCTAGGTGAGTTCATTGGCACCAATGGCGGTGGCGTTTGGGTATTCAGTGTCCCGAGGGAGCTGGAATCGAAATGGGAACCCCCTTTGGCTGGGGTGTATTGGGTACCAACCACGACGGGGATCGGGTAGTCCATGTGCAACTACGGGAATCGAAATTCAACAATGATCAACGCGGCGCGAAGCCAGTCTCTCCTTTCAGGATCAATACAAGTAGGCTCTAAGTGAAGGGACCCCACCCGGGACTTAAGAGCTCGAACACAAGGATCAATATATGGACAGTCTTGATCGAAAGAGAGACTAGTTAACATGCCAGATGGCCCGTGTGCCAACAGTACGCAGTTCCACGAGTCACCTGGTGGTTGCCTGCTACCCGTGTACAAGCAAGTTACTATACCGAAGAAGTTGGGACATAGCAAGGGAGGATCTGCTTGGTAACAAATACATAACAGGAAGACAACCGACGCGGGCGGTTCGACCTACCCCACGAGTATGAGTCGTATTATACGTGTGTACTATTTTGCCTTCTGGCAAGAGTGTGGGATAGGGATGTACCGGTTTGGTACGCAAGGCCCCTCTGAGTGAGTGGGACGGATATCCGACATCCCAAGAGAAAGGAGGCAGTGAAATCGGGAACCCCCAAACCAGGCGAGTTAAATAGCTAATAACCGCCCGCAAATCTGCTATGAGCCTAGGTCTGGCGCGTCGGGAGAAAGCATCCAGCATGAAAACTGGTCGTGGGCAATTGCGTATCCGTTACACGCAGGTTAAGTATGCAGACCCAGATTGTCAAAGCTAAAAGAGTTACTAGTTTGTCAGAGGAGACCTCAATGGTCGAAACTATGTGGGCGTAGTAACAAACACCTGGTTACCTACACCCCTCACCAACGATGCCTAAACGAGAAAACCAAGAAAGTCTTATCCATGCCAAGCGCGTAGAATTAGACACTCCAAAACCTAAACGATACAACTGTCCAGAGGGGATCGCTTACCTCCATATACATGATAAGTGCTGGAAAGTTAAAGTGTTATTAGACACAGGATCCAACGTGTTCCTTATCAACAAGGACCTAGTTGAAGACCTTCGCGTTCCCTCTATAGAACGCGACAATGCAGTTGATATCTTAGGATTTGATGGATCATCAGCCGCATCTGGAGCAAAGTGTTACACTCTCCCGATAAAATTAGAAATAGGAAAAAATCGACACATCTCAGAAGTGTAGTGTTAAGTGGCTAAAGCAGGTCACCATGGAATGATAATTCCTTTTGGTTGGTGGCATCGTGAACACCCAGTATCTCACATAGAGGATGCAAAGAATTGGACCTTCTCCGCAAAATGTGGTAAACACTGTGTAGAAGAAGATCAAGGAATAGCGGATATGTTCGAATCCGATGAGTCCGTCACTTGGGACCCAAATTCATGCCGTATCAGAAGAAGCGGAGCCATCGAAAATACGGTGGACCTCGTATCATTACCGAAAGAGGACTGGTATTACAAACATTTGTTCAAAGCCTACATAGCCGTAAACTTGGCCCCAAGACGAATGTTCGATCATGAAATTAAGTTGACTCCTGGATCAACTCCCCCCTGGGGACCGATATACCCGCTATGCAAAAACTAACTTAAGGCCTTACCAGAATACTTGAAGACGATGTTCAAACAAGGAAAAATCAATCAGAGCCAATCGCCAGCAGGAGCAACCACGTTATTCATACCTAAGCCTGAAGGCAGACTACGTCTCGTGGTGGTCTACCGAAATCTGAACAAGATTACTATCTTCAACCAACATCCCCTTCCACTAATGTCCGAACTCAGAGATAGAGTAGCCGACGCAAAGATCTTCACCAAGTTAGACCTTAAAGATGGTTACAATCTGATTAGGATAAAGGAAGGAGACGAATGGAAGACGGCGTTCCGTACAAGATACGGACATTACGAATATAAGTTTATGCCTTTTGGATTGGTTACCGCTGCGGCAACGTTCCAAGATATGATGAACCAAGTTCTTCAGGAATACCTCGATGTTGGAGTCGTATCTTACCGGGACGATATTCTCATCTACTCAAAGAATGAGAAAGAACATATCAAACCAGTTAAGAGAGTTTTAAAAAGTCTAGCGGACTTTCAATTAGCGGTATCGCTAAAGAAATCGAGGTTCCATGCCACCGAGGTAGAATTCCTCGGCTATATGGTAGCGGTCGATGGGGTGTCTATGAGCACCCGAAAGGAAGAATCCATGATGGTCTGGAAAGCACCTAAGTTGGTTAGAGAAGTACAAGTCTTTGTGAGGTTTGCTAACTGCTACCAATGATTTATAAAAAACCTTGCGGCTATTTGCAAGCCAATAACCGCAACATTGCAAGGAAATCCTTAGAATGTTGACTGGGGAATTGAACAGGATACTGCTTTCGAGGAGTTAAAGCACCGGTTCACCATAGCCCCTATACTCCACCATGTTTTCCCAGAAAGAGAAACAGTGGTAGAAACAGACCCCAGCGACTTTGCACTCGTCTGTGTCCTTTCTCAATACTTTGAGAACAGGTTGCATCTAGAGAGTTTTCATTCCAGAAAATTAAACTCTGCGGAACGCAATGATGAGATTGACGATAAAGAACTTCTGGCAATCCTTGAAGCATTTAAGGAATGGAGACACTACTTAATTGAAACGGAAAAACCAATTACGGTCTTTACTGACCATCAGAACCTACAATACTTCCTCACCTCACAAGTCTGGAGTGGCCATCAGATTCGATGGGCTCAGAAGTTGGTAGAATACAATTTCTGGATTGTAGACCGACCAGGCACAAAGGGCGGAAAGCCTGATACATTGAGCAGACGGCCGTAGTACCGTCCTGAGGAGGGAGCTACGCATCGCGAATAGAAAATTTTGAAAGACGAAGGTTTCTTGGTGTCCCTAGTAGCGAGGGTAGGCGATGAAGGAGAAGACTGGGATGGAGATAAGGATTTGGATTTGGAACCTCGAAGAGGTGGAAAAGAATTAATTATTAGGGTCAAGAGATTGAGCAAAAAAGCATGCTTGCCAACAAAGGGCTCAGGAATGGCGGCAGGACATGACCTGTATGCCATAGAAGATGATATTGTCCCTAAATATGGACAAGCAGTGATAAGGATGGGTATAGTCGTGGGGCTACCCGTTGGAACTTACGGAAGAGTGTTAGCATGAAGTGGACTGGTAGTCAGAAGCGGAATCTCTACCGGTGCAGGGGTAATGGATGCTGATTCCACCAGTGAACTCAAGGTCGTACTATTCAACCATAAGGATGTGGACTGCGAAATGAGAATGGGCGATCGCATAGCTCAACTAGTGGTAGAAATGGTCAACAACTCAGACATGATGGAAGTAGACAAATTGGAAGACACAGGACGAGGAACCGCGGGATTTCGAAGTTCCGATATAGCAACGAGATCCTTGATCGTCAAAGAACAGGAACCAAGCATCAGTTACCTACAGGCATCGGCCAAAGACAACGAGCACTGGTACGACATCTCAGAAGCACCAGAGAAAGTTCCAATGTCAAATGCGATAATCCTACAAAAGGGTATGAAGCAGTTCAATCCTGAATTCTTAAGCGAGATACAGGCAGCTATTGGGACAGGTGCAGTTTGGAGGCAACGGAGGGAAGAACACATTAGGTTACGAGATGAAGGAAAGGATTTTCCCAAGGAAAGGATTTTCCCAAGGACTTGACTTTGACTGACGATCTACTATATTATGAGCAAAGACTATTTGTACCCAATAGTCAGGCGCTATACACCAAGATCGCAGAAGGATGTCACGATGCAAAAATTGCAAGACATTTTGGACAAGAAAAGACCTGAGAGATCATCATGAGAGACTTCTACGGGAAAGGACTTGCGGGATGGGTTAACGATTATGTACGATCCTGCGATGAATGCTAACATAATAAGTCACCTAGACACGCCAAGTATGGATTGCTGCAACCATTGCAAATACGCTACCTGGCATGGTCATCTATCTCAGTGGACTTTATCACGCAACTACCAGGGTCCCAAGGGTGTACTCAGACAGTGGTAGTAGTCGATCGGTTCACGAAGATGGCACACTTCATCGCGCTACAGTCAAACACTAGGGCCAAGGATGTGGCCCAAGCATTCCTGCAAGAGGTATGGAGGCTGCATGGCCTACCAACCGAAATCGTCACGGACATGGACTGCAAGTTCGCAGGAGAATTCGGGGAATTCCTTTGCAATGTGCGGGAAATTAAGTGAAGAATGTCAACGACATGCCACCCCCAGACTGACGGACAAACCGAATGTACCACCCAAGTGCTGGAAGGTTACCTTCGAAGTTGTGTCAATTACACTCAGGATGACTGGTATCAGCTGCTACTGCTAGCTGAACATGCCTATAACAACTCCGCAACCAACGCTCAGGGGATGTCGCCATTCTATGCGAACTACGGATTCCATCCACAGACAGCGTGGATGAAGGAGCACGTGGCTCACAATCCAGGAGCAACACTTTATGTAAACTGGATTAAGGCGATACATGAACAAGCGAAAGGGTTATTAGAAAAGCACAAGAAACGACGTCAAACTATTATGACCAGCAAGCTCGACGACAGCCGCACTTCAAGATTGGGGACCAAGTAATGTTAAATGTGAAAACCATCCGCACCCGATGGAAATCCAAGAAGCTGAGCCCGAAGCTATACGGCCCTTTCCAAATAATGGAAAAATGCGGATCCCGAGCTTTCAAGCTCAACTTATCCGACCGATGGAACTTTCATCCTGTAGTCCATGTCGCACTATTGGAACCCTACTGCGAGTCAGTTCATGACAATCATCAACAACCCCCTAGAGAACTGGAGGATACTGACCGCGATCTACAATGGGAGGGTGAAAAAATTGTATGAAGCGAGATGCGCTCTTACAGGAAATGAGTACGTGGCCGCTATCAAGAGAAGCAAGAACTGCGGTACTTCGTTAAATGGCGACGGTGTTCGGAAGATGAGAACACATGGGAACCTGCCACCGGTATGGAAAATGTGGAGGAAGTTGTGGAGAATTTTCATAATGAAAATCCGGACATGCCAGGAAGGGCAGAAGTAAGATAGTGAGGAAAACGTTTTCCTACCGTGGCCAAGTAAATGCGGGAGGTTTGGTACCCTGACCACACTGAGTCTTAAAATGTATTTCGAAGAAATATAAATTGGTTATGAAGGCATTCGAGGCGAAGCCTGGTAGGAGGAGCTGATGTTAGGCATATGGAAATCCGAGACATGTGCACAGACCCACGGTAGGGTATCTATTCACAGACCCTGAATTTACCGGAGCTAACACCCCCCTCCCGCCCCCTTATGGGCCCGCACATCATTAGCGAGATTTCCAGAGTTGCGTCCCATAACTAAAATGTCACATCAATGAAGTCTGCTTCATAACACCATATACATCGCCGCCGTCCGTCTGACCACGTGCTGTTCGCAGGATATATGGCAGGGGTCCGTTGGGGACGTCGGGGAAGTGGAGCGGAGGAGCTTCTTCCCATGCGCATTGTGATAGCAGGCTTCAAAGTTAGGGATCCAAACTACGGGCCGAAGGTGACAGGACGTTTTCGGCGAAATACTCCAAAAGGATATCCCAGTAGTGGAAGCTATGAGGAGTATACCGAATCCAGCCATACCCTTCTGAGATCAGCTGTACATTGGTTGGTCCTAGTGATAGGACCCCTCCACGGAGGCCGGCAGACCAAGGGGAGACACGCTCAGAAAAGAAGACCTAGATAAGTCCGAGCCTCTTCAGACGTTGACACTTTGGGCTCAAACTTGCGATTGGCACGAGGTGCTGCGGGATGAACCTGATCACTTCATGACTGAAGAGACTACTGGAACGATAGTCAACAAGACTAAAGCAATATAATAGTCTATGAGGACATATAAGTTAGAGAATCGTCTTTGGAATAACAAATAGCGCAGTCATATCAATGGAGGAATACTATTCCGTGTCCATAATAGCGTGTGATAAGTTTCCAGGTCAAACGGTGTCCGCACTTATAAGATGCGGGATCTTTGCGTATTAAACCAGAGTGGTACATTGGAGGCGTAGTAGTTAGAAGTAGTGCGCGAACACTCAGACGCGGGATGTAAATATCGAGGTGCCTCCTGAGCTTTACAGACATCATCAAGCAATGGTGAAGAGATCTTATCAATATAATAGTGTTTACACATTAAATCTTTACCTTACCTTACTTTGTCAAGACGAGCCTTCCGCGACAGATTCTCCAAGTCAAAGATTTCCTGCCTACATCCCTCAGTTATATACTTGAGTTTGGCGTCCGCCTAACAGTCTAGTCAGAAAGAAAATTGCGCGAGACCCACTGTCCAAACCTAAAATTGTCCTAGAGGTCAAAAGAGAAGACTGACGGGACTCTAAACCAAAGCGACAAAGGGATACTAAACCCTATGTCAAGGGAGGTGGAGCCCCACCACGAAAAATGAAATGGGAAGATGAACCGGAGAAGCCCAGGAAACGGTTGGGAGGTACGACAAAGACCACCCCCACAAACTTCGCCCAGGCCCATACCGGTATCTATCAGAGTGTGATAGACACTAGGCGGGGAGAAGGAGATTGCATACGTTGTGGCAAGAAAAACCACACCGATCAAGAGTGTTGGAGAGACGCCCATATATCAACGGCAACAGTCAGCTCAAGAGCGATAAAAATGGAAACTCGACAAACAATGTCAGTTATTGTAAAGCCTAAATTAGCTCAAAGAGTTGGTTCCGCACAGCAACCAGCCCGACTGAATAAGATCAGGGCACTGGGAAACGATGGGGAACTGACCTATCTCAGTTCATTGGCACCAACAGCGACGGCATTTGGGTATTCAGTGTCCTGCGTAGGCTGGAATCGAAATGGGAACCCCATTTGGCTGGGTTATATTGGGTACTAATCACGACAGGGATCGTGGAGTCGGTTTGCAACTAGGGGAAACGAAATTCAAAAGCGATCAAAGCGGCGCAAAGCGAGTCTCTCCTTTGAATGATCATCGCAAGTAGGCTCTAAGTGAAGGGACCCCACCAGGGACTTATGAGCTCAAACATAAGAATCAATATATGGAGAGTCGTGATCGAAAGAGAGGATAGTTAACATGCCCACATGGCCCGGGAGCCAACAGTACGAAGTTCCTCCAGTGACCTGGTGGTTGCCTGCTACTCATGTGTAAGCAAGTTACTATACTGAAGAGGTTGGGACATAGCAACGCAAGATCTACCTGATAACAATACATGACAGGAGGACAAACAATGCGCGGAGTTCCCCCTACCACACGAGTCTGAGTCGCATTATACGTATAGACTATCTTGCCTTCGGCCCAGAGCGTCGGATAGCGATGTAGTGCTTTAGTACGCAAGGCCCCACTGAGGGAGTTGGACGGATAACCAGAATCCAAAGGGAAAGGATTCCGTGAAAGCGAGAACCCCACACCCATAGAGTAAAATGGCTAATAACCTCCCCAAGATGTGCTACGAGCCGAGATCTGGCATCTGGGGAGAAGATATCCAGCCCGAAAACTGGTTGCGCGCAATTGCGTATCGGTGAAACGCCGCTTCAGTATGGAGACCCAGATTGTTAGAGCTAAAGAGTTACAAGGTCGTCTGAGGAGACCTTAATGGTCGACACTAAGGGGGCGTAGTAACAAAGATCTTGTTACCTACACTGCTCACCAATGATGTCTAAACGAGATAACCAATAAAGTGTTATCCGTGACAAACGCGTGGAATTAGATGCTCCAAAACCACAACAATACAACTGCGCGGAGGGGATCGCTCACCTCCGTATACACGATAAGCGCTACATTGTTAAAGTCTTATTAGACTCGGGATCCAATGTATTCCTTATAAACAAGAACCCAGTTGACGACCTTCGAGTTCTTTCAGTAGAACGCGACCATGCAGTGGCTACCTTAGGCTTTGACGGATCGACCGCCGCCTCTGGAGGGAAGTGTGACACTCTCCTAATAAAATTGGAAATGTCAAAAAATGGAGAGATTTCAGATGGGTCGTCTGTAGTGGTTAAAGCAGGTCACTATGGAATGATAATCCCTTTCTGTTGCTGGCGTCGTGAACACCCCGTGTCTCACGTAGAAGATGCAGAAAATTGGACCTTCTCTACCAAAGGTTGAGAAGACTGTGTGAAAGAAGATGAAGGCACAGCGGATATGTTTGAATACGATGAATACGTCGCTTGAGACCCAAATGCATGCCGAATCGGAAGAATTTGAGCCATCGAGAATACGGTAGAAATCGAATCATTAACAAAAGAATACTGGCGTTACCAACATTTGTTGAAAGCCCAGACAGCCAAATCGTTGGCACCAAGAGGGACATTCGATTATGAAATAAAGTTGATCCCAGGATTAACTCCCCCTTGGGGGCCAATGTACCCGCTGTCCCGAAAACAGCTTAAGGCTTTACAGGAATACTTGGAAACAATGATTAAACAAGGAAAAATCACTCGGAGCCAATCACCAGCAGGAGCACCCACATTATTTGTACCTAGGCCTGATGGCAAACTACACCTAGCTGTGGATTATCGAAATCTAAATAAAATTACGATCCTCAACAAACATCCTCGTCCGCTATTGTCCGAACTTGGCGATAGAATAGCCAGCCCCAAGATCTTCACTATGTTAGACCTTAAAGATGGTTAACACATGATTAGGATAAAGGAAGGAGGCGAATAGAAAACGGCGTTCCTTACAAGATACGGACATTATGAATATAAGGTTATGCCTTTTGGATTAGTCAATGTGACAGCAACTTTCCAACATATGATGAATCAAGTTCCCAAGGAATACCTTGACGTTGGAGTCATATGTTACCTCGATGATATCCTCATTTATTCAAAAAATGAGAAGGAACATATTAAGGCAGTCAAAAGAGTTTTGCGAAGTGTATTGGATTTTCAATTAGCCCTATCGCTAAGGAAATCAACTTTCTATGCCACGGAGGTAGAATTCCGCGGTTATATGGTAGCAGTCAATGGGGTGTCTATGAGTACCCGAAAGGTGGAATCCATAATGGTCGCGAAAGCACCTAAGTCTCTCAGAGAAGTACAAGTCATTATGGTGTTTGCTAAGTTCTACCGATGATTTATAAAAGACTTCTCAGCTATTTGCAAGCCAATAACCGCGACACTACAACGAAATCCAAGGAGTTTTAAAGGGGGAATGGAACAGGTCACTGGTTTCAAAGAACTAAAGTACCGATTCACCACAGCCCCTGTACTCCACCACCTTTTCCCAGAATGAGAAACGGTGGTAGAAACGGACGCTATGGACTTTGCACTCCGCTGCGTCCTTTCTCCCTACTTTGAAGAAAAGATTACATTCAGTGGCTTTTGATTCCATAAAATTAAACTCCACGGAATGCAAGTGTGAAAATCATGATAAAGAACTTCTCGCAATTCTCAAAGCATTTAAGGAACGAAGACACTACTTAAGCGAAACGGAAAAACCGCTTACAGTCTTTCCCGACCATCAAACCCGCAATACTTCCTCACATCAAAAGTCTGGAGTGGCCGCCAGATTCGATGTGCTCAGGAGTAGGTGCAATAGAATTTTGGCCTTGTATACCGACCAGGCACAAAGAGCGGAAAGGCTGAGGCATTAAGCAGACGGCCGCAGTACCATCCTCAGGTGGGCGCTACACATCGCGAAAAGACAATTTTGAACAAAGAAAGTTTCTGAGTGTCTCTAGTAGCGAGGACAGGCGATGAAGGAGAAGACTGGGATGGAGACAAGGATTTGAATTTGGTTCCCCGATGAGGTGCAACAGAACCCGTTATTAGGGTTTAAAGATTGCGCAAAAAGGCATATTTGCCAACGAAAGGCACAAGAATGGCAGCAGGATAGGACCTGTATATCATAGAGGATGACATTGTCCCGAAATATGGGCAAGCACTAATAAGGATGGGTATAGCCATAGGGCTACGTGAAGGAACTTAGACAAGAGTTGTACCAAGCAGCGGATTTGCGGTACGAAGCGGAAGATACACTGGCGCAGGGGTAATTGATGCTGATTACACCAGCGAACTCAAAGTCGTACTATTCAGCCACAAGGATGTCGACTGCCACATGTGAATGGGCGATCACATAGCTCAACTGGTAGTAGAAAAGGTCAAGACCTCAGATATGATGGAAGTAGTCGAATTGGAAGACACAGGACGAGGAACCAGGGGATTCGGAAGTACCGATATAGCAACGAGATCCTTGATCCTAAAGGAACAGAAACTAAGCATCAGTTGCCTGCAGGCATCGGCCAAACACAACGAACACTGGGACGACATTTCGGAAGTACCAGGAAAAGTTCTGATGTCAAACGCGATAATCCTACAAAAGGGTATGAAGCAGTTCAATCCTGAATTCTTAAGCGATATACAGGCAGCTATTGGGACAGCTGCAGTTTGCAGGCAATGGAGGGAAGAACATAGTAGGTTACGAGATGAAGGAAACGATTTTCCCAAGGACTGGACCTTAACAGACGATCTACTATATTCCAAACAAAGACTATTTGTACCAGATAGTCAAGAGCTATACACGAAGATCGCAGGCGGATGTCACGATACAAAAGTTGCAGGACATTTCGGACAATGAAAACCCTTGGAAATATTTATGAGGGACTTCTACTTGAAAGAACTTGCTGAATAGGTTTACATTTATGTACGATCCTGCGATGAATGCCAACATAATAAGTGACCCAGACATGCCAAGTACCGATTACTGCAACCATTGCAAATACCTTTCATGGCATGGGCATCTAACTTGGCGGACTTTATCGCTCAACTACTAGAGTCTCAAGGAGGTATGCAGTGAATGGTAGTAGTTGTTCGATTCACAAAGATGGCACATTTCATCCGACTACAAACAATGGCTACAACAAAGGACTCTGCCAACGTATTCCTGAATGAAGTCTGGAGGCTGCATGTCCTACCAGCCGAAATGGTCGCGGACATGGACTCAAAGTTTGCGGGAGAACTCTGTGAATCGCTTTGCAAAGCGCGGGAAATAAAGCAAACACTGTCGACGGCATACCCCCCCAGACTGATGGACAAACTAAATGTACCAACCAAGTGCTAGATGGATACCTGCGAAGTTTTGTCAACTGCGATCAGCATGACTGGTATCATCTATTACCTTTAGCTGAACATGCCTATAACAACTCTGCAACCAACGCCCACGAGATGTCACCGTTTTACACAAAATACGTTTGCCATCCACAAACCGACTGGATGAAGGAGCTTGAAGCTCAAAATCCAGGAGCGACACTTTAAGAGAACTGGATTAAGATGATACATGAACAAGCAAGAGGTTCACTAGAAAAGACACGGGAAGGAAAGTCCAAGTTTTGTGACCGGAAAGCTCGACGACAGCCAGACCTCAAAATGGGGCACAAACAAATCGTAAACACAAAAAGCATTCGCACCCGATGAAAATCAAGGAAGCTAAGCCTAAAGCTATACTGTCCATTCCAAATTATGGAAAAACACCGGTCCAGAGCATTCAAGCTCCACATATCCGATCGATGGAACCTTCACCCTGTATTCCATGTCGCACTATTGGAACCCTATCGCGAATCAGTTCATGACAATTGTCAACAACCCCCTAGAAAGCCAGAGGATATTGACGCCGATCTACAATGGGAGGTTGAAAAAATATGGAGAAGCGAGATTTGATCTTAAAGGAAACGAGTACGAGGCCGCTATCATGAGAAGCGTGAACTGTGGTACTTCGTGAAATCGCAAGGGTGTTCAGAAGATGAGAACAAGGGGGAGCCATCGACTGGTATCGAAAATGCGAAGGAAGTTGTGGAAACTTTTCAAAATGAAAATCCGGACAGGCCAGGAAAGGCAAGAGGAAGATAGTGCGGAAAAGGTTTTCATACCGTGGCGAAGTAGACTTGGGAGGTTTTTTACCCTAACCACATTGAGTCGTAAAAATGTATTTAGATAGATTCATAAAATGGTTATACAGGCATTCGCGGCGAAGCCTGTTGGGAGGAAGCTCATGTTAGGCATATAGAATCCGGGCCATATGCAAAGACCTACAGCAGGGGAACTACGTACCGACCTTCAAATGACCAGAGCCAACACGCCCCTGTGGCCCCCTTATGGGGTACGCACATCATTTACGAGATGTCGACAGTTGCGTCCCATGACTAAAATGTCACATCAATGAAGTCCAGTTCATAAGCCCATATACGTCGCCCCTTTCCGTCCGATGGCATCCTGTTTGCAGGATATATAGGAGGTGACCTTCGGCGATATCTGGGAGCTGGAACGGAGTCTATCCGCCATAGGGGCATTGAGATAGTAGGTTGCAAAGTTAGGCTTTCTAAACTACAGGCCGCAGGTGCCGGGACGTTTTCGGCAAAATACTCTAACAGGATATTCCAGTAGTGGAAGCTGTGAGGAGTATACCGAAGCCACCCAGACCATTCTGAAATCAGCTGTAGGTTGGTTGGTCCTTGTGATAGGACCTCTCAATGGAGGCTAGCAGACCAAGGGGAGGGACGCTCAGGAAGGAAGACATAGATAAGTCCGAGGGTCTCGAGACGTTGACACATTGAGCTCACACTAGTGATTGGTGCTAGGTGATCCAGCATGAACCTGATCACTTCATGACCGAAGAGACTACTGGAACCATAGTCAACAAGAGTAAAGTAATATAATAGTCTATGTGGACATCTAAGTTGGAGGCCGTTGTTTGGTATAACAAAAAGTGCACTCATCTAGACGGAGGAATACCATTTCGTGTCCATAAAAGGGTGTGATAAGTTTCAGGGTCAAACTGTGTTCGCACTTATAAGGTTCTGGACGTTTGCGTATTAAAACCAGAATGGTACTTCAGACGCATAGTAGTTAGAAGTAGTCCGCGAACACTCAGATGCGGGATATAAGGATCGAAGTGCCTCCCGTGCTTTACAGACATCCTCAAGCAATGGAGAAGAGTTCTTATCAATATAAAATTCTTTACCTCATAAATCTTTACTTCACTTAACCTTACGTTATCCAAACGAGGCTTCCACGACAGACTCCTTAAATCAAGATTTTGGCCGACGTCCCTCATAAATATACTAGAGCTTGGTGTCCGCCTAACAACTTTACAACCAGCAATGATATAACATTCAATGAGTTTGCAAACATTCCAAACCAAACCATGATCGTGAATGCCTTACCAAGGGCAAGATACTGCAGCATAATCGATCTTGGTGATGCCTGTTTCCAAACAAGAGTGGAACTACAGGATGTGAGCAACAACGCTTTTAAAACCCCCTTTGGGTGCTTCATCTGCGAGGTTATGCTACAAGGAGATATGAATGCTCCAGGGACCTTCATGCGTATAATGTGTGACAATTTCACTGACTACTCTGGACGTTTCATGCGGGTATATATGCACAATATACTCATCTGTTCGGATACAGAGTCTGAGCATTTGAAACACATATCTATGATTTGCGACAAGCTGACGGAGGCTCGATTCCATGCAAGTTGGAAGAAATCTGAATTCTTGGCCACCAGCATAGGAGAGTTAGGCCATGTTATCCATAATGAGGTGCGCTAAGCAGCACTGAAAAGAATAATTGAGAATGAAGAATGGACAACGCTACAGACCGAGAAACAAATCTAGGAATTTCTAGCATTGGTTAACTATATCACTAGGTTTTTGCCACACATTGTAACCATTACATCACCCTTGACGGAGCTCACCCGAGCAGCGGAATCTATGAGCACTGCCACCCAAGATCAAGCCATGGAAAATGTTAACAAAGTTGTTTCAAAATACGAGGTTATAAAACCACTGCAATATGATTTGTCACTTCCAATATGCCTAATAATCAATGGATCCAACACAGGTATAGGAGCATGGGTAGGACAAGGAGAAACACCTGAAAATGCCCGGCCTACTTCGCTTCATAGCAGGAAATTCTCTAATGCCCAACTGAATTATGGCACAACGGACACGGAAGCACTAGCAATAGTGAATACACTGACGGCATTCCACCAGATACTAGCAAGAAACAAGTTTACCATGATTATAGATCATCTACCAGCAACCTACCTCACGACAAGCATCACACCCATCCAGAAACAATTGGGATGGAGAGAGTACATTGGAAAATACGACACTGCAGTAGTGTATAGAGAAGGAACATTCAACTATTTATCGGATGGGTTATCTTGCATTTATGATGAGCATGACAACTACACACCTAGTGCCACCGATCCCACACATGAAGACAATTCATCTGGGTCCACAACTATGTTATCAATTCTTTCTTGCAAAGAACCTACAAGCGAACACGGAATATCACTATTCATAGCACGTACTGTTGAGTACATCAGAGATCATTCAGGAGCCGGAAGCAACTGCAGCCTGGAGCAAGCACAGCTAGATGCAATCGATTACAGAAATAATAAACCGCAAAACAATTGTGGAGACCATCGAAGTTATACTAGTGGCAGCTGCGAGGAAGAACCTGAACACGCATCAATGCAGGAGACATTTTGCAAGATACATTTCTCCCTTGGCCACGTCGAATTGAAACTTAAGAGAAAGATTTACAGCGGTTCCCTCTGCAGTAGCCCGCGAATTATCCAAACTCCTCCTAATACCAATAATGATCAAATTGATAGGGATAACAATTCTCCACCCCCTCGCCTTACTATTGCAGCCATCAAGGAGCACGTTAAGAAGGCAATAGGCCATGACTTCGGCAAAAGTTAGTAATACTAGTACCCTGCATGTCGCCAAACCAAGCCCCTCTGTGGAGGACCTCTTGCATACCTAAACAAGGTTGCAGTAGTGGAATCACCCTCTGTACCTCATGCGAAACGGGAACTCTACAGAGTATATGACACCCCTGTTGAGTCGGAGAATGCTGCGGTATTAGAAAAGGTGGTGGACTAAAGAAATATCAGCTAAAGAGTAGATGATATGAAAAACTCTTTGCCGGGAACCAGTGATCAAAGTATGTGGGACTCCCTTTATTTACCGGTTAGCGAATGGTTCCAATGACACTTTACGAAACAGAATAATGCAACATGAGAATATATGTGACGGCCTATTCAATGCCACTACAAGAGGTGGAGAACATTATTTATACATTTCGAAGGGTCAACGAGTAAATGTAGACGCGATAAGGGAACTGATGATATGGGAGATGCACAATAAAGAACACCATAGTGGGGACCGCAACCTCCGGTATGCAACAGAATACATCTCTTGGTCGCAGATGAGGCAGGATGTGAAAAACTATATCCAGCAATGTGACATATATCAACTAAACCGAGAACGAACGAGTTTGACTACAGGCAACACTCTTTCGCTCCCATTTCCTTCCCTGATATTTTCGCGCTATTCCATTGCTTTCATTGGATCCTTTACCAAGCGGAGAGGACAGGATTCAGGATTGGTAGTGGTAGACAGAGTGGTCGGTTTAAGCTAGCTGATACCGACATCAGCAAATGCTACTGCAATTTCAACAATGAATTTGTGCAGGCACCATATATTTGTGCCTCATGGAATACCAACGTCGATTGTTACCAATCCTGACTGACAGTTTACCCCGAGCTTTTGGAAAAACATGTTGAAGCCAATGGGGGTTGAACCTATTATTGCTACGCCAGGTCACCACCAAGCCAATAGACAGGTAGCAGGGAAAATCAGAGAACTCAAAACAGCATTGAGGAATGTTGTTAATACTCAACAAACAAATTGGTTAACCTCCCAACCTGCAGTGACTGCATACTACAATGCAGAGCAATCCGATACTGTTGGTATATCACCATACAAGGCAGTATATGGACGTCAGTACCAGCTTTGCGATACCTCCAAAGTCAACACTACAATAGTACCCGCATACGAAACTTACTACAATCAACAAATGCAAATCAGAAATGCGGCATACCACGCGTTACTGTTGGCTAAAGCGAGGTCAACCAGGTTGCCAGCTAAGAGGAGGAACCCACACAAACCTGTCGGTATTGGAAAAGGCATTATCGTTTTTGGAAACCAATTTGCAACAGAGACTTCCAGATCTCAGAAACTACAGCCATGCTAGTGAGGCCCATTTACAGTACTTGAATTCGATGAACATACGCATAACTACACTGTGAGCATGGATACAAGTATGTACTGAAAGACAAAGGTGGTTTTCCAATGTTCGGTATTCCAAACTTACCATCCTAATGATCATTTGCGGTTCCCAGTAAGAGCAGTGGTGAAACCGACACCCGGGCTGAGAAATAAAGAACTGCAATGAGAAGTTCACGCAGTCCTCGATTACAGGAAACTATATGGCAAGGGACTGTTCTTGGTTAGTTGGAAATGATATCCAGCCAGTGAGAATAGTTGAGACAAGGTGGAAGGATTGGAACATGCGATAGAGTTGGTTCAGGTATAGTGGACAGATAACCTGCCAGGAGATCAGTTTCCCTAATCTTTTCTGGGTATATTGCTTTCTGTTATCCTCCTAATAAGCATGGCTTGGAGAGCCATTCAGATATACAATGGATTGACAAATGGTTTTATGATCCTCACTTGAATTCCGATTATGACAGTGCGGATGCCATGTTTTCTTGTTATGTTTTGAAATCAGGGTTTTATTTTGTTTTTGGCATGTAACAGGTGCCTATTACTGGTTTAGGATTTTCAGGTATCAGTTGATACTGTCTCTGTTTTTATTTTGTAGCCTGAGATCGATGTGTGCCTCTAGCCTGATGGTATATGGTTTGATACTTTATATGTTTTATGTTTCATTTGAAGTATCGGGTTGATACTGTATATGTTGTCTGCTTAGTTGCGAGTATTGGTTTGATACTCTATATATTTTATGTTTGGTTCAGAGTATCTGTTTGATACTCTATATGTTTTATGTTTGGCATAGAGTATTGGTTTCAGACTTTGTGTGTTTTATGTTTGGTTTCTAGTATTAGTTTGATACTTTATATGTTTTATGTTTGGTTTCAAGCCTACCGTTTGGGAGTCTAATATGTTTTGAAAATAAGGCTCCTGATCTCCTAACATAGTGTATTTAAGAACTGCAATTCTTCACCTGTGAAGAGGCTGCCTTCAGCAGACAGAGTTTTCACTATACTTGGTGGAATAGTTACTCTCTTTGGTTCGCTTCAAGAATCTTTAGTTTGAGATCTACCAAACACCTCGGTGACTTGCGTGGTTACAATATAGTAAGAGGTCTATCCAACCACTAAAGCTAAACCCTCTGGACTTCACTTCCATAGTTACCACCTGGGTACAGGACCAAGCCTATTAACTGCTCAATTGCGGCATTCCTGCGCCAGGCGCCTATACCCTTGACATGTTTCTTTGTGTGGGTATATAAAGGTTCTGTCATCCTGCTGAATTCTTCTCCAAACCTTCCGTAAAAGTTGCACAATTCTATGAAACATAGGATATCTGTCTTCTTGTTCCATTTCCCCCAGTCCTATATGGCCGCTGTCTTGCCATGTCCACTTTAAATCCATTTCCATGGCTGATAAATCGTAGGTAGGGGTGTTCTTCCTTGTAAAACTCGCATTTAGATCATCTGATCTTCATTGCCTATTTCTCCATATCGTGCATAATGTTGCTGACATGCTTCCTTAGTTGTTCCATGTTTTCTGATGATATGAGTATATTATCTGGGTAGACGATGCAGCACATATCCAGGATGTTGTGGAGTACCTCATTGATTCATCATTGGAATGATGCTAGTGCACTGGTCAGGCCAAATGCCTTGACTAGGTACTTGTACATTCCATATCGTGTCGCATGTATTCTCTTCCATTCATCTTCTTTATTTATTCTATATATGGTGATAGTCGTCCTTGATATCAAGTTGGCAAAATATTTTCCTAGCCTTAGTTGATTCAGTACTTCTGCGATGAGTTGTAACGGGTATAGATCCTTTTTTGTTACCAAGTTAAGTGGTCGGTAATCCAAGCATAGTCTCATTTTCACAACCTACTTCTTGACGATTAGGTTTGGTGACCCTGCTGATGTGAACGAATGTCTTACCCATCCTCGCTTGATGCTTTGATGAATATATCTGCATAGTTCCTCCAACTACTTTTCCCATAAGGCATAAAGAATTGGTATTGAATCTTCTATTGGTTTTGTTTTTTTGTCTTTTTCGATGTGAATCTTGGTCCATTGGCGGTCATTGTAGTGGTAGTCTGGGTGCTTCTGTTTCCTAAAACAAGCTCCGGAAATGATGCCATTCGTGTGCTATTTTTTCCTACCACTCTTTCTCTTTTTATTGTTGTTTCTGTTGTATCACCAGCTTGGTGCTGAAATTGATTTGTGGCAGTTCCAACTTCTCTTCTTGTGGGTTTCGTTTGAGGATTCCACTCGAATCTCCTCTCCTGTACTACCTACCGAAAGGGTCCGCTGATATTTCTCGCCTGTGGGCCGATTCCTCCTTGGTCTTTGAGCTATCCCAGCTACCAAAGCCCTTCTTTCCTCTTTTAGTATAATGAAGTTCCCATACTTCATGCATCTGGTCTTCTTTGATCTTGTCGATGATGAACTGCACCATCCGATCTGCGTTACAGATTTCTTGGTCGATATCTCCAAGGTTGGCGAGTACTACTTGGATTCCTCCTCTATAGTCAGTGTTGATAACTAGTGCATTAGTAAGGTGTAGTTTGTTGACTGTTAGTCTGCTGCACGGTGCTACTAATCCATAGGTACCTGCAGGTAATTCTAACGTTATACCAGTTTATATCATCTCTTGATCCCTTGCTTGCATCGTCTTGTCTTGGGCGGCATATAGGTCACGCCCTGCTTCTTGTCTGAAGTCCGTTGCTGGTCTCAGCACCTTTCTTGGCAACTTCTTGAATATCAATCTCGGATCCAGTTCTTCTCAGAGTTGGTCGAATGGTGCCTTCAGGTTCTCCTCTTGTGCCCCTCTTTCTGGTATTGTATACACCAGCAGTAAACTGTTGAGACATCCTGCCATGCATTGTTCGCCAGCCAATTGCTCTCTTGTTGTTGTCCAAGTCATTGGTATGGTTGTACTGTCGAAACCATAGCATCCCTAGGACAAGCTTGTGCTTTCTCAAGTGTGCTACCAAGAAGGTAGCCTCTTCCCTATCATTGCCTATGGCCACAGGCAATTGCACTTTGAGGGCAATTGGTCCCATAGCGCTGCATTTTCCAGCAGCTCGCTAAACCAGTCTCTTCTTGCATGTCGATGTCAGGGGGTAGTTGCATTGGTCGCAAATTTCCTTACCGATAAACTCTTCTGTTTTCCCAGAATTGAGTATCGCCAGTATCGTACTACCTTACTTGTTTGTGTCATATGATGTTGTCTTGATCATAATATGATACCCTTCTTGTTCCAGTAGTGCTGCATAGTAATTTGCCCTGGTGACCAGTTTCGCTTCGTCCACCTTTCTCCTTCCGTTAGTTTTCCTTACCTTCTTGTCTGCCCGATCATCTCTTACTGTGCACTCACTTCTTGTTCCGCTTTGTGCTTCTCCACCATCATCGACGTCCAATTAGTTCTCTTCTACTGCCTGATCCAGTTGTTCCTGGGGGCTGGCGTCTTTCTCTTCTGCCCATTGTCCACTCTGTTATGACATTCCCTTATCTGACACCCTTTTCTGCCCCATCCTAAGCAGAGATTCTGATCTATTCGCTTTTTGTATTCCTCCTTGGACTAGCTGAGGGGTCGACAGATCTGAGCTTTGTTCATTTCCACTTCTTGGCCTACAGAGGGTCTGAAACGGCCTTGGTAGGTTTGGGTATTGGTCAGAACATTCCATCCTTGTTCCTTGGTGTGGGAATCTCCTTGGTGTTCCCGTGCTTTTCCTTCTTTAGATTCTTCCGGGTTGCAGGCCAAGTCTGCTTCTTAATGGGCCGGGTGGACCATTCTTTGACTGTGTTGCTCTAGGAGCCAAAATGTTCGCAGTGTTTCTGCAGTGGTTCTGACATGCTCAGAGATAGGTATTGTAATGCCATTGCAGAGTCCAATAGTGCCTCCATTTGGTGGAGTTAGAACGGTTTTCAGTATGCTGTCATGGAGCGGGATCCACACTCTATGTTCATTCTATGTATCCTAGCCGCTCTCCTTGGATTCACTACTCCGCATGGCTGTTTGATTGCCTATCTAAATTCTTCCCAGATTCTCCATCCCCTTGGCATATTGGACTCCAGATATGGTGGGAGCCAGTAGCTTAGATCTCTTCACCGAAGACGGGAAATGCAAGCGATCTCTTCCAGGTCGTATCCCTTCAGCCAACCCGTGGCTTGAAAGTAGATCCTTAATTTGGCCATCCAGTTCTTGCACTGGTGTCTGTCTCCCCCGCATGTTTCTGGTTGTTTGAACCTGCGTCTGCATTGCCCAATAGTGCAAGTATCTGTTCCATCCATCCTCGTCTCCGCTCCGGTCCCACTTCCGGCGCTGGGCCCCATCCTTGGCCGGCCCCTTCTCCAATGACCGGTCCTGGTCCCACAAACCTTTTGTCTTGATTTCCGCAACTCAATTCCACATCTTCTGATCTTTCTTCTCACTTTATCACGCACAGGGTTTGGCCGAATTGCGCCACTGTTTCTTGTAATTCCCGAGCTAGGTGACGTGGTTACAGGGCCTGATCCGGGAAGGTGTAGGCGGTCCTGGTATCGTTTAGGCATCGCTCTAAGCCAGGGTTTATAATGTTACGATCCATTACTGGTGTTAACTTGCAGCAACTGGCCAACGATACTTCTGTTTCTTCTTCAGGCGGATAGTTCTCCGGACCACACATACGATATGGTGGGAGTGACTGTCATGTCTCTGGTTCTCATCGACCTTCATACTCTCACTTCAACAGTCGCCTCGTAGTAGAGCTACCATCTTGCATGCAATATTTATAAAGAGTGTAAAGGCTTTATATTCGTAACAGCATAAAGTAATAAGTATGGAAATGACTTAGACTGAAGAATGAAAAGCCTATCTTCGCGGTCACCATGACCTCCTTGTATAGCTGCTCTTCATGTTCATTTGACTCATTTCTCGGGTCATGCGCTATCTAGGACTCACTATCATGAGTCATATTGAAACATCATAAACCAGTCATATGACCAAAGTGGTCACATGCGCGAAACCAGTGACCTCTAAACGAGGTCATCTGTGAAACATATGAAAATATCATAAACCAGTAATATGACCAAAATGATCACATGCGCAAAACCCATCACCTCTCAATCAGGTCATGTGCCAAATATAATATATATATGACTCATAAGTATTTGCCATATGGAAACCTCTTCCATGCTAAGCTACATTCGTAACAGCCATCTAGTGTAGCAAAACCTGCATCACTCCTGACTCATTCATGGTTGGTTTTAAGAGTCTTGAACCCTCAAAGCCCGCGAATCTGTGCAAGTATTCTTACATCACAGACATAAGGATATCAAACCTTATTTTCACAAAGAAATAAGACTGTATACAGAATTAACTGTGTCTTCTAAAGTAGTGATACCTTTATTCCTTCAAATTCAAACAAGCTCGAGTCTTGTGTCTTCTGAAAATGGACTACTCCTAAATCACCATAATGTTGAACACACGTAAGGAGAGGATATTAGGATGTAACAGTACATAGCTATCCTTTATTCTAATAACCCTATGCCTCCTTGTACATCCTGCCAGATAACACTAGGGGAGTGCCTTGAAATACCAATGAATGACAAAGACTGCTGATCTACAGCCGATCTGAACTTCATGCAAGCACTCGCAACCTAAATTATGAAGCTTTTCTGGATTAACATTCAATATTAAGTTCCAGGATACATAATCGATGTCACCCCTATACATGATATCAGCCAACTCACAGGGTAGCAAACCTGAATCACCATAGACATGACATCTAACACCTCTCTACGGGATCACGAAAACAGATCTTGGCTATAGAATAATGCAAATACAGCTACTTGTACACTATAGTATCGTACTATAAGGCCTTAGGTCACTATATTTCCGCCTGCTGCAGTTGCAAGCACGTAACTAGGAAGACCTCTGCAGCCTATATGGAAGAGCACCTTATGGACCACAGCATATCCTGGACCAGAGTCTGAAGCAGCCTGGCAAGGCACAGTGTAAGCCCGCAATATTAGCGAAACTAGTACTACTATCTACCAAATCTCATGAGAGTCATATGCTACTGAATCGCATACAGAGGCCGATCTAGTAGCCCCTGATATAGTGAATGTTCATACATCAGGATGCACAATGCTGTCACCAGCACGCTGGTGACATTAAAACCCGACACACCACTGCGGTCCTGATTTCAGCACGGCCATGATTACCGGTACCAAATGTCTCATCACGGAGGCCTGCAGCCCGCGGGGGAATTTACCATGGCAGATCATAGGGCGCTTTTCTATTTCTGCCATCTCCTATTCTACAACATTCACTATGCCTAGGCGCCTGGTGTGCCGCTATATCTGCGATCAATGGTTCTTGTCCAGTGGGTCACCAGAGTACATGTTTCATGAACAACTGGTGTTTAGGCAATCCTTGGTGCAATTTTGTGACTGGGTCCGAAAGCCCCACTGTAAGGGTTGCAATGTCGCTCATGCTGCAAGACTGGTTATTTGAGGACCGACTCATGCATGTCATCGGTTTGACTTGTCCTGTGCTCCACAACAGCTATGCTATAGTCACATAGGCTGCAGAGACAGGATACGAGGAACCACAGGAGTAGTGTATCAATTTATTGCATCGCCAAAGGCAGGCATGTTGTGAGATAATGTGAACGACTATCATAGAAAGGGATATCTAAATTACTCGTGAGTATGGCCGCTGTTGCTATACCATGTGAAGAAACACATTCACAGGTTATACGAACTGCGAGATGATCCGCAAGTCACCACAGGTTGATCGCATTATCATCTCAATTGTAATAAATTGGTATACGACACAAATGCCTATGAGGACAGTTTCAACCTATCAATGCGCTTATGATAACTACCAGTAATTAACCTTGGACATGATGGAGAACTGAGACCTCCGCTTTCTTGGCTACTGGTCCCTCAGGAGATTTATGTGAAATACTGCATAGCAAAGAGAATGCATTTGATGCTTGATTCAGAATTTGTAGGGAGGATCAACCATACAATGCACTGCTTAATATACACCATAATTTGTGATAAACTATGTATTAGCAAATTGGGCATATATGAGAAGCAACAGGACTTTAAGCCTAAGGCGGTCAGAGGTAGAGCTATAGAATTTTTATTAAGAATAGTTGATGACTAAGCTCCTAACTTGTCACAGGACAAGGAGTATCTGTTCACATGACCAAAGTAGAACTCAGTGTCAAGATCTTAATACTCTGGCAGTTCTCAGCAACAGGTAACGTATTATACCTAGTTATGGGTCACCCCCTAGTAATGGGTCAGTTTCGGCCTACCTGTAAAAGCATCAAAAGTCGCAACTACCAACCCAATCTTTCCTCCAAGGACCTAATATTTCATATAATAGAAGCTATAGACCTAGTCCTTGTAACTGTGAAAT
>JACCEG010000340.1:0-29917 GCA_014065205.1 Tuber brumale | reverse complement strand
ATAGAGTATCAAACCGATACTCGAAACCAAACATAAAACATATAGAGTATCAAACCCTATACTATCAGGCTAGAGGCACACCTCGTTTCCTGAAACATATTCAAAACTCAAACAATATCAACTGATATATGAAAATCCTAAACCAGTAACCAGTACCGGTTACAACGGGCTTCCGTATGGAGGTAGGCACTTGGAAGAGAATTTATTGCTAGCTGAACTTGGTTGGGGGCAGGAGGAAAGGGGAGCCACTGGGCACTACCCGGCATGAACATCTGGTTCAACCAAGCAGAGGGGGCATCATGGTATGGGGCGTAGAGAGCAGAGGGAACTAAGGTAGAAAGGGCCAAGAGAGTCAGGGCACCTCTGTCATTGACCTGAGCTGGGAGGGATAGTGGGAGATTGCAACCTGCATTGGGTAGAACAACGGCAGCATAGTCGGCTATGGAGGCAGCAATAAGTGCAGGGTTTATGTGCAGGAAAGGGAAGGAGGGGGGGTTGTGGAAGCTCCTCAGGGCAGCCAGGAGGTTGCACGGACCGTGGGAAGGGGCCGAAGGGGCCAAGCCAGATGCGACCGGGGTTACAGTTTAGGTGTTCTTCGCCTTGCTCCTTTTCCCTTTCAACTATTGTCTAGAGGAAGCAGCCTGAGCAAATGGGTTAGCAGCAGCCTGAGCCGATGACTTGGGAACAGGGTTGAAACTCCAAGAGTGAGGGCTACTTTCCAATCCTGTAGCCCTGAGTTATCCCGGAGCCAGGGAATTATGCCACCTCAGTGGCAGAGTTCCCTTACCATTTGTGGTCCTCAGTGCTATGGCAGGGGACACCTGTGTCACCACCCTAATCGTCAAGAATGAATATCTCGTCGGCTATGGTAGCGGGGGCGCAGACTGGGCCTTTTGCTCTCTCTTCGGTGAAGGAGCAACCCGAGCCATCTTGGTTCTCGTAGGCACCGGTGTGGGTTGATGGGGTCCAGGCGGTTGGTGGCGAGTTGGTTGGAGGAGGGGGTGGTCAGCCACCACGTCAGATCCCGTATGGCCAGCTGGGGAGTGGAGAGTGTTGTGGTTGTCATTTCACTTTTAGTGGGGGGCGCAGGACAGAGCGGAACTCTGTTGTACCGTGAACAGAGTGCGGCTACACGTCTGCAAAGGTCGGCAACTTCCAGCGCCAGTTACTCGATCTGAGCGGAACAGTGCTTGAAGGCCAGCGGTGAGGTATAGAGGAGGGGGTCAATGACGTGATGCACAGGGGAGAGGTCATCAAGCTGACCCAAACTGATAGAGGCTAAAGGTTGTCAGGACACTAATGTGTCCGACGAGGACTTTGCACACAGCAAGAGAATGAGGTGCACTAGAGGACAGATTCCTGTCACTGCGCAGTGCTCGGAGGGGGGAAAGGGAACTGTGGCTATTGCTATCTTTGATAGGACGGCCTTGGCCTGACAGGTTCTGGGATGGCGGAAATGTATGGCTCACTAGACGCTGATGGTACTGAGTATATGGAAGGAATATAGCTGGGGGTAAATAGCGAAAGCGGATGCTGGCCTATCTACTAGGTCTTCTTTTTTTGGCTTTTTATCATCAATTTTACTGGGTGTGTAAAGGCACACTGTCCTCAGGCAGGCAAGCTATTGCGGACACACTAACCTCCACTACTACGCCAGCACCACAGCAGCGAGGTGAAAAACCGGCAACAAAGCCTGCACCGAAATGCGCATGCACCGAAAGGACCAAGGTCCGGCAAACATGACAGTCCGAGAACAAACCCTGTCAGTCCTAAAACTCCTGCAAACAGAAAACCTGTAGCATACACAAACGAGAAAGACTGTTAATGAAACCTGCCAAGTCCATCATGACAAAAGAAACTCCATACACCAACAGTAGCCCAACCAGATAGTGAGAGCGGCCCAAAACAGCATGAACCCCAACCATACCGCCAAAGGCCTAAGCCACCTGTGACAAACAAACGTCTAGAGAGAATGGGATATACATGGTAAAGGTGACCCCAAATAGATTGGAAAATCACAAAGTGAAGGAAAAAGGACCCGTAGCGAGGCACAGGCACCGGTACTATCCAGACCAAGAAGCTAGGAATAGACTCCGGTGGGGTGTGGAGGTAGCACGATGTTGAAGTAGGGGGCAACCTGAGCGCAGTCATAGAAGTAGGGTGTAAGCCAATCAGTCAACTGGAAAATGGCGGATACCAAGCGTGACTGTATCAACTATCAGTTATCATATACATGTTCTGCTACGCAGTGCCCGGAGGTGGAAGGCAAGTGATCTTGCCCATTCTCTCCCGTAGTCCCTGGTTCTGCAAGAGATAACGTCCCTTAGTGGATATGATACCACTGCTTAAGCCAATCGTGTGTAGGAGACATATCAACCAGAGGGTCTGTTGAGAAGATTAAACTTGTAGCAAAGCGTATTCCCAGCTATTTGAATCATGGGAAGCGAAGGCTTTCTGACCGTGAAGCGCAGGGTCAAAAAGCGAGGAAAGACGGAAGAATGAACAGTGCGAGAGGCATACTGGTACTCAGAGGAAGTAAAGCCCAGTCGCTTAGACAAGCGAAAGTGAGCAGTGAGCGCGGGATGGCAGTAACTCCTAGGATGAAGCCATGGTGGGAAGAGAGAGTGGCAGCAGATGGTTCGCGAAGTCCTAGCATGGAGGGGTAGATTGCAAGTGCAAGAACAATGGAGGTACTGAAGAATGACTATCTATGTGGTCTTCCTTTTGGTTGTTTGTTTTTTTTTTCATCGTTGAGTATTGGTTGTGATTTACAGTACGAGAACTTGCATGCAGTGCTACCTGTGGTATAAACAATCCCGCTTCCTCCCTTCCTCCGGCGGGACCATATCTTCGAGACCCTGAGGGAAGCTGCTAACCGTACCTGGCGGCCAAACGAACAAAACATGCCTCTCTCGTGTGGAAACTCAGCGAATAGGGCAAGCCTAACTAAGAACAAACGGGACAATATGGAGAAGTAACCGCAGAGAACATCTCTGAAATAAAAATAAAAGAAACACGTGAAAAGTAGATCCCCCAAGGACCAGAGACATATATACGTGGTGGGAGGGGGAAGGGGCTGAAGTTATCCTTGAACAAGATTCAAGCGAGAAAAAGCGCCAACTGTTAGGGGTGGAGACAGATGGTGAAGCAGTAGGGTGGCAGCCAAGGAGGGTGGTACCACTAGGGTGCAAGCCAATGACACAAGTAGCCTAGGATGGAAACCAAATATGAGCGCCTGAACTCGTGGTAATGATGTTCATGTGTAACTAGGCAGTGACCAGTTGAAGATAAGTAATTTCAACTCATTTCTCAAGTAGTTCCTTGTTCTCGGAGCGATAACATTACTTAGTGGATAGGATACCAGACATTAAGCAAACTGTGGGGATGTGCAAGATTGACTCGTGGGCTAGTTCAGAACTTCTCGCATACTACAAGCCTGGTTTCCAGCCATCTGAGATATAAGAAGCGGATGCCCACCCACTGTGAAGTGCTGCCACGCTGAGACAAAGATTCGGGGAGAACTCGCGGCGCAAATAGAATACCAGTTCCTGGAGAAGGGAAGGTCTTGACACTTGGAAAGGCACACGAGGGCAGTCAGAGGAGTGTGGAGACAGCTGTCACTCCTAGGCCAAACCCATGGTGGAAGAAGAGGGGAGGTGATGTTAGGCGGATGCCAAACTCAAATATATAACCGAGAGACGTAGGCCAAAATCTTTGTTAGGAGAATCTGTGGAGGAGGCTCGTCTCGATAAGGTAAAGGTAAAGGAAAGCTTTACGTGGTAAACCAGCGTATATTGACAAGATCTCGTCTCTGTTGCTTGATGATGTCTACAAAGCTCGGGAGGCACTTCGATATTTATATCGCGCGTCTGAGTGTTCACGGACTACTGCTAACTACACTGCCTCTGAAGTACCACTCTGGTTTTAATACGCAAACGAGTAGAATCTTATAAGTGCGACCACCGCTTGACCCTGAAACTTATGACACCCTTTAGCGGACTCAGAATGGTATTGCTCCATTGAGATTATTGCGCTATTGGTTATACCAAACAGAGGCCTCTAACCTAGAGGTCCGCATCGACTATAATTTTACTTTAGTCTTGTGGACTATCATTCCAGTAGTCTCTTTCGTCATGAAGTGATCAGGCTCATGCTGCACCACCTAGTGCCAGTCGCAAGACTGAGCCCAACCTGTCAACATCTTTAGGGGCTCCAACTTATCTAGGTCTTCCATTCTCAGCATGCTTCCCCTTGGTCCGCCGGCCTGCACAGAGGGGTCCTATTACTAGGACCAACCAACCTACAGCTGATCTCAGAAGGGTATGGGTGGATTCCAGATACCACTGATAGCTGCAACTACGGGGACATCCTCTCAGAACATTTCGCTGAAAGCATCGCGTGACCTGCGGCCCATACTTAAGAAGCCTAACCTTGAAGCCTACTATCTCAATGCGCCTATGATGGATTTCCTCCTTTCCACTTATCAGATGTCCCCAAAGGTCCCCAGTGGTATATCCTGCGAACACCATGCGGTCAGACAGACGGCGGTGACATATATGCTGTTATGAAGTGGGCTTCAGTGATGTGACATTTTAGTTATGGGATACAACTCCCGAAATCTCGCTAAGGAGGTGGGGGCCCCATAACGTGGCCGCAGGGGGGTGTTGGCCTGCCGGTAAATCGCGGGTGTGTCCGCAGTTACCCTACCGTGGGGTCTCTGCACATGTCTCGGATTTCCATATGCCTACCATGAGCTCCCTCCTTCTAGACTTCGCCTGGAATCCGTTTACAACCCTTTTTATTATTTCTTCTAAATACATTTTGAGACTCAGTGTGGTCAGGGTAAAACACCTCCCGCGTTTACTTGGCCACAGTAGGAAAACCTTTTCCTCACTATCTTACTTCTGCCCATCCTGGCATGTCTGCATTTTCATTATGAAAATTCTGCCCAACTTCCTATGCCTTTTCCATACTGGTAGCAGGCTCCCATGTGTTCTCATCCTCTGAACACCTTTGCGATTTCACTAGCTACCACAGTTCCTGCTTCTCTTGATAGTGGCCGTGTACTCGTTTCCTGTAAGAGCGATTCTCGCGTCTCATGATTGTTTCAACCTCCCATTGTTGATGGCCGTCAATCCGATCCGGCTCTCTAGAGGGTCGCTGGCGATTGTCATGAACTTACTCGCAGTATGGTTCCCATAGTGGGACAGGGAATACCAGGTGCATGTTCCATTGATCGGATATGTAGAGCTTGATGGATAGTTATCCGTCTTTTTCGATGATGTGGAAAGGACCATAGAGCTTGGGACTTAGTTTCCTTGATTTCCGCCCGGTCTGCACGTTCTTAGCATTTAACATTACTTTGTCCGCGACCTTGAAGTCCTGTTGCTGTCCAGTTTCTCGTCATAATATTTAGACATTGCTTCCCGTATCTTTTCTAAGGACACTCTTGCTAGTTCATGTATCGTCTTAATCCAGTTCGCATAGAGTGTCGCTCCTGAATTTTGAGCTATACGCTCCTTCACCCACTCTGTCTGGGGATGGAAGCCGTAGTTCGCATAGAATGGCGACATCCCACGAGCGTTGGTTGCGGAGTTATTATAGGCATCTTCAGGTAGCGGTAGTAGCTGATACCAGTCATCGTGATCGTAGTTGATAAAGCTTCGCAGCTATCCTTCCAGTACTTTGTTGGTACGTTCGGTCTGTCCGTCAGTCTGAGGGTGGTAGGGCGTCGGCATTCTTCCCTCAATCTCTAGCACCTTGCAAAGGGACTCCCAGAATTCTCCCGCAAACTTTGAGTCCATGTCCGCGATGATTTCAGTGGGTAGGCCTTGCAGCCTCCATACTGCTTTCAGGAACGAGTTTACAACATCCTGGGCGGTAGCCGTGTTGTGTAGTCCGATGAAATGTGCCATCTTTGTAAATAGATCAACTAGTACCATTATCTGAGTACACCCTTGCGACTCCGGTAGTCAAGTGATAAAGTCCGCTGAGATAGATGCCCATACTGCGTAGGGTATTTGTATGGGTTGTAGCAACCCGTACTTGGCGGCTCTAGGGGAGTTATCATGTTGGCATTCATCGCAGGATTGTATGTAATCGTTGACCCATTCCACTAGTCCCTTCCTGTAGAAGTCCCTCATGATTCCCTCCCAGGTTTTTCTTGCCTGAAATGTCCAGCAATCCTTGTATCATGACATCCTTCTGCAATCTTGGTGTATAGCACCTGACTATCTGGTACCAATAGTCTTTGCTTATAGTATAGTTGATCGTCGGTCAAGGTCATGTCTTTGGGAAAATCTTTTCCTTCATCTCATAACCTAACAGGTTCTTCCCTCCGTTTCCTCCAAGCTGCATTGGTCCCAATAGTTGCCGGTATCTCGCTCAAGAATTAAGGATTGAATTGCTTCATACCTTTTTGCCGGATTATTGCATTTGACATTAGAACTTTCCCAGGTACTTCTGAAATACGGTACCAGTGCTCATTGTCTTTGGCCGATGCCTGCAGGTAACTGAAGCTTGGTTCTTGTTCCTTGACGACCAAGGATTCCCTCACTACATCGGTGCTTCTGCATCCCGCGGTTCCTCGTTCGGTGTCCTCCTCGTCATCGACTTCCATCATATCTGCCCTGTTGACCTTATCTGCTAGCATTTGTGCTATGCGATTGCCCATTCTTACCTGGCAGTCCATATCCTTATTGTTAAATAGTACGACTTTGAGTTCGCTGGGGTAAGCAACATCAATTACTCCTGCACCAGTAGAGATTCCGCTTCAGACAGCAGATCCACTTCTTGGGGCAACTATTCCACAAGTTCCTTCATGTAGCCCTACAGCGATATCCATCCTTATCAATGCTTGGCCATATTTCGGGAAAATATCATCTGCTATGGCATACAGGTCATCTTTCCACCATTCTTGCTCCCTTCGTCGGCCAGTATGCCTTCTTGCTCAAACTCTTAACCCTGATGATGGGTTCCTTTCCCCCTCTGCGAGGTTCCAAATCCAAATCATTGTCTCCATCCCAGTCTTCTCCTTCATCGCCTACCTGCGCTACTAGGTATAGCAAGAAGTTTTCTTCCTTCAAAGGTTTTTGTTCAAGATATGTAGCTCCCTCCTCAGGGTCGTACTCCGGCTGTCTTCTCAACGCGTCAGGCTTTCCGCCCTGTGTGCCCGGTCGGTATAGAATGCGAAAGTTGTATTCTCGCAACTTCTGAGCCCATTGAATTTGACGCCCACTCCCGACCTGTGAGGTGAAGAAGTATGGTAGGTTCGGAAGGTCGATAAAGACTGTGATCGGTTTCCCTACTTCGATCAATTAGGGTCTACATTCTTTAAATGCTGGGAGGATAGCCAGAAGTTCTTCATCGTGAATTTCATAATTGCATTCCTGCGAGTTTAATTTTCTGGAGTGGAAAGCTACTGGGTGAACCCTTTTCTCAAAATATTGAGAAAGGACCTAGCCGAACGCAAAATCGCTGGCGTCAGTCTCCAGCACCCATTCTCTTTCTGGGAAAAGGTGGTGGGGTATGTGGACTGTGGTGAATTGGTGCTTTAGTTCTTCAAAAGCGGTGTCCGGTTCAACCACCGCTTTAAAATTCTCAGGATTTCCTTTGCAATGTCTCGGGTATTTGCAAGCAAATACCCGTCAAGTTTTTTGTAAATTGTTGGTAGAAGTTAACAAACCCCATAAAAACTTGTACTTCTCTAACCGACTTGGGTGCTTTCCAGACCATGATGGATTCCACCTCTCGGGTGCTCATAGACAACATATCAACCACCACCATATAGCCGAGAAATTCTACTTCCATGGCATGAAGAGTCGATTTCTTTAGCGATACCGCTAATTGAAAGTCCCATCCACTTTGTAATACTCTATTTTCACCCTCAATATGTGCCGCTTCATTTTTTGAATAGATGAGAATATCATCATGGTAACATACGACTCCCGTGTCAAGGTATCCTTGGAGAACTTGGTTCATCATATCTTGGAAGGTTGCGTGAGCGTTGACAAATCCAAAAGTCATAAGGTTATCTTCGTAATATCCGTATCTTGTACCGAACACCATTTTCCATTCATCTCCTTCGTTTATCGTAATGCGGTGGTAATCGTATTTAAGGTCTAACTGGGTGAAGATCTTAGTGCCGGCTACTCTATCTCTGAGTGCGGACATTAGTGGAAGGGGATATTTATTGATACTAGTAATATTATTTACATTTCGGTAATCCACAACTATGAGTAGTCTACCATCTGGCTTTGGTACAAATACTATTGGTGCTCTTGCCGGTGATTGACTGTTCTGTATCTTTCCTTGCTTGATCATCGTCTCCAGCTATTTTGATAAGGCCTTGCGATGGTTTCCGGATAGTTGGTATATCAGCTCCCAGGCGGGAGTTGATCCATTGATCAAAACAATTGAATGATCGAATGTCCGTCTTGGTGCCAATCTTTCTGCCGCCTGGACTTCAAACAAATGTTTGTAATGCCCGGATTCTATTGGTAATAACACGAGTTCCACCGTGTTTTTGCAGGCTCTGAGTCGTCCCATGCCGCATGCATAGGGATCCCAAGTGGCGGATTCGGCATATTCGTACAAATCCGCTATCCCCGCCTTGTCTTCCCCTCAGTTTTTACAATATTTTGTGGAGCAGGTGCAAATTTCCGCATCTTCGATGTGAGACACTGGCTGTTCAAGATGCCACCAACCAAAAGGAATTGTCATTCCATAGTGACCTGCCTTAGCCACCTCACATGACACTTCCGAGATGTGTCAACTTTTTTCCTATTTCCAATTTACTAGGGAGAGTGTAACACTTCCCTCCTGAGGCGGCTGACAATCCGTTAAAGCCTAAGATATCAACTGCATTGTTGCATTCCATAGTAGGAATGCGAAGGTCTTCAAAGAGGTTCTTGTTGACAATGAACGCGTTGGATCCCGAGTCTAACAAGACTTTGACTTTGTATCGCTTGTCATATATGTGGAGGTAAGGGATCCCCTCCGTACAGTTGTATAGTCTTGGTTTTGGAGCGCGTCCTTCAACGCGCTTGCTGTGGATAAGACTTTCTTGGTTTGTTTATTCAGGAATCGTCGGTGCTGGGTGTAGGTAACAAGATGTTTGTTACTACGCCTGTGTAGTTTCGACCATTAAGGTCTCCACAGAAAACTAGTAACACTTTAGCTATAAAAATCTGGGTCAACCTACTAAGTGGAGTTTCACCAAGACACAATTGCACACAACCAGTTTTCAGGCTGGATGACTTCTCGCGACACACCAGACCTGCGCTTATAGCAGATTTTGGGGCTGTTATCAGCCATCTTACTCAACTGGTGTTGGGTTACCACTTTCACCGATTCCTGTCCTTTAGGGTTTCGGTTATCCGTCAGGCTCCCTGAGAGGGGCCTTACACAGTAAAGCGGTACATCCCTATTCTACAGTCTGGCCAGATGGCAAGATAGTACATGCGTATAATATGACTCGGACTCGCGTGGTAGGTGGAACAGCCCACATCAGTTGTCCTCCTGTCGTGTATTGTTATCAGGTAGATCTTGCATGGCTATGTACCAACCTCTGCGCTATAGTAACTTGCTGGTACACGGGTAATAGGCAACCACCAGCTGACTCGAGGAACTTCTTACTGTTGGCTCCCAGGCCATGTGAGTAAGTTGACTAACCTCTCTGGCAATCAAGACTGCTCATATATTGATTGTTGTGTTCCCGCTCGTAAGTCCCTAATGGGGTCCCTTCACTTATAGCCTGCTGGTATTGTTCCTGAAACGAGAGAGTTGCTTCGCGCCTCTTTGATCATTTTGAGTTTGATTCCCGCAGTTGTGCACGGACTATGCGATCTCCGGCGTCGTTGGTACCCAATACACCCCAGCCAGAGGCGGTTCCCATTTCGATTCCCGTGCCATCCGGACATTGAATACCCAAATGCCGCCGCTGTTCTTGCCAATGAACTGACCTAGGTCAGTTCCTCATCATCCCCCAGTTCCCAGATCTTCTTTGCCAGGACTGGGCTCAGGACATTAGCGACCATGGGAGCTATTTTAGGCTTCACGATACCCGATCTTTGTCCTTGATTTCCCATTTTTATCGGCCTTGAACTGACTGTTGCCACCGATATATGGGTGTCTCCACAACACATCTGGTAGGTGTGGTTCTTTTTCCCACTACATGCTCAATCTCCGTCTCGCCTCCGCGTATCTATCACACGCAGCGGAATTCCAGTATGGGCCTGGTCGAAGTTTGTCTGAGTGGTCTTAGTTGCACCTCCCAACCCCTTGCGAGGCTTTTCTGGTTCATTGTCCCTTTTCTGCTTTCGTGGTGCAGCTCCTCCTCCCTTGACAGGCAGTTTTGTATCCCGTCGATTGTTTCACTTGGAGTCCCGTTGATCTTCTCTTTTGAGCTCTTGGAATATTTTAGGCTTGCACAGTTTGCATTGCAAAATTTGTTCTCTAGCGACAAGTTCTTCTTCTGACCATCCGCATAGCCTGAGTGCTACTTCGCATTCTTGATCTGTGGTGTAGCCCAATGCCGACAACCTGCGGGCAATTTGTTTAAGCAGTTTGTCTTCGACTACCTGCCTCCAGGACTCCCCAGCCATGTGTGCATGGATGTTATAGTTATGCATGACCGTGAGGTAGCGTTCAATGCTAGCCTCATACTGGACTAGTTTCATGGCACGAAGCGCTAGTCTTTCTTCTTCCAGCGGTTCAGATCGCTTGATCATATCATATTCAAAGCCAGTCGTAGTAGCCAGCTCTGTTTGCGGAGTTTTCTCTTGAAGCACGTCGACAGCCTTGCGGTACCAAATAGTATATGGAAGCACTATTTCTCCTCTTTTACCGCTGAGCGCATATATGACCCGTTCCTGGCCCTCATCCCAGATTGGTGGGTTTATTTCGAAATAGTCGTTGCATTGCAAAATCCACACATGTATATCCTCTGCGGATTTATCTTCCAGGAATGGGGGTGGCTCAGATGGTCACTTAATATTCAGCACCATCGCATTGGCAAGTGGCTCTGCCATACCAGACTGTTCTGGTGTCTGTCCTCGCCTGCCTCGGCTCGCACCTCTTCTGCTTCTTCCTCTTCTTTCATCATCCTCATCGTCATCACTAGGATCTCCAGGGTCACCTGCCTGCGCAACTGAGGGGGATGCATCCGCGGCCTCTCTGCCTTGCCTATTCTCCTTTCGTGTAGGAGGAGCGTAGTACTCCTGGTCATCAGCTTCTTGGACTGCGGGTAAAGGTGCGAGCAAGGGTGCGGGTGCTGCCGCTTTGGCTACTGGTGGGGTAGCTTATATCTTATGTATGACCGCCGTTAATCCTTTTAGGGTGTTGTTCGTCCTATTATTCTGCTGCTGCTGCTGGTCCTGAGACCTGCAGAGTTCCGCTTGATGAGTCGCCTGATCTAGGCGTATTTGTCCTAGAGTACGGTTGACTGGTCTTTCCGCAGTGAGGTTTGGAGCGCGAAACTCTGCGAATTGCAATCCTAGACTAAGGACCATCTGTTCCAGAGTCTGATCTCGGGCCAATGCCACTTGGCGTTCTTGCCCGAGGCTTTGATGTAACCTCATGGTTACTTTTTCATGTCCCTGTTGACGCCTCTCCTGGGCATCCATCTTTTGTGCTACTTCCCATAGCATTTCTTCTTATATTCCCTTAACCTCCGCTTCCACTCACAACAGCTGCATCAACAGGAGTCCAATCTGGCGGTCAAGGACAACCTGTCCGCCTGCAATTTATTGCTGTACCCTAATTAATTTTAAGGTATTGTTCTGGTTGGCTGCCTTCAAATGTTTGAAGGCGATATTAGCTTGGTTGAGCGAGGTGTCTATATCCTGCCTTATTCGACTCAAGGTTATACCAAGACGGGCAGCCAACTGGGCTAAATTTACAGCATGGTCTCCTCCTGGTTTAGGCGTGCAGGCCCTAGATATCTGATGAGTGCTTACCACCCTCGTGGATCGGTGAGAGGGTATGTTTCCTCTACGGATGGTAGGCTCACGAGGTGTTGACGGGGTGGGACCCAAAATAGCCGAGGTATCAGTTTTATCCGTCGTAGTGGGTCAGGTATTCATAGGTTTCCCCAGCCTTTATTCCTCTTCTCAGATTTTGAGGGTTATCTCAGGCATTGTGATACTTTCCAGATAGCCTAATTACTCAAATAGCCCTGGATCGGTGATTACTTGTACTTCGTACCAGAGTTCTTGATATCCTTTAAAGGGTTTAAGGAATTTTATATCTGGTATCCAACATTGGAGGTAATCTAATGGTGTAGGTATAAAGGCATTCGGTTGGTCCGATTGTGAACTAAGGACCTGAATCTCGCTTTTCTCGCTGTTCAAAATGCACTTATAGTACCGGAAAGGATTTATCAGCCCCAAGCCGTGGGGATGTCCGCATCCTGAATAACTGTGCCCGGTTTCTTGACTTGCGAGGACTGGGTACTCCCGCCGGCAAGGTCTTCTGACTCAGTTGATCTCCATGCGAAGTCGGAACCGTGCCAGGTTCGATATATGCGCCTAAATGGATCCCTTGTGGGGATCCCGCAAGGTATTGTCAACTATGAAGGTTCGCTATGGAACTCCTCTACAACCTCAGGTAACTGGCTGTCGAATACCTCTCCGAATATTTCAATGTAAATGGGACAGTGAGGTGCTGCGAAGATGTAATCGAAGGGTGAGGTGCTGGTGGAGGTTGAACTAAACTCACAGTTCATATAGTGAGCCTTGGTAATAGGAGAACTATCAATATAGTGTGAGGCGGACTCCAAACTCAAGTATAGAACCGAGGGACATAGGCCAAAATCTTTGTCCGGAGAATCTGTTGAGGAAGGCTAGTCGCGATAAGGTAAAGCTAAAGTAAAGATTTATGAGGTAAACAAGTTTATATTGATGAGATCTCTTATCCGTTGCATGATGATTTCTGTAAAGCTCGTAAGGCATTTCGATATTTGCATCCCGCATCGGAGTGTTTACGGACTACTGATAACTACTACTCCTCCGAAGTACCACCATGGTTTTAATACTCAAACATCCTATATCTTATAAGTGCGAACACTCTTTGACCCTCAAACCTATCTTACCCTTTCGTGGACTCGGAATAGTCTGCGCCAGTTGCGATGACTGTGCTATTTGTTATACCAAATAGCGGGTTCTAAGTTAGATATCCGCTCCGTGTATTATTTTACTTTAGTCTTGCTGACTATCGTTTCAGTAGTCACTTTGGTCATGAAGTGATCAGGTTCACGCCGGACCACCTAGTGCCAATTGCAAGTCCGAGCCCAACATGTCAACATCTTAAGGGGCTCCGACATATCTATGTTTTCCATTTAGAGTGTGCTTCGCCTTGGTCCACCACCCTCTGTAGAGGAGTCCTAATACTAGGACCAACCAACCTACAGCGGATCTCAGAAGGGTATGAGTGGATTCGGTATACCACGGATAGCTTCCAGTACTGGGATATCCTCTTTGAATATTTCGCCGAAAACGTCCCCTCACTTTTGGCCCATAGTTAGGAAGTCTAACTTTGAAGCCTGCTATCCCAATACGCCTCCCGCACATTTCCTCCATTCCACTTCCCAAATGTCACGAAGTGTCACCTCCTATGTATTCTGCGAACAGCATGCGGTCGGACGGACAGCGGCAACCGATCTACTGTTATGATGTGGGCTTCATTAATGTGACATTTTAGTTGTGGGACGCAACTCTCGAAATCACGCTAATGACGTGCGCGCCCCATAAGGTGGGCGCAGGGGGGTGTTCTCACCCCTGTAAATGAAGGGTATGTGCGCTGTTACCCAACCGTGGAGTCTGTGCACATGTCTGGGATTTCCATATGCCTAACAGGTGAAAAGTTCACGCAGACCAAGCATTGATGGTTCATGTCAAGCGCAAGGAAAATAGAAGACGCGTAGGATGGCCGATCTATGCAATCCTTTTTTTTTCTTGTTCTTTTTTTTTCTTTGGTTTTTTATCATCAAGTATAGATTGTTATTTAGGGTACACGAACTTGCATGCAGTGCTAGCTATGGCATAAACAATCCCGCTTCCTCCCTCCTGCGGGGCAACTATATCTCTGAGGCCCTCTAGTAGCGGCCGAAGCAAACCTTGTACGTGAAAAAGAAAACCCGTTCCTAGCTTGCACACGAAGTTAGGTACTAGGAGATGACTAACTACGAACAAGCATGAAAACAAAGGCAGCTAATCGTCGACAACATCGCAGAAAAAAAAACTCCCAGAAAAACTGGCAATGCAGATCTTACAAGAGCCAGAGCCAGATAAATGCTCTGGCAGCAGAAAACCGCAGAAGCTATTCTGGAACGGTAGGCAAGTGAGACAAGGGCCACCTATGGGATGTGGGGAAAGAGGACAGCGCCGTAGGGTGCCAGCTGAGATCGTATGTAACAATAAGATGCCAGCCAATCCAACCGCCGGGACAGGATGGCCACCGCATGAGACCATGTCAACTCCTGGTAATTGTGTTCATATCTGACTAGGCAGTGCCCTGTAGAAGGCAAGCATGTTTCCCGCATCTCCCATGCTGTCCCTCGTTCTCCTTGTGATATCATCCGTTAGTGGGGGAGATACTACCTATTAAGCCAACCATGGGGAGGAGGGAAATCGACCGGCGGGCTGGTTGAGGAGTTCTCATGTATGGCAAACCGTGTTCCCATCTGTCGGAATGGTGGGAGGGGACTTGTTACCGACCATGTGAATGGCATTCCCTAAGCGCGGAAAGGGTCCTGATTGGGCCGCGCACAAGGCATATCGGGAGCCAGACCAAGGATAGCCGTAATACGTAGAAAGGTAAAAGAGGGAAGTGAGAGGTGGGCAGAGACGGCCATCACTCCAAGGTGGAAGCCATTGTCAGATGAGAGGTGGCGTAAATGGTTTGTGAAGCCCAAGCCCTTATGGTTGATTTCAAGGGCTAGGAAAATCGTGCAGATAGAGGATAGCCTATCTACCCGGTCTTTTTTCTCTTTTTTTCTTATTTTTTATCATACATTTCATTCTTTGTTTAAAGGTACACCATCTGCGTGCAGCGTAAGGTATGGCAGATAGATAAACATTTGCTCCTACTCCCGCGGCCACCAGCGAGAAGAAAGGCCATCAACAAAGCCCATACAAGAAGGTGCACTGGCAGGCATGACCAAGCTGCCCGGAAAGATAACCCCCCCTGAATAAGCCATGTGTAGGGGAAAAAACTCCCCTAACTAGCAACCTGTAGTATACAAGAATGGTAAAGACTATAAGCGAAAGCCACCAAGCACATCAAACCAAACGCAAGCCCACACTGCGATGGTCGCCAAACCCCCTGACTCAAACCATCCCCAACAACCGGAACTCAGAGAAAACTGTTAGGCGGACGCCAGACTCAAGTATATAACTGAGGGACGTAGGCCCGAAATGTTTCATCGGAGAATCTGGCGAGGAAGGCTCGTCGCGATAAAGTAAGATAAAGTAAAGATTTAAAGCGTAAAACAATATTATATTGATAAGATCTCTTCTCCGTTGCTTGATGATGTCTGTAAAGCTCGGGAGGCACTTCGATATTTATATCCCGCGTCTGAGTGTTCGCGCAGTACTTCTAACTACTATGCCTCCAAAGTACCACTCTGGTTTTAATACGCAAACGTCCAGAATCTTATAAGTGCGAACACCATTTGACCCTGAAACTTATCACACCCTTTCATGGACACGGAATCCTATTCCTCCGGTGAGATGACTCCGGTATTTATTATACCAAACATCGGTCTCCAACTTAGATGTCCAGGTAGACTATTTTATTACTCTAGTCTTATTGACTATCGTTCCAGTAGTCTCTTCGGTCATGAAGGGATCAGGTTCATGCCAGATAACCTGTTACCAATCGCAAGTCTGAACCCAACCTGTCAACGTCTTAAAATGCACGGACTTATCTAGGTCTTCCTTTCTGCGCGTGCCTCCCCTTGGTCCGCCGGCCTCCGTCGAGGTGTCCTATTGCTAGCACCAACCAACCTACAGCTGATCTCAGAAGGGTATGGGTGGATTCGGTATACCCCTAATAGCTTCCGCTACTGGGATATTGTCTCCGAGTATTTCCCCGAAAACGTCCCGTCACTTTCGGTCCATAGTTAGGAAGCCTAGCTTGTAACCTTACTATCTCAATGCGCCTGCGACAGATCTCCTCCGTTCCACTTCCCAGATGTCGCCAAAGGCCTCCTCTCATATATCCTGCGAACAGCATGCGGTCGGTCGGACGGCGGCGACGTATATGGTGTTATGAAGTGGGCTTCATTGATGTGACATTTTAGTTAAGGGACGCAACTCTCGAAATCTCGCTGGTGACGTGCGGGCCCCGTAAGGGGGCCGGAGGGGGGTGTTGGCTCCGGTAAATTGAAGGTCTGTGCGCAGTTACACTACTGTGGGTCTGTGCACATGTCTCGGATTTCCATATGCCTAACATGAGCTCCCTCCTACCCGGCTTCGCCTCGAATGCCTTTATAACCATTTTATATTTCCTTCTAAATTCACTTTAAGACTCAGTATGGTCAGCGTGAAAAACCTCCCGCGTTTACTTGGCCACGGTAGGAAAACCTTTGCCTTACTATCTTACTTCTGCCCTTCCTGGCATGTCCGGATTTTCATTATGAAAATTCTCCACAACTTCCTCCGCATTTTCAATACCGGTGGCAGGTTCCCCTGTGTTCTCATCGTCCGAACACCGTTGCCATTTAACAAAGTACCACAGTTCTCGCTTCTCTTGGTAGTGGCCGCGTACTCGTTTCCTGTAAGCACGAATCTAGCTTCTTACGATGTTTTCAACTTCCCATTGTAGATCGCCGCCGATATCTTGCGGTGCTCTAGGGGGTTGTTGACGATTGTCATGAACTGACTCGCGGTAGGGTTCCAATAGTGCGACATGGAATACGGGATGAATGTTCCATCGTTCGGAAATGTTGAGCTTGAAGGCTCGGGATCCTCGGTTTTCCATGATTTGGAAGGGGCCGTATAGCTTTGGGCTTAGCTTCTTGGATTTCCGTCGGCTGTGGATGTTTTTTGCGTTTAATATTACTTTGTCCCCGATCTTGAAGTCCGGCTGTTGTCGCGCTTTCCGGTCATAATATTTTGACATCCCTCCACGTGTCTTTTCTAATGACCCTCTCGGTTGTTCATGTATCGCCTTAATCCAGTTTGCATAAAGTGTTGCTCCTGGATTTTGAGCTTCGCGCTCCTTCATCCACTCTGTCTGTGGATGGAATCCGTAGTTCGCATAAAATGGCGACATCTCGTGAGCGTTGGTTGCGGAGTTGTTATAGGCATGTTCAGCTAGCGGTAGTAACTGATACCAATCATCCTGATCGTAATTGACAAAGCTACGCAGGTAACCTTCCAACACTTGGTTGGTACGTTCGGTTTGTCCGCCAGGCTGGGGGTGGTATGCCGTCGACATTCTTCGCTTAATTTCCAACGCCTTACTAAGTGATTCCGGGAATTCTCCTGCCAACTTTGAGTCCATGTCCGCGACGATCTCGGTAGGTAGGCCATGCAGCCTCAAAACCTCTTTTAGGAATGCGTTGGCAACATCCTTGGCCGTAGCCGTTGTCTGTAGTCTGATGAAATGTGCCATCTTCGTGAACCGATCAACTACTACCATTATCTGAGTACATCCTTGTGACTCTGGTAGTTGCGTAATAAAGTCCACTGAGATAGATGCCCATGCCGTGTAGGGTATTTGCAATGCTTGCAGTAATCCGTACTTGACGTGTCTAGGTGACTTGTTATGTTGGCATTAATCGCAGGATCGTACATAGTCGTTGACCCATTCCGCAAGTCCTCTCCAGTAGACGTCTCTCATGATTATTTCCAAGGTTTTTGCTTGCCCGAAATGTCCTGCCACTTTTGCATCGTGACAGCCTTCTGCGATCTTGGTGTATAGTGCTTGATTATTTGGTACAAATAATCTTTGCCTGTAGTATACTAGATCGTTGGTCAAGGTCCAGTCCTTGGGAAAATCCTATCCTTCGTCTCGTAACCTAATGAGTTCTTCCCTTCGTTGCCTCCAAACTGCCTCTGTCCCGATAGCTGCCCCTATTTCGTTTAAGAATTCAGGATTAAACTGCTTCATACCCTTTTTCAGGATTATCGCATTTGACATTAGAACTTTTTCTGGTACTTCTGAGATGTCATACCAGTGCTCGTTGTCCTTGGCTGATGCCTGCAGGTAGCTGATGCTTGTTTCCTGTTCTTTGACGATCAAGGATCTTGTTGCTATATCGGTACTTCCGAATCCCGCGGTTCCTCGTCCTGTGTCCTCTAATTCGTCTACTTCCATCATATCTGAGGTGTCGACTTTTTCCACCACCAGTTGAGCTATGCGATCGCCCATTCTGATTTCGCAGTCCACATCCTTATGGTTGAAAAGTACGACTTTGAGTTCGCCGGTATAATCCGCGTCAATCACTCCTGCGCCAGTAGAGATTCCGCTTCGGACCGCTAATCCCCTTCTTGGGGCAATTCTTCCGTAAGTTCTTTTGGGTAGCCCTACGGCTACACCCGTGCTTATTAGTGCCTGCCCATATTTCGGGAGAATGTCATCTTCTATGGCATACAGGTCATGCCCTGCCGCCATTCTTGAGCCTTTCGTTGGCAAATATGCCTTTTGGCTTAATCTTTTGACCCTAATCACGGGTTCTTTTCCACCTCTTCGAGGTTCTAGGTCCAAATCCTTATCTCCATCCCAGTCCTCTCCTTCATCGCCGACCGTCGCTACTAGCGATACCAAGAAATTTTCTTCCTTTAAAATTTTCTGTTCACGATGCTTAGCTCCCTCCTCAGGACGGTACTCCAGCCGTCTGCTTAATGCATCAGGCTTTCCGCCCTTTGTGCCTGGTCGGTATACAATGCCAAAATTGTATTCTACCAACTTCTGAGCCCATCGAATTTGACGGCCGCTCCAGACTTTTGAGGTGAGGAAGTATTGTAGGTTCTGATGGTCGGTAAAGACTGTAATTGCTTTTTCTGTCCCAATTAAGTAGTGTCTCCATTCCTTAAACGCCTTGAGGATTGCCAGAAGTTCTTTATCATGAATCTCGCAATTGCTTTTCGCTGAGTTTAATTTTCTGGAATGGAAAGCTACTGGGTGTAACCTTTTCTCAAAGTATTGAGAAAGGACGCAGCCGAGCGCAAAATCGCTAGCGTCCGTCTCTACCACCGTTTCTCTTTCTGGGAAAAAGTGGTGTAGTATGGGGGCTGTGGTGAACCAGTGCTTTAGTTCTTCGAAAGCCGTATCCTGTTCAATTCCCCATTTAAAATTCTTAGGATCTCCTTGCAATGTCACGGTTATTGGCTTGCAAATAGCCGCGAAACTTTTTATAAATCGTCGGTAGAAGTTAGCAAATCCCATAAAAACTTGTACTTCTCTAACCGACTGAGGTGCTTTCCACACCATTGTGGATTCCAACTTTCGGGTGCTCATTGATACCCCATCGACCGCCACCATATAGCCGAGGAATTCTCCCTCTGTTGCATGAAATGTCGATTTCTTTAGCGATACCGCTAACCGAAAGTCTGATAGACTTTGTAAAACCTTCTTAACCGCTTCGATATGTTCTTTCTCATTCTTTGAGTAGATGAGAATGTCATCAAGGTAACATACCACTCCAACATCGAGGTATTCCTGGAGAACTTGGTTCATCATATCTTGGAAAGTTGCCGGAGCGTTAACCAATCCAAAAGGCATAACCTTATATTCGTAATGTCCGTATCTTGTACGGAACGCCGTTTTCCATTCGTCTCCTTCCTTTATCCTTATCAGGTGGTAACTGTCTTTAAGGTCTAACTTGGTGAAGATCTTTGCGCCAGCTACTCTATCTCTGAGTTCAGACATTAGTGGAAGGGGATGTTTGTTGAGGATCGTAATCTTGTTTAGATTTCGGTAGTCCACAACAAGACGTAGTCTACCGTCAGGCTTAGGTACGAATAATATGGGTGCTCCTGCTGGTGATTGGCTCCGAGTAATTTTTGCTTGTTTGATCATGGTTTCCAAGTATTCTCGTAAAGCCTTAAGTTGTTTCTCGGATAGCGGGTATATCGGCCCCCAGATGGGAGTTGATCCAGGAATCAACTTGATTTCGTGATCGAATGTCCGTCTTGGGGCCAGTTTCTCTGCCGTCTGAGCCTCAAACAAATGCTTGTAAGGCCAGTATTCTTGGGGTAATGATTCGAGTTCTACCGCATTTTCGATAGCTCCAATCCTTCCGATACGGCATGCATTTGGGTCCCAAGCGACGGACTCATCGTATTCGAACATATCCGGTATTCCTTCATCTTCTTCCACGCAGTTCTCACAACTCTTTGCGGACAAGGTCCAATTTTCTGCATCTTCTATGTGAGATACTGGGTGTTCACGATGCCACCAACCAAAAGGAATTATCATTCCATAGTGGCCTGCTTTAGCCACTTCACACGACACTTCAGAGATGTGTCGGTTTTTTCCTATTTCCAATTTAATAGGGAGGGTGTAACACTTCCCTCCAGAAGCGGCTGACAATCCGTCAAAGCCTAAGATCTCAACTGCATTGTCGCGTTCTACTGAGGGAACGCGAAGGTCTTCAACTAGGTCCTTGTTGATAAGAAACACGTTGGATCCCGAGTCTAATAAGACTTTAACTTTGTATCGCTTATCGTGTATATGGAGGTAAGCGATCTCCTCCGGACAGTTATATCTTTTTGGTTTTGGAGCGTCTAGTTCCGCGCGCTTGGTGCGAATAAGACTTTCTTGGTTTTTTCATTTAGGCATCGTTGATGTGGGGTGTAGGTAACAAGGTGTTTGTTACTACGCCCGCATAGTTTCGACCATTAAGGTCTCCTCAGACCAACTAGTAAATCTTTTAGCTCTAACAATCTGGGTCTACATACTTAAGCCGCGTTTCACCGATACGCAATTGCGCACGACCAGTTTTCAGGCTGGATGCCTTCTCCCGACACGCCAGACCTAGGTTCATAGCAGAAATTCGCGCGGTTATTAGCCATTTTACTCCCCTGGTGTCGGGCTCCCGCTTTCACCGAATCCTTTCCATTAGGACTTCTGGTATCCGTCCAGCTCCCTCACAGGGGCCTTGCGCACCAAAGCGGTACATCCCTATCCCACACTCTGGCCAGAAGGCAAGATAGTACATATGTATAATACGACTCAGACTCGTGTGGTAGGTGGAACGGCCCGCGTCGGTTCTCCTCCGGTCGTGTATTTGTTATCAGGTAGATCTTGCATTGCTATGTCCCAACTTCTTTGATATAATAACTTACTTGCACACGGGTAGCAGGCAACCACCAGGTGACTCGAGGAACTTCGTACTGTTGGCTCCCGGGCTATGTGAGCAGGTTAACTATCCTCTCTTTCGATCAAGACTTTTCATATATGGATTCTTATGTTCGAGCTCATAAGTCCCTCATGGGGTCCCTTCACTTAGAGCCTACTTGCGTTGATCCTGAAAGGAGAGACTTGCTTCGCCCCGCTTTGATCATTTTGAATTTCGATTACCGTAGTTGCACACAGACTACCCGATCCACGTCGTGGTCGGTACCCAATACACCCCAGCCAAAGGGGGTTCCCGTTTCGATTCCAGCGCTCTCAGGACACTGAATACCCAAACGCCGTCGCCGTTGGTGCAAATGAACTGACCTAGGTCAGTTCCTCATCGTCCGCCAGTTCCAAGATCTTATTCACACGAGCTGGTTGTTGTGCGGGACCGACCCGGTGAGCTAATTTAGGCTTTATAATAGCCGATCTTGCTCGCCGAGTTCCCATTTTTATCGGTCTGGAGCTGACTGTTGCCGCCGATATATGGGCATCTCCCTAATACGTTTGATAGGTGTGGTTTTTCTTCCCACAACGTGTGCAATCTCCTTCTTTTCTTCGAGTGTCTATTACACTCTGCGGGATACAGGTATGTGCCAGGGCGAAGTTTGTGTGGGTGGTCTTTGTCGCACCTCCCAACCTGTTCCTAGGCTTTTCCGGCTCATCGTCCCGTTTCCTTTTCCGTGATGGGGCTCCACCTCCCTTGATATAAGGTTTAGAATCCCTTTTTCGCTTTGGTTTAGAGTCCCATCGGTCCTCTCTTTTGACCTCCTGGACTATTTTAGGTCTGGACGGTTGATCTCGTCCAATTCTTTTTCTGGCTAGCAGTGCTTCTTCTGATCGCCCGCATAGCCTTAGTGCCTCTTCCCATTCTTGATCTGTCGTGTATTGCACCGCCGACAGCCTGCGGACAATTTGTTCCGGAACTTTATCTTCGACTACCTCTCTCCCGGATTCCCCTGTCATGCGTGCATGAATATTATGGTTGTACATGATTGTTAGATATCGTTCAATACTGCTGTCGTAGGTGACTAGCTTCATCGCTTGAAGGGCTAGTCATTCGGCTTCTACCGGGGCAAATCGCTTGATCATATCATGTTCAAAGCGGGTCCATGTCGCCAGCTCCAGTTGCTGAGTTTCCCCGTGAAGTCCGTCCATAGCCTTCCCGTACCATATGGTATAAGGAAGGACTATCTCTCCTCTTGTACGGCCGAGCGCATATATGATACGTTCCCATGCATCTTCCCAGATTCGGGGATTTCTTTCGAAATAGTCGGTGCATTGCAAAATCCAGACATATATGTCTTGAGCGGGTTTATCTTCAAAAAATGGGGGTGGCTCTGATGGTCGCTTAATATTCAGTGCCATCGCGTTGGCAAGCGTTTCTGCCATACCAGACTGTTCTGGTGTCTGTCCTTGCCTGCCTCGGCTAGGACCTCCTCTCCTTCTTCCTCTTTCATCATCCTCGTCGTCATCGTTGTTGTCACTGGGGTCTCCAGGGTTTGCACCCTGGGCACCTGAGGGGAACGCAGCAGCGGTCTCTCGCCCTCTTCCTTTTTCTCGTCGAGTAGGCGGAGCATAGTACTCCTCGTCGTCCGTTTCTTGGACAGCGGGTAAGGGTGCGGGTCCTGCATCTTCGGGACTTGGTGCTGCGCCTAATATTTTATTTATAGCCGCAGTCAACCCTTTTAAGGTTTGATTTGTCGCGATATTCTGCAGTTGTTGCTGATCTTGAGACCTGCGAATCTCTGCTTGGCGCGTAGTCTGATCTGTGCGCATTTGTCCCAGTGTACGATTGACCTCTCTTTCGCGAGTGACGCTTTGATTTCGCAATTCTGGGAATTCCGCCCTTAGGTCATTGACCATTTGTTCCAACGTCTGGTCTCGGGCTAGTGCCGCCTCGCTCTCCTGCCCGCGTGTTCCATGTAACCTCGTGGTTACCTCTTCATGTTCCTGTTGACGCCTCTCTGGAGCATCAATCTTCTTTGCCACTTCCCGTATCATCTCATCTTGGATTCCCTTGACTTCGCTTTCTACCCCTACCAGCTGCATCAACAAGATTGCAATATCGTTATCATGGACATCTTGTCCGTCAGCGATTTGCTGTTGAACCTTAATTAACTTTAAGGTATTATCTTGGGTGGCTCCCTTCAAGTGTTTGAAGGCGATATTGGCTTGGTCTAGCGAAGTATCTATATCCTGCCTTATCCGCCCTAGGGTTATTCCCAGACGGGCAGCCAACCTTGCTAAGTTTGCGGCATGCTCGCTTCCTGGCTTAGGTGTGGTGGCTCGTGATATTCGGTGCGTGCTCGCAATGCTAGAGGATCGGTGAGAGGGTATCTTTCATCTTCGGAAGCCAGGTTGATGAGGTGTTGACGGGGAGGGACTCCCAATTGCTGAATCATCGGTTTTGTCCGTCGTGTCCGGTCGGGTATCCATAGGTTCACACCCCGTGATTCTCTGTCACGGATCTTGGGGTATCTCGGCCATTGTGATACTTTCCAGGTAGGCTAGTTGCTCTAATAGTCCTGGATGCGTGATCTCAGGTACTTCGTACCAGAGCTCTTGATATCCTTTAAAAGGTTTAAGGAATCGTATGTAAGGTATCCAACGTTTGAGATATTCCAAAGGTGTAGGTATAAACGGGTTCGGTTGGTCCGACTCTGGACTCAAAACCTGAATCTCCTTTTTCTCAAGGTTTAGAATGTACTTGTAGTACATATAAGAATAGGTTAGGCCCAGGCCGAGGGGATGCCTGGCCCTTGGATAACCGTTTCTGGGTTATCCTTTTCATTATTTTCTGTTTTTAAAGAGCACTGGGTGCTCCAATCGACGAAGTTTTGTGATTCAGTTGAATTCCACTAAAATTCCGAACCGTGCCAGGTCCGATATATGCTATTAAGTTGATCCCTTGTTGGGATCCCGAAAGGTTTCGTGAACCACGAAGGTTCAGGGATATATTCTTCTTCGACTTCGAATAACTCGGTTTCGAATATTTCTTCGAAGGAATGAATATAGATAGGACAGTGAGGTGCTTCGAAAATATAATCGAAGTCTGAGGTGAGGGTGAAGTTTGAAGTGAACTCGTAGTTCATGTAGTGAGCCTTGGTAACAGGAGAACTATCAATATACTGTTAGGCGGACGCCAAACTCTAGTATATAACTGAGGGACGTAGGCCCGAAATCTTTGATTGGAGAATCTGTCGAGGAAGGCTCGTCTCGATAAAATAAGTAAGGTAAAGATTTAAAGCGTAAAACAATATTATATTGATAAGATCTCTTCTCCGTTGCTTGATGATGTCTGTAAAGCTCGGGAGGCACTTCGATATTTATATCCCGCGTCTGAGTGTTCGCGGACTACTTCTAACTACTATGCCTCCGAAGTACCACTCTGGTTTTAATACGCAAACGTCCAGAATCTTATAAGTGCGAACACCGTTTGACCCCGAAACTTATCACACCCTTTCGCGGACTCGGAATAGTATTCCTCCGTTGAGATGACTGCGCTATTTGTTATGCCAAACAGTCGCCTCCAACTTAGATGTCCGCATAGACTTTTATATGACTTTAGTCTTGTTGACTATCGTCCAGTCGTCCCTTCGGTCATGAAGTGATCAGGTTCATGCCGGATTACCTAGTGCCAATCGCAAGTCCGAGCCCGACGTGTCAGCGTCTTAAGGGTCTCCGACTTATCTAGGTCTTCCTTTCTGAGCGTGCTTCCCCTTGGTCCGCCGGCCTCCGTAGAGGGGTCCTATTACTAGGACCAACCAACCTACAGCTGATCTCAGAAGGGTATGGGTGGATTCGGTATACCCCTAATAGCTTCCGCTACTGGGATATCCTCTTGGAGTATTTCGCCGAAAACGTCCCGTCACTTTCGGCCCATAGTTAGGAAGCCTAACTTTGAAGCCTACTATCTCAATGCGCCTCCGACGGATTTCCTCCGTTCCACTTCCCAGATGTCGCCAAAGGTCCCCTCTCATATATCCTGCGAACAGCATGCGGTCGGACGGACGGCGGCGACGTATATGGTGTTATGAAGTGGGCTTCATTGATGTGACATTTTAGTTATGGGACGCAACTCTCGAAATCTCACTAATGACGTGCGGGCCCCATAAGGGGGCCGGAGGGGGGTGTTGGCTCCTGTAAGTTGAGGGTCTGTGCGCAGTTACCCTACCGTGGGTCTGTGCACATGTCTCGGATTTCCATGTGCCTAACAAAAACAGTGCCACCTATGCGATAAATATTTGACACCCGTTGATAAATCTGGCAAAGGGGTCGGAGGACTGATGAGAGAAGCCCAAGCTGAGCAAAACAGGACCCGTGGCCAGGGATGGAGAGCAGTGCAAACCAAGCTTAAAAGCATGGCAGAGGCACTCTGAGGGCGCCGACAAAAGGCCAGGGAGCAGTATGATGCAAGCACTGTGCGAGTGGATCAGTACGGTACCAGCTGATCCAACTGTCGGGACATGGCAGAAACCAAACGCGACAGTATTGACTATCGTTAATCTACTTGGTGTCTTTCTTGTCAGTCTCCGGAGACAGAAGGCAAGCGATCTTACAGCGTCTCTCATATAGTCCTATGTTCTGCTACAGATAGCGTCAGTTAATAGATGGGATACCTCAGCTAAAGCCTACTATCAGGAGGAGCGACATAGACGCATTGGCTTAGTGAGAAGTTGCCGCAAACCAAGAACCATATTGCCTGTTCTCTGAAGCATGGGCAGTGAATGGTCGCTAACTGTGAGGAGGTGCATCGCCAAGCCAGCAAAGAGGCGAGAACAAGCAGCACGAAAGATCTACCTGCAGCCAGAGGAGGGAAAGAAGGTGCGCTCCAGAAAGCAAAAGAGGGCTGCAAGAGGGCTGGAGATAGCCATTACTCTTAAGCTGAAACTATCTTGGGCGGCGAGGGAAGAGTAGATGGTTCGGGGAGTACCATTGTTGAGGATTGATTTCAAGCATGACGAAAATGGAGGCGACGGGCGATGCCCATCGCCTGGGTCTTAATGATCTCCTTAGGTAGTTGCTCCCCTCACCCGTATGACTCTCTTCTCTAGTCACATGACAAATATGACTCACAATTGTGAGTCATGTAAAAGCTTTCTCAATACGTCCTGTGACTCAAGTGGTCACCTGCGGAAACCCTGTGAAACTCTCAGTGAGACTATGTGTGAAATATCAAATATCTTCATAAACCAATCATATTAGCGAAGTGCTCACATGCATGAAACGAAGGACCTCTCTACGAGGTCATGTGCGAAACGTAACATATTATCGTAAACCAATCCTATGACTGCAGTGGTCATCTGGGTTAAACCCATGACCTCTAAATAATGTCATGTAGGAAACGTAACATAGTCACAACACATGACTATGAGTCATGTGAAAACCAATCCTCGACAAGCTACGTTAATAACACCATGCCACAAGCGCAACCCACATCCATGACCTAATTTCTGTGTAACGTTGCCATATCAAACAAAAAAAACAACATGGGGTTCATTTGTTGTAACAAAACTGTTGGGGAAGATATAGTGTTGATTGCGATGCCTCTAAAAGATGCATTCCTGAGTCAGGAATCCAACAGGTTGGTAGCAGGATCGTGTGCACTGCAACTGACTAGATGGCCTTCATTGGCGAGGGAGCAATACTTGCAAGTGATAATCAATTGCCGCAAATTGACTGATCTCCCAATTGAAGTGACTGGGCAATTGTCTCGGTGCTAGGATTTCTAGCCATGGCGCCTGCAAGTATATAAGATTATGGCTTGCTAACTGTAGTCCTGACATCTGGAAGCAAAGCCAGCTCTTCAATCACTGTTTACATTTCGGGCAGTACAGAAGGAGTCTCTAACAGAGTTGATGTAGCCACCACTCGGAGGATGAAGGAAACCCAGGGTAGATGGAGTTTGTTCTTCACCCAAGATCGTCACTAGTGACTTAAAGTCCTGATGCATCCAGCGAGGTTATCGAAAAGACTGGAGACTGTGTCGCGAATAATAAATTGTTGGAGATATTTGATGGATCTCAAGCTAAAGATTCTGCAAGTCACGTGAAGAAAGTAACTGTCCAACTAAATATATGGAGAAATTCTGTCTGCCTAAGTCTGCTTATTCTCCATTGAAGAAAAACTCGCTTTCAATATACTTCTTAGTCTATTCTAAGCCTTGATTCACATATTATACAAGATATCCGAATGGTAGCCACGATCCCAAACATGAAACATATAGTGTATAAAACTGATACGAGAAGCTAAATATAAAATAGATAGAGTATCAAACTGCTAGCTGAAACTAAACATAAAACATATAGAGTATCAAACCAATAGTATCAGGCTGAAGGCAGACCTCTGTTTCTGCGAAAGTTATACAACATAACAGGTATCAACTGATACCTGAAAATCTTAAACCAGTAACCAGTACCGATTACAGAAGATACACGAGATGTCGCTTGATGAAGGATAGCCGAGAGTAGAAGATTGAGTGTCACAAGAAAGTGGTAGCACTGGTAATCGATACGTATTAGTAGCATGTGAAGGTAGAGCATAATAGATTTAATTTGTGAAACTGGAATGTGATATAGAGTTCAAGAGTATGGTATGGTCACTCTGTGCGCTGAGACCTCAGGCTGTATTAGGCATAAAAATGATAAAAAGAGTGGTCCCCACGATGCCACGATTGGTGTAATTTAATCAGGTAATAAATACACCTTTCAGGTCGACAAATAAAGGATGGGAGGATAAAGCATATATGCTTTATGCGTAGTCCCCAATAATTTACTAACCATCATAGACCAGCAAGAAGAGGTTGGAACATGACATATTTTGGATTGTAGAAGACGAAATGGCCCAGGTAAACCCAGGAAATGTCAAATATCGCAGGACAAAGTCCAGGTACTAAGAGCAGGTGAAGATTGAGTCAGGATGTAGGAACGACACCAAGCGATACCCAAAGGCTTAGATGTGACTTGGTATATCCTAAGCGAAAATGACAGCGGTGGGTATGATCTGGACTCAAGAAATCAGTGCCGAGGATGTTGGGATGTGGAACAGTATGAAGGGGTGGCGTCAGGAAGGAGATGCCATTAATTGAATGCAATTGTGAGTTGGGGGAGAACAATAAGTCCGCATTTGGGGGTATGGGTTGAAGGTGCGATGTGGTCTTGATGCACAGCATGTAGGAGTCAGTACCTGCACAACGGGATGCTACAGGATCATGCACAACTCAGATCACGATGTGACACTTGGCTGATATCGCATATTGGTTAACTGTGAACTTTGCGACATCCTGTGCATCTCACGCGTAGGACCCACTTGCCGCTGGACCTTCATTTTGCTGAGATTCTCCCATTGCTCTCACCTCTTCACATTTCTAGTCTAAAGCTCCAGTTGAATCAGGAATCCCATAATTACTGGCCTTCTAACTGTCTGCATAGCAAGGTCCTGTAGTTGTTGCTTCTTCAAACTCTCTTGCTTTTGACAGTTCTCTCTCTGCTATCCTGCCAGCATGCAATATGTTCATTGGAAATAGTCATTGCAGTAGGTATGGTAGCTACACGGACAGCGGTATTGGTTGCAGGATGTTTACCCAAATATGCTATTCCGTGCATCAATCAACTTAGCAAACTTAGTATCCCAAAATAATGAAGTTTTGTGCAATAAGTATGAGATTGCGGAAAGTATTGTCAAAGGTTTAGGGAAGACAGATCTTTAATTGTGAAGTTTGAGAGCAGTGGATGAGAGGACTGGACTTTAGGCACTTACCTTACCTCAATCTATGTCTATTGCAATTATGAGTCCCTTGATATTACGAACTATGCGACCGCCAGGACTAATGACATTCCCATCCCGACTTAGTCTCTGTCGAGCCGAGCAACTTCCCTACTTGTCAATCCGCTCTACTTGGCTCTGACTCATCTGGCGGGGGCCCCGTAGGTATAGGCATCCATGAACAGATTCAACTCCTACATTTAAAACCACCTCCAAACTGAATTCCCCTATAGAGTAATATAGCTAGAAGGTTGAAATCATGGAAGGCTGGTTCTGAACCACACTCCCTCTGTGAACTACAAGGTGCAAAGTCTAGATCTTGACTGATTCACATGTATTCAACTGCATGCAGAAGGAAAATGAATGAACAAATGGAGAGAGATTGATATGATCTGAAAAGCAGGACGAGGGTTACTTAACCATGAAGATATTGAGATGTTTTACTAGGTGGGATGCAGTGTCTATCACAGCGACGATTGGCAAACAAGTGCTGGGACATGAAAGAGAACAAATAGTATGACGAAATGGACCAGATCCACTGCAATAGCGAATCTTCAAATACTACTATACTAATACAAATCTATTATACATAATATGTGCCTACTCGCAACTCATTCTATTTACAATTCATGTGTAGATCATAGCACAGAATGCCAGTCATTGACAGCCCACACCTTGAGCTCCGGCATACAGAATATAATATCACCCCCTCTAGTGCGCTGTTGGCGGAGCATGGTTTATCCAAATTCAACCTGAAGGGGAGACCAGTAAGGTATCAAGAATGCTGCCAAGCTCACGCGTTTTG
>JACCEG010000034.1:528558-650195 GCA_014065205.1 Tuber brumale | reverse complement strand
AATGAGGTCATGTGCGAAACATAACATATCATCATAACCATATCATATGACCAAAGTGGTCATATGTGCGAAACCCCATGACCTCTAATGAGGTCATGTGCGAAACATAACATACCTATGACTCATAACTATGAGTCATGTGAAAACCTTTCCTTGCTAAGCCACATTCGTGACAGTATACCAAATATTAGCTATTAGTTTTAACCTTTCTTATTATCAAATTATCTCTATTTATATTTATTTATTTATTATCTACACTAGTTATCATTTCCCTTTAATTGGTAATAGTTGAGGGTTGATCGTGAACGGGTGATCATTGATTGTGGACAATTGATCGTTGATCGTGGACAATTGACCATTGGGCACCCGGTGTTGCAACCGAGAGTGGCAGCCCCACTACCAGTACCTCACCAAATTGCGCAACTGCAATTAAACATGTCTCAAATCACGAACACTTCTGTCGAGTGACTGTAGACCTTGAAGCCAAAAGCGAGGTGCAGAGGAGGGGGAGGATGACGGTCTCTCCGGGGGAGAGGTCATCAAGCTCTGTAGAACTGATGGGCGGAAAGAGTTGGGTGGAGATTCTCACGTCTGTCGAGGACTGTTCAAGGAGCTCCAGGAGGAGGGGAACTTGAGGGCCGACTCCCGATACAGAGGAGTGTTCGGAGGGGGGAAGGGGAACTGAAGCCATACCTGTCTTGACAGGGAGGCCTCAGCCTGAGGGACTATAGGATAGCAAGGACATATGGGTACACTGGACGCTGATAGTGTTGAAGACAAGTTAGAAATGTATGGGGGGGAAAATAGCGGAAGCAGAGCGTAGCCTATCTACTCAGCCCTAATGGCCTCCTTATCTAGTTGCTCTTCACATCCTTGTTACTCACTTCTTGAGTCACTCACCACATATGACTCACAACCTGTAAGTCATATCAAAACATCATAAACTAGTCATATGACCAAAGTGGTCACATGTCCAAAACCTATGACCTCTAAATGAGATCATGTGCGAAACATAACATATCATCATAATCATATTATATGACCAAGTCGTCATATGTGCGAAACCCATGACCTCTAATGAGGTCATGTGCGAAACATAATATACCTATGACTCACAACTGTGAGTCATGTGAAAACCTCTTCCTCGCTAAGCCACATTCGTGACACTCTTGGCTTTGAAATAAGCATTGTACTTGCTATTAAATAGCTAGCTAGTAGCTTTCTCTGCTTTGCTGGCATAGTACAATTAACTTTCGTCCAGTTAAACTATTGAGAATATGTGGCCCTTGAGGAACATTTTCTCTTACAGGAGCAAATATTATCTATGTTAGTAAGGTGGTGCTCATACCTTCCCAATTTCCTTGTATAATCTTGTTTCAATTGTGTATTTATTCTAATCTCCTCAATATTAGACCCTGAAACTCCAACTGAAGACTCTGTATGTCAATTAGTATGTAAAGTATAATAATATTAATATAACTTATAAGTTATATTTAAATTACTTAAAAATACCCTCTACAATATAGATTACTAACAATCAAATTCTGACTCTACATCTGAATCAGTTTTATATGCAGATTCATTAATATCAGAGCTGTACAAATCCATCAAAGCTGCAAAATCATGTTCCCTTACCAACCCACCCAATGATTCTGAGACGTCAGACATAGCTCTTGATTTAACAGCTAAAGTTGTTATAGTTGAGTATAATTCGATAATGACTACTCTAAATATCTTTAGTAAATTGATCTGTTAACTATAAATATAAAGAGCTGTTTATTACCTCCAGAGAATGCCTGAGCAGATTACTTGTAATTCAAAATAATAAACCCAAGTTTAAAGTAAATTTAAGATAATAAAATTAAGAATCAATTAGTATAACAAGAGAACAAGAATTATTTACAGAGTACAAATTATAGCTACTAATATCAAACACCCCATGATGTCTGAATTGGATTATATAAGCAAGACATTATGTTGCATACCAAGGGTGTTGCATTTGCATACCAAAGGTGTTGTATTTGCATAATGTTTTTTAAAAAAAATACAATAGTTTTAAACTGAAATAAATTCACAACCAATTCACATTACATTAATATTTTTCTTTGATAAGATGCACCAGAATGTAAGGTTATTTTAGATGGTAAAAAGTAAATTTTAAGGATTTTGAGATTTTTGGCTATAAAATAAGCTACAAAGGTCATTAAGGCATGAATAATATTTTCTAAGATACTGTACATATACTTTACACATTGAACTACATGGCTAATGTAAAATAAACTTTTGGCGGTGGGCGTCCAATACTCAAGTTTTTGCTGGTACAAGCTCATATGACCTAAACATTAGTCATATGCACAAACTACATAACCTCTAAACAGGTCATGCATGTAAAATCAGAATATCGTGCACAGCCCTGTGGTCTCGTGCACCGCCCTCTAGACCAATAACAGGTCTAGAGTATGAAAGTAAAACATCATCTGACCACACCAGTCATTTGATCGGTCCCCACGACATCCGAATAAGTCATGTGCACCAAACTAAATCAAATCAATATAACAAATAAAACCCCATGACTCATAACCATGAGTCATAGTACGAAACCAATTTGCCTAGCAGTCTGCCTCGCTAAGTCAGTCTAGAATCATGACAGATGCACAAGTTGTTAGGCATATGGAAATATAACACAAAAAAGCACACAGACCTCATGGTAGGGTAACTGCGCACAGACAATTGATTTTCCAGAGCCAACATCCTCCTCCAGCCCCTTTATGGGGCCCACACGTCGTTAGCGAGATTTCGAGAATTGCATCCCATAACTAAAGAGTCACATCAATGAAGCCCACTTCATAATACCTTCTATGTCGCTGCCATCCCTCTGACCACATGCTATTCACAGGGAATATGAGAGGGGATATCTGGCGGCATCTGGGAAATGGAACGGAAGAAATCCGTCAGAGGCGCATTGAGATAGTAGGCTTCAAAGTTAGGCTTCCTAACTATAGGCCGAAAGTGAGGGGACATTTTTAGCGAAATACTCCTAGAGGATGTCCCAGTAGCAGAAGCTATTAAGGACATACCAAATCCATCCATACCCCTTTGAGATCAGCTGTATGTTAGTTGGTGCTAGTAATAGGACCCCTCTGCAGAGGCCAGCGGACCAAGGAGAAGTACGCTCAGAAAGGAAGACCTAGATAAGCCGCAGACCCTTAATACATTGACACATTGGACTTGGACTTGCGATTGGCACTAGGTGGCCCGGCATGAACCTGATCACTTCATGACTGAAGATACTACTGGAATGATAGTCAACAAGGCTAGAGTAATATAATAGTCTATACGGACAACTAAGTTGAAGACCGCTGTTTTGTAAAACAAATAGCGCAGTCATCTCAACGGTGGAATACTATTCCAAAACCGGAAATGGGTGTAATAAGTTTCAGGGTTAAACTGTGTTTGCACTTATAAGATTCTGGACATCTGCGTACTAAAACCAGAGAGGTACTTTAGAGGCATAATAATTAGAACTAGTCCGCGAACACTCAGACATGGGATATAAATATCGAAGTGCCTCTGTTAGGCATATGGAAATCCGAGACATGTGCACAGACCCACGGTAGGGTAACTGCGCACAGACCCTCAATTTACCGGAGCCAACACCCTCATCTGGCCCCCTTATGGGGCCCGCACGTCATTAGCGATATTTCAAGAGTTGCGTTCCATAACTAAAATGTCACATCAATGAAGCCCAATTCATAACACCATATACGTCACCGCTGTCTGCCCGACCGCATGCTGTTCGCAGGATATGCGAGAGGGGACCTTTGGTGACGTCTGAGAAGTAGAACGGAGGAAATCTGTGGGAGGCGCATTGAGATAGTAGGCTTCAAAGTTAGGCTTCCTAACTATGGGCCAAAAGTGACGGGACGTTTTCAGCAAAATACTCTAGGAGGATATCCCAGTGGTGAAAGCTATTAGGGGTATGCCGAATCCACCCATACCCTTCTGAGATCAGCTGTAGGTTGGTTGGTCCTAGTAATAGGACCCCTCTATGGAGGCCGGTGGACCAAGGGGAAGCATGCTCAGAATGGAAGACCTAGATAAGTTGGAGCCCCCTAAGACGCTGACACGTCGGGCTCAGACTTGCGATTGGCACTAGGTGGCCCGGCATGAACCTGATCACTTCATGACCGAAGAGACGACTGGGATGATAGTCAACCAGACCAAAGTCATATAAAAGTCTATGCGGACATTTAAGTTGGAGGCGGCTGTTTGATATAACAAATAGCGCAGTCATCTCAACGGAGGAATGCTATTCCGAGTCCGCGAAAGGGTATGATAAGTTTCAAGGTCAAACAGTGTTCGCACTCATAAGATTCTGGATGTTTGCGTATTAAAACCAGGGTGGTACTTCGCAAGCATAGTAGTTAGAAGTAGTCCGCAAACACTCAGACGCGGGATATAAATATCGAAGTGCCTCCCGAGCTTTACAGACATCATCAAGCAACGGAGAAGAGATCTTATCAATATAATATTGTTTTACACTTTAAAATCTTTACCTTACCTTACTTTATTGAGACGAGCCTTCCTCGACAGATTCTCCAATCAAAAGATTTTGGGCCTACGTCCCTCTATTATATACTTGAGTTTGGCGTCCGCCTAACAGCCTCCTGAGCTTTACAGACATCATCAAGCAATGGAGAAGAGATCTTATAAATAAAAAATTGTTTACGCTATAAATCTTTACCCTATCTATTTTTCTTGAGACAAGTCTTCCTTGACAGATTCTCTGAACAAAGATTCTGGCCTACATCTCTCAGTTATACTAGAGTTTGGCGTCCACCTAACACAAGTCCATACTCTGCGTCAGCTTCTCCAAGGGCAGGTACAGACACTGGTTGGGTCGATCAGTTTTCTAATTCTTACCTTGTTGGCGTGTATGATCATTCATACGGTTCCAGGTTTGCTAGGAGATTCATCCCTCCTTACTATCATTGGTCTTTTATTTGTCGCTCTTATTATATGTCTTATATTGGGGAAGATTTTCCAAGTCTCCTACCTGTTAAGTGAAGCATAAGGGGACCGATCCCAACTGCATCCTTCGTTTTGTTCTCTTTTCATCGAGATTTTAGCCTTTCTCCAATATTATCATAGATACTAAGATGTAGCATGACACCCTACCCTATTTAAGATCCAATAGAGATTCATTTGAACACACTCACCATGTCTGGTATCGCAGGCTTTATTTATGTCAGCTGATTTAAAGTGGATGCCCTTTGATACTTGATTTGCCAAAAGTAGTTACTGCCACTATTATCAAAAACGAGTGGCAGTGCGAAGACTTTTTTTTAACTTTTCCTTTTTATGTCTGCGAGAACTTTACCCTGACCCTAGTACGGTACAAGTACGGTACACGGGTGTAAGGGTATTTCGTGTCCCGTAACACAAACACTCTCACCCAGCGAGTTGTTCGAGCAAGCGCCGGCCACTGCCTGTGTTACCGGACAGGACTTTTTGCTGCCACCAAAAAATACTCACCTGTCCTATTCTGGCTTAGTCCTCACACAAATGCCTTCTTTAAAAATTTATTCGGCCCCCTCCACGTTCGTACGGCATTGTAATCCCAGCATAAGCCTTTCAGAATTCAGAACCATTCCTATAGTCTGACATTTAACTATGTGAATCTTTGGATTAAGCTCTCTATCAATAAATTTTTTATGGAGTTGATAGGCATGTACGAAAAGTGGTGGTTTTTATGGAAAACCGGGGGGGCACGTTTCTTCTGTTGCCAGGCTCGTGGAGTGCCCTTAACACCGCATGATGGGCGATTTGGTAGCTGCTATGATGTGCTGGGCGGCAATGAAGCGCCGGGTGCTGGGCGACAACGATGTGCCAAGTGCTGGGCGACAACGATGCGCCAGGTCATGGTGCGCAGCCCCTGGAAGAACTTGTTGTTTGCTCGGGAGGATCAAAAAAAGGATCCTAACGTGCCCCAAAGAGGCATCCAGGGCACCACTTTCGGACCCTCATCGTAAAAGATCAGAGAATGATGCTCCAAAGTGCCTCGAAGTGGTAGTTTGAGGCCGTAAAGAGACTCCTGGAGTCAGTTTTTGAGCCCCCCACCAGGCGTTCCGTATGCGCTCCGGAGCCGTATAATTTCTTGTATGAGGCTGATAAGAGATAACTTTCCACCGACCCCACAGAACCCACAAAGGGACAGCCTTTTTACACAAAGCTGACATAATTTGGATGAATTTCCCACCAAGCTAGGTACCCCTGAATGTATATATACTTAGGGTCGGTTCTAAGGTGCCGGCACCATACAAATAAACCGAGGATTTAACAAAAAAAACCAAAATACAAGAACTTGTAAGCCACGTTAGTGTGTGCCACAGACATGGCACAGTTAACTTGAGGTACTGTTGGAGTGGGGGGATGTCAACCCGGACAGTTGGTGTAAATCCAGTCGAACACCGCTCTCGTGGGCTGCTGAGAATGGCCATAAGGGAACAGTGAAGCTATTGTTACGACGGGAAGATGTTAGTCCGGAGTGCTCGAGTAAATCAGGCCGAACGCCGCTCTCGTGGGCTGCCGGGAATGGGTGTGAACGAGTAGTGAAGCAGCTGTTGGGGCGGCAGGATGTCAATCCCGATAGTTCAAGTAAATCCGTCCGGACACTGCTCTTGTGGGCTACTACTATTATTTCTACAGCGTGACGTTGGTCAAACCGCGGGCTCGGAAGGGTTTGGATGGAGCTGTGTTGCGGAAGGGGGAAGGGGAGAAAGGCAAATGCTGGAAAGGGTGGCACGAAACTTTCAATGTCTTGCCAGTCCAGGAGGTAGTCACATTGAACCAATTAAACTAGGTTGTAGTGAAAAAAAGGCACTACGGCCACTTGTTTCTTCTCACTACATGCTTTGGCGTACTGTGGACTTTCTTCGGGGTTTAGGGTCGGCTCTGACTGTAGGTCGAAAGGATTAAAGATGGGGAATAATAATATATATAAATCCTTCCAGTGGCAAGAGGGTTCTCAACAGCGGTTACCAGGCAACCTCCTCTCCCCGCCATCAACAGAGCTTCGGGATATAACCTTGCTGCAAGATCTCTTCACGGGCCGCAAGGCGGAGTTCTTCCAGGGATAACGGAAGTTCGGTCCTCCCCTCCATGTCTTCCGGAGGTCTGCCGTCAAAGAGTTCTTCAGCTGTAATGTGCGGGTCGGTGACGGGGGAAGTGGAACCGGGGAAGATTTTCTGCAAGGTGAGTGGGTCAGTTAGTAGAATGTAAGAAAGATAATAACAGGGAAGGGAAGAGCATGCATATCTAGTAATATCCAATTTACCCGCCGAAAGACGACAGACATATAGTTTGGCTTTGATTTCATCGTGGATGTTTGCGGGAAACAATTTAAATAAAAAAACCACTTTAACGGCCCCGGCACTGCCCTCAAGCCAGGCCTGAACATCTCTAACCAATTGGGCCCGACTCTCCGACATTCCTGATTCGAGTACTACCGTTGGAAACTCCCTTCGAATTCCATTGATGATTGGAGTGTATGCGAGATCAGCGGTTTTTCCAGAACCGGTAAATGCACCAACAAAGTTATTATGAACTATTAAATCATTAGTATAAACTAGGGAGTTCCATAGGGTAGAGCCAAGAGACATACAAATTAACGAATCAGTCATTTGCCTGTATCCCCTAGGTGTAAGAAGACCATTATAGATCCAAGAAGAGAACTCCCTTCGCATCCAGGTGACCGACGTTTCGTGAAGGGGGCCTGCCATTACGACACGAAGGTATCCATCGGGGGCTATGAAATGGACTCTAGTAATACCAGTAGTTAGTATCTTCTCGCACTGGGCATATACAAGGCATAGGGATAAAGTATCCGAACAGTTAATTTTGGTTAACCTGCAAAATGAACCCTGTTCTGTAGGAAAACTTTATCACTGGCATTTGTACTCACCGGAATCCAAGAGTGTCAACATCGGGAGGGTGAAGTTTTTTTAGAACCCGGGAGGAAACAGCGGGATCAAGTTTCGGGAACACGATAAACTCGCAGTTGCGAGTCCCCAGTTCCCAATAAATTCGTTTGATTATTTCCTCTGCCATGGTGAAGTGGGGTGTTTGAACTGGTGGGGGTGTTGGTAGAGCTTGCGTGTGCTTGATAGAGGACTTCGCCAAAGGACACGCAACAAGGTAGCGACTGCTGAGGTTCCCCGACCTTTGACCCAGTCCCTACGATATGCAAGGGATACCGGTGTGGGAGCAGGGTTGGCGGTGACGGGGTGGTCACCCCCAAAACTCAACCTGACCGGTCACCACCCATGAAAGGTGATGTCAAATTTACGGTGGTGTAAACACAAAGTACTACCGGTAGTAGTCCCGTAGTCTCTCGGTATTATGCCAAGCCTCTTATTTCCCGTCACCCCCCATCACCCCTCGTCACCCCTTCTTCCTGACCACCCGTCACTGACTATGGTCAGTTCTCTGATTAGACACTTGGTACTGACGGGTCCTCGCAACACTGTGTGGGAGTAGCGGGCCGCTTCCCTTGTGTGGATGGTCGTCCGGGCTAACCTGACGATGAAAATATTGTTCTGTGACTGACTCGATAAACCGGAGAAAAGAGAAAGCAAAATGAATTGTTCCCGATCAGGTAAAATGTAACAGACAAGAGAAGAACAAAAGGGGGTGAAGCTAAACCCAATTTAAATGTGTCGTCGTGATCTAAACCGATGCTGAAGGTGTGATTGAGGCTTCACTTAGGTGTTGCTAGGGCATAAAGTACTCGTACGAGTGCGGCCGATAGATTTATTTGTCACGTGGGTCTGATAAGAGATTTTTGGCGAGGCTTTCTCACCAATTTTTTCTTATCAGACTCACGTGACGAATATATCTATCGTTTTTTTTTTTTTTTTTTNTTTTTTGTTAAATCCTAGAATTTATTTGCTTAAGGTGCAAACCTCCACTTTAAAGGCATAGTCCAGAAGAAGCATGGATCCTAAATACAAGGGCACCTCTGCAACAACCATACCAAACCCCCATTTTGAGCCTGAGCTATGTTGGTCAAAAACCTCCTCCACAGGCCTAGGGAAAAACAAGCCAGCCCAAGTCCCTCTGGTATGGAACCAACTGCACATCCTTCCCCATAAAGCACCCCTTCTGCCAAGACAAAAGAAACACTAAACAGGACCGGCAGGAGCCAACAAGAAAACCCACATCGTATTCTCTTGAGAAAGGAAACACAAAGGAAAACTCAACAAATGAAACCCTCCTGAACAAACAAAGTCTCCAGTTTTCACCCAGCCCGTTCTTTGAAGAGCAGGTAGGAATATAGGGGAAAATCCAGATGCATTCATTTCGTATGAAGAAGGTAACCAGCCCGAGCGTGCTGGCCTCCTGTAGAGAGATCACTGATGGCTGGTTGGACGGATTCGCAACCGGAGGTAGTGCAATACCAACTGCGCATTGCCAAGTGTTCCAGATATTGGTAGTGACACAAACCCGACCGAGCAAAAAACCCAGAGGGGCGGGGGGAGGACGTAACCTCACACAGTTCTAGCTGAGAGGGCCAACCATGGAGGGAGGGGGAGGATGGAAGACCACAGTCTAGCAGAGGGAACAGAGTCCAGTACTAGAAAGGGCTAAAATTTCATTTTACTCCACAATGAAGTTTGGTTCCCAGGCCTATGAAGCCCCTAAAGTTCAGCACTGGGGAGAGGATCGTGAGAGTGGGAGAGTCGTGGTGTTGACTCCCACCACCACCTTCCCGAATAGGAAGGTGAAAAGCGGGGTCAGGAAAATCGCGGAAGAGGAGCTTGGACGAATATATCTATCGGCCGCACTCGTACTTGTACCTTGTCGCCCACACCAGTCCTTAGCCCCAGTGCCATGAGTCCTTGGCGTTGAGGGACAAAAATAGGTTTTACAAGTTAGCGCCCAGGGATGGATCATTTGGTCGTCAGCGATGCCTCTGGGGGAGGTGGTCATTTGCTCAAGAGGATCAATAAAAGGATCCCAAAACACCCGAAAGAGGCACCTAAGGCACCACTCTTGGACCGCCGTGATGAAATATCACTCGACTGATGAGAATATGAATTGAGCCCTTCGCACAAGACTAACCCTCGTGAAGATATCACTTCACAAAGTCGTACCACCCACCCATCCACAAGCTATGCCCCAAGCACTATCACAAACCCCCAAACCCCAAAGAAATCGAGGGAAAAGGCCTCCCGGGCCCATAATACAACAAGAGATAAACAGGCACGCGAGGGAAGCAAGCAAGCAAGCAAGCAAGCAAGGAGCATGACAAAGCAAAACACCGATACCCCCCTCCCATACACACACACCCTATCGCAAAATCACAAGCACGAGTACAGCAAACCTAAAGGGGTAAAAAAAAAAAATTAAAAAAAAAACCCCCAACCCAAAAACTTTCCACTAACCCCCCCTCCCTAGAACACTCACCCTCCAGCACCATACACTCCAACCAATCTATGATATTGTATGATACCAGCCCTCCCCCGCACCAATCGCCACAACCCACCAAGAATCACCCGCACCACACCAAATACTCGCACGGCCCTATGATACAACGATAACGATAACAGGGGAGTTTGGGGCGAAGAGAAATAGAAAGGGAACGGATCGTGCGGCGTGTGCGACTACGGTGCTGTGCTCGGGTACTGTACTTGTACTGTACATGTCACATTGGAAGTCTCCGACACTCGCTCGCCGGTGTATTCGGGGCATGGAGTTTGGTGGGTGGTAGATTGCCAACACCAACTATTGTATCGGACTACCGGTAGTTACTTTCTCTCTGGGGGGAGGGGTGGGGGTTTGTTGTTTATTTGGAAGATGGGGGGGTTTTTTTTTCCACTGTCATACCGGTACTTGTGGACGTACTGTATAGGTGCAGTTCGTGGTACGATAGGAGGTAGGCTTGGTTCGTGCTTGATATGATAGTTAGCTAAGTGGGCTGTTGCATCTGGTAATTGTGCCATAGAGCACTCCCCGTGGCTGTTGGACGAGGGATATTTCTCGACCGACGGTTGTCTGTTCATACTGGTAATATGGATCACAGCGGGTCATCACTGGCGATAGGTCCCACGAGAAATACCACTCTTTTCTTTTCTTTCTTTTCTTTTTGAAACCCGACTTATCGTTGACTTAGTGCTGTGCGCAGAGTGCCCAAACACCTGACGATGGTGGAGGTGTTTGGTACGGTAGCTGTCCGCCAGGTACATCTATGCTTACTTATACCATACACACTCCAGAGTAAAGCGATTGTGTGCTCAAGATGATCAACAGGAAAAGGATGCCAAAACGCCCCCCAAGGCACCGAATTTCGTAAAATATCACTCTTGCCCCACTGCACCACATTATCATCCTAAGAAATGAAAAATGAAAAAGGGGAAATGGAAATATGAACGAGACAAACGCGCGTGAGGAAGAGAAACTATAAAATAAAATAAAAACAACAAACTCCAAAGTACACCCTCCATCATGAAACCCATCCGACGACGACGTCTCCCATGTTAAAAGGAAAGAAATAGAATAAAATAATGAAGCAGAATGAATGATGTACCAGAATGAAAGTACTGAAGGTGGGAGTGAAGGGAGGATGAACATGAAAAGTGGAAATAGAAAGGAAACGAGAATGAAACATGAAAAAAACGGTATTTTTTTTGAAATCCAAAAAACTTGCTTCCGCCGCTAAGTGATGACATAAAAAGCGAAAAGAGATAAAAAGGATAAAAAGGGGGGGAACTGTGGGATTGGGTATGTTTTCTCTTTTTCTTTTCTTCTCTTTTCTTGTGGATCGCTTGAGGGGTATAGTTAACCAATAAATTCTCCCGAGGCCATTTCCCACCAGGGTCGTCGCTCTTTCCAAACGCGTTGCATTAACAGTCTCGCATGTCGGACCTAAAAGGAGAAAGGGTGGTTAGTAAAAAGTGACATTTTATGACCAAGGAGAAATACCCGGGGGAACAAACCTGCACCAAACCACTCTTCTCCACTTCAATCATCCTCTTCAAAGTATACTCCCTATGGCCGCCGTCCACCGCCTCACATCCTGCCGAGAACAGTGGGAAAAGCAAGCAATTCTCGGCTGTGCCACCAAGACGTACTTTCCCCATAGACCGCACAATCTGTGCAACCGACTGTTGGACGCGCGGATGTTGGGTGTGGTAGTTCAATACGCGCCGGTAAAGGTGAATAAGCGCCGCCCAATGGAACGAATCGTTCGTAGCCAACAGCTCCTCCGTGTCGAAATTGTCCGACGGTGATCCCGGCCTGAAATGTTGGAGCCCTACATGGTGGTGATGACTGTGTGTGCAATTTCCCACCGCCTTGCCACGCGCATCCTCCAACTCCTGTTGTAATATCATGGCGGCCTGGAAAATTGCGGGCGTTGGTTCCCACTGGTCATAACACTGCTCGTGCATCGCTTGGTTTGTAAGCGCCAAACCTTCAGCGTACTCCCTCTTTTCCTGCTCGCACCTCCGTGCGAGTTCCCCTATCTTCGCCAAGATACTCACACAACGGCTTGTGAACCCAAAGAAGCAGTCCACCGCGTATTCCTCCGCCTCCCCTTCGCCATCGTCATTTGTCCAGTATTTGCCGCTGAAAATCGGCTCCTCTGTGTCACGGCCACTGAGACTTCCCAACAAATCGAGGTATGCAAACCACCTAACCAGGAAATATGAGACCTTGTCCCTGCTGTGCATCCCCTGAGCGCCTCCACGAGCCAAGATGATCTTCCGGGCCGCGCTGAGATGAGTTTGCCATGTAAGCCCACTCACCGAGAACGGATTAGGAGAAATGATTTGGTATGAAGACAGCATGATGGCGGTCGCCAATGTTGAATCACTCTTCGCGTCTTCGGGGCTATCCAAGGAGGAATGAAGACTTCGTACCGTCTCATCAAGGAACCGGCCGATCCGCTCTGTAGGCTCAGGGTGTTCCAGCAATCTAGCCCGGTGGCTTGCCGAATACGCAAGTAGCAAGTTCATCAAATGATCAGTTTGAACAGCCACTGGAAACACCAGACTATGATTAGTATATAGAATCACCAGGAGCAGTGAGAACAGAAACTTACTTTGAGGAAGAATGCTCTTGAAGGGATTCGCCGAACAATCGTGGGGCACTAGCAAGCGAGCGGTGTAATGTAAGTAGTGGTGGAAGTACATCATGTTCTTTCTATTGTCGAGCAGTAGCTGCGGTAGCGGGTCCAGTTTCCTCGGGATAGTGATAGCAACAGGGTAGAATGGATTGCTCATGCCATTTCCATAAAACCCTGCCGCCCTTCCCATCATCATCATACCGTCGTCGTAGCCACTATAATCATGTCGAGGGATCTCTTCCACATCATCGTCATCGTTATCCATGTCGGGCTCTCCGCGATCAACGCCGTAAAGAAGGGTGCGGCTCTGGGAAAGATCTTCCCTTTTATAATCTTCCATTTCTGAAGGATATCGGTCAACATAACTTCCGTCATAGCTATGATCGCTATCAGGCAAAGGGGGAGCTAATAGATTCTCAACAGAAACCCGGCGCATACCCGTACCTACACCGGCAGGATGGTGGTGATGGTCCATCAATCCTGCGATATGATTTATTGAGGCATTGGATATTGGTGCTGACATATAATCCAAAGCCGTGCCAAGAGAAGTTGGGATTGGTGCCACAGTAGCAGTTGGACGAGCGTTGATATGCTCAAACGTATACGGAGAGTGAGGAGATGTTTGTATAGGAGAAGTGCTAGTTCGTAGCCTCTTCGTCGGAGATGTAAGGATTGGAGGGGGTGTATGAAACGACTTGCTGTGATATTGCTGTGTTGGTGAACTGTGTTGCTGGCTGTCATACTGAGCTGTAGGACTCGTGACAAGGCTGGGAGGCCCCGGGGGACTATGAATCTGACCGTTTCCATTCGGATAACTAGAAACGGGCGATGTAACCTGGTTGAATGATTGTGAGACTGGTGTATAGGGGGAGAAAAGGCCCTGCTGTTGCTGCTGTTCTGTCTTGAATACTACATCACTCTCAAAAGTTCCAGAGGGAGGTGTTGTGGTAGTTGGGGTAAGCCCCGGCTGCCATCCATAAGCATTTGGCCGATTCTGGTGCTGTTGTTGCTGCTGCTGCTGCTGCTGCTGCTGGATGGTAGCAGGACTTTGTAGCGGTGGAGGCTGTTGTGCAGTAACCGAAGTCAATTGTGGGTCTAGAGGTGCTGCCGATGAAACCGGCATCACCGGGGCACTCGAAGGTTCCGCTACAGAAAACACAGTCTGATAATTCGACATAGTAGTCCTCTTCCCATTCCCGACCCTCGGAACCGGTGGTTTCCTCGTTCCATTACTAGGCGTAGTCTGCACAAATGTCTGCGGGGAAGGGAAGTGCTGGTTTATTGAGAACTGACCGGCCCCAGGGATAAACTGTGATTGATCGTCGGCATTAGGGTCCTGTCCATTTGCCCCATTCTCTAACTGCTTCTTCTTAAGAGGGCGGCCTCCCCACGATAACCTAATCTTGTAATCACATTCTTCGTCGAGTCGCTCGCAGTTGCTGCAGCGGGGCTTCTCTTCACCGCATTTTACCTTCCTGGCCTTGCAGTTCCTATTATAAGAAAACTGTTAGCATGTGATACCACCTAACGACGAGACTCCTGGGAAGCATCGCGAGATGAAAGTGTCTTCTTACCAGCAACCGTTCCGACTCCGACGGCGTATCTCACGACCAGCGACTGGGGCACGGGGCATTTAGTCTGTAACTTTTCACTCGGGGGTGAGGTCTCAGTCAACCTGCCGTGGCGACAGAAGGGTTTGGTTTTATGAGCCGACGACGACGCGACCACCCTTGAATAGCGGCTCGCCCCACTTAGGAGAATATCGCTGAAGTTGTTGGTAAAAATGAGGAGTAGTGGGAGAAGAGGGAGAGGAAGGTTTGTGAGTTGTTGGATGTTGGACGCCTTGAGGCTGAAACCTAAACGGCAAGTGCGCTGGAGTGGGACCCTTGGTTGAGATGGGGAATAAAGAGTGAACAGGAGGATGGCTGAAAGGATGAGCGGCGGTGAGCGGGCGGGCTGAATAATGTCTAGTCGATGGCGGCGAAGGAGGTGGCAATCCACCTGGACAACCAAACCAGCACAATCGACAACGGCAGTGGGGGAAAAAAAGAGTGACAGAGAAACTGTATGCAAGCACTATGTTCAAATGAGCCGGGGGTATATCTGATCTGATCAGATCCGGGCCAGCAAACAGCCGCAATACGGAACAAAATTAATTTTTAGAAAAGAAAAAACGGAGAAAAGGGTTAGAGTGGGGGAGGGGGGGTTGGCGAGAGATGAGAGTAGAGAAGGAAAAGCTCCTCGCTTTACTCGTTTGAGGAGGGAGGGGGGTGCGGGAAGAGAAAGATGGAGATAAACGAGAGAAGGAGAAGAACTGAAGTAAGAAGTGCGAACCGGTGAGAGATGATTATAATTAATGGGGGGCGGACGAGAGCGAGTAAGTGTGAGAAGAGGAGGGAGGAGGAAGGCGGACAAGCTACGAACCAACAACCACCACCACAACCACCAATTCAGTACGACCCAAAAAGCAGAAAGCACCACTCAAGGGATCGAATTGGGGGTAGAAGGAGGGTTAACAAAAAAGGGGGGATATGGATGTGGTGCTGGTGGTGGGGAGGAGGGGAGGCGACGGACGGGGGAGGGGGGGAGTTGGACCTGAGGCGGAGAGCGGAAAAGGCTCTCTACTCCTGCTCAATGATACACAAACGGGAGAAAAATGAGTGAAGTGGCCGGGGACACCCTAGTGGGTGGGGGGATAAGAGGAATGGGAGGGAGAATGGGAGGGCGAGTGTGAGTAAGAAGTTGGGGGAAAAAGAAAAAGAAAACAGTTGAAAGGTGAAAAGTGTGGCACTGTATCATATTATCATATCTATCCCTCTGGCCCCCAGGTGTTGTAGGGAACACTAAAGTCCATAAGTCCATAATACCATGCGAGAGAAGGGAGTCTTATTTCCGTGCTTCACCGGGCAATAGATACGAGGACACAGCGCACTTGTTATACACGACTATACAAATGAAGCGCCGTACAGAAAGTTACGCCTTGAGAACTGTATATCTCCGCATATATGGTGGAGGAAGATATCAGGGGAAAGTGGGCAGAGCAGGAGTTCGTACTCGAGTACCGGTATCAGTCTTCATCCCCCCTCCTCCCCTCGAGTTCGACGATGCCCTTCCCAGTCTAACTTAGTCCCCACCTGCTCCGTAGCGAGGTTTTGAAGCAAAGCAGGCAAAGGTATTGAACACTGGCGGGAAAGGGTGGAGGGATTCCTCAGATCTTAATGGTCAGCCAGTAGCCATGGCTGCCAATCAACACCCCCGCTTTCATTCCCCCCCTCCCCCCTCTCTTCCCGTTGTGTTCTCAATGCCTGCTGCCAGTACTAGCAGGGTGCCCTTCTAGACTGCGGAGAAAGAGGGCTATCTATGAATCAACCGTCTACGCCGGTCGATCGAGGACATAAAAAACCGTACTCGAGTACAGTACCGTACAGGAAAAGAACGGGCGAGTGAACATAAGAGTGGAGCATCATACTTTAGACTAGCCCAGTAAGGTGTCGATGAATTTCGGCACAATAACCATAGCACCACACAGTAGTCGTGCTCCCCATGAGAGAGAACCCACTTGACCACAAAACAACAGTGCCAACGAATGCAGGTTATCTCCAAGGTTATGAGGAGGAGAAGAAAAAAATAGGACAAAAAAGAGAGCGTTCAAGACAAAACAAAAAAGAAACCAAGAAGCTTGAGGACTTCTGAATGGGTGAGAGAGGGAAAGTGCAAGGTCCTTACTGGCACCATGCATATGTGTGGTTGTCTCTTTGCTCCATGCGTTGAGCTGCAGCAGGGGCAGGAAAGGTTTAGGACAGAACATCAAGTTCCCCCCCCTCCTGCCCGATGGGAAAAAAACCCAACCAAGCAAAATTCTGCACACGCGAGTATCATCACAAACCATCAATCGAAGAGAAAGAAATAACAGAATAAGAAAATCACAAACCGCATCTCGATTTCCGTAATCCGCGAGATGTATTTCTTGTCAGGGTTAGTAGATTTCATACATTTTCGGGTGCCGGGGTGGCCGATTTGAAAGGGTTTTTTTTCTTTCCTTCTGCTGCTGCTACTGCTAAAAATCCCTGCAGGACCACTGACCGAGGGAGGGAGAGCTGCTGAGATCCAGAAGACCGCGGTAGGCCAAACCCCTCAATGAGCCTCACCCGCACTTTTTCCTCATTTGCCGCTGTCCGTCCCTCCTCCACATGGATGTAAGTCATTTGAAACCTATGGATTTCTAACCGCTTCTGATGGGAAAAAAGATGGGAAAAAGGAAAAATCGGAAAAAAGAAATTATCATGAAGATCATGGGAGTAGGGGTTGGGGACTGGTTACGATCGAGGTAAACAGCAATTGTCGAGGCTGAATCTAGACGACTGGATGGAGAGCACCCGAAATGCAATGCAATCACTTTCGATAAGCTTTACAGTAAGTCCCCATAACGCGAGAGAGCGAGTGTTGGAAAGCACAATAGCACGCCAATGGCAGAGTTGGAGTTGGACTGTGGCATATGATATTTGAGGGTTCTATCAAAGGGCTCCCTGGAGATGATCACTTGTCGCAGTGTAGCACCGTACTTTCACTAAATTCACCACACCACGATCCAACACAAGAAGCAACTTGAGTGCCGTACGGCACCTACCGGTACCCAGATTGCGCTAAGTGTCCTGGCATCGGAATCCGGGGACATACATGGATATGGTCTCACTGGAAAATGGAACCTGACGAGAAAGTGACGATGACGAAGGGAAGCCATGCCTCAGCTCTGCAAGAAGGTTTCATAAGCCCCTATTCCCAAGGCAGGCATATAAACTGAATGCTACCTTGGATGTTTATATCTAGGGGAGTAATATTTGTTTAATTCTCTCGCCTTCCTCTCTTGAAATCCCATCATTTACTGCTTCAGACCCTTTCGGAGGATATCTCGTACAGGTATCTCTCGTACAGGTATTTACCTACCGGCATTTTACCTGTTCAACCCAGTGCTCTCAGGGCCATCCCCGACTTTAATGTCATAAGTTCATTAGGGATTGAAATATGCCCGTAATATTCGGGTCGTGGTCAAGGGGTTGTCAATTCGTGGTGGCCTTGAGACCATCTCCCCAACTGCTCTCGGACCGGCCGCGATAATATCACGGCGCTTATTGACCGGCATCAAAGATGGGGTCTCCAATATGCTTTCAAAGTTGATATCATTTCAGGCGGCCCTATCTAGAATAATTTTGTCATTCTCCAGAGGCTTGGGACCGGGTAGACAACTATGGTCTTCTGTTGGAGTTGATCTTGTCATCCCCGTACGAAAGAGCGGCAAGTCCAAATTGCATACAGCGGCTCCGGGAGGGTGGCAGATATGCAAACCTTATGGTACGGTAGAACTCGGGTATCATCTTGCTGCGAAACAGCCTCATATTGGTTGTGACATCCACACACCCACCTCGTTCGATACTCGAGTAACTGCAGTGCCCTGTTTTTGGTGAGTCTGGGTGCAGGTATACCCCCTGTCTCCAGGTTCACTAACTTCGAGAGTCAATATTAAGCGCTCACCCCAATCCTAACCGCAATGACAATAGGAGTGCTGTGCTATAGGAGAAACTTTTAATTGAGCTCTTCTCACGGAAGGTATGTCAGAATTAATTCTACAGCGACATCTCTGCTCACCAGTCTTCAAACGATAACAGGGGTGGACACCATTTCCGATAGGCTATCAGGCATTGCCATGCTTGAAGAATTTCGGGAAATAGCCCCCAATTGAACGGTGATCCCTCAAGATTAGGTTGTTCCGGACATGGTACAGCAGTGGTACGGTAGTAGTATGGTCCGGATAGTGCACGAATATTCTGTACTAGTACTGTACTGCATAATTCTCCCCTGTGCTTAACCAGGAAAATCAAAGGAAATGAGGGGAGAGGAGAGAAATCTCATGAGCGGGGACCTCTGTCCGGTGCACCTCTCCCAAACCCTATCACTTTATCTCTTAATTCTGAAACACCTGAGATGGAAACACTTAAGGCTGTATCGGAAGCCTATAAACTATCTTATATATCACTTCCCGGAATCGTCGGGCTCGCTACCGTAGATAACTGTTGGATTATGGCACCAACCACTGCAACACAACTTATAACTCGCCCGCCATAAAACTGCGTCAAAGCAAAGCAACACGAGCAAACCCTTGCATACCTTACCGTTGCTCAAGAAAAAACATTTACAAGTCAACATCACCATCGCCTCAATCCTCTCAAAGAAAGCAAAACACGCGAGAGTTGACCCCCTCAAAGGCGAATCCCGAATCTCGGCATTACTTGTACCAAAGTTCAGCCCTACGCGGTGAGAAACATCCCTGGGGTGCAATCGTCATCACGGGAATCGACAGGCGTCAGACCATAAAAGAAGCCCAGCATTGCAGTCTTCATCGGGCCCAGGACGGACGAAACTGGGGGGGGACGACGGACAGGGATCAGTAACAAGTATTTTTTTGTTACCCTACTTTGACCACCCCCCTTCTTTCTCGACAAAATACCGGTATCGTATCCCTGTTCTCCATCCGCCCAGTTTCGTGGTGGGTATGATACCGTAAAATCCACTATCCTTGGCAAGCCCTGCAATCTCCGGATCCTGAGTCAAAAGCTCCTGAGAAGGGTTAGCGTTTCCCTGGCACAATAAGGTCAGTCCTCAATAGGTGTCGAATCTCATTAACTGGTATTCGCAATTCTGTTAACCTGTCATACTAAACCTATCCTGGGCTGGCGGAGATAGTGGATTTCATGGTACGGTGGAGGATAGCTCTTGCGATTCACTGCAGTATCTCCGTCAGGTCGCTCATATCACGGCATCAGTCCACGATAGGCCAACGGAATTGCGAAAACCAGTTAATGAGGTCCAATACAGCCAAGGGACTCAGACTATGCCGTGTCGGGAAAGTACAGGTCCTTCTCAGGAACTTTTGTCTCTAAGCCACGAGATTAGCGACCTGACAGAAATAATGAATCGCAAGAGCCCATACGATACTCAGTTCTTTGATCGGTAGGGATCAGGGTGGGACTCGGGGACAAGGTGATACCGGTATGCCCACTGCCGGCCCCTGTCCATCACGTGTGAACGGCTTTCCGTATCTGGGCAACACTCTGGGCTTCTCGTTATGATATTTGGTAATGTCGTGGATGGATGGCGTCACAGCAGGGTGAGGCGGTGCATCGGCATATCGGTAGGTAATATTAGAGGACAGGGCCTGATATATGATATCATAGCTTTTTGATAGTTCAACCTCTCTCCAGGCCACGTGAATTATATTTGCGGAGAAGCCACTGTTAGACTAAACTACCATACCGGTAATGTTTGATCCGTGATGGAAGTGGGGTACTTGAGTACCGTACTATGCTCAGGTATGATACTGCTGTTAGCTAGACTCAAGACGCTGCTGGTGCAATACCGGTACAGGTAGGTTTCCCACCCTACTTGGATATCAAGAGAAATGAGCGGCGATGCTTCCACTGCGAGCATCCGAATCAACATCGGCCAATCTGATTGGTTCAGCGGCACTCACCGCACACCCAGCAGGCTCGATCTGCGAGACGTGAAATATCTTATCAGATCTCATAGATCGTCCGTTACCAAGCGCCGGAACTTGGGCGATCCGCGTCTGATTCAAAAGGGAGAGAGGTTGACTGCGCTTTTGTAAACCCGCTTCGCACTCGTCCTGCTAACTCAATACTCCCCCCCTTTTTGGCCATCACATCGCCTCAGGAGTCACCCCCAATCACTTTGATATCGCAATGGCCGGCCGGCCCTCTCAGCGAATCCACTCTCCGAGTAGGGGAATTTCATTGCTCGTTCACGCATGTTTACCACCTTCATAGCTTGGGTGGTGGTCAGTGGGCTTTTTGCTAATGCTGTTTTTATAATAGTTCGCAGGTTTAATTAGCTTTTCCAATTCTTTTGATTTGTGCCACCTCCCCTCCTTGTGAAGTTGATATTGAAATCAATATCATATCACAACGCAATGCCAGAACTAACGCCTTGTCAAGCCTCCTCAAAAATCCAAACGAAATGTACGCTTCTCAGACAAACAATCTAATGCGGAAAAGAATTCCCCACCCCCAATCTATATCTCCCACCTCGGATGATTTCCCGTCTGCTCACTGCCAAACTGACCAAATCATGCATCACGTATACAGAAGTAAAGGATATGGGTGTGTATTGCTATCCCCCCCTTCCTCCTTTCTCTCTCTTACTTCCCCGTTCCTCTCCTTCTCCCCAATTTATCCGGCACATGATGGACTAATTCCCGGTACTGCACCGTATCAACAGCTGGCACTTCCAATTTCTTACGTAAGCCCACAACCCCCCGCCCCGTTCTCCTCCCACTTCGCCCCGGCCTCTCAAGAGTGTACCGGTGCCCCCGAACCTATTGATTTGCCGACGGGGAAAGAGAAATTATATTCAACTAAGAAACTTGGGCTGGGAGCGGAGGAGATCCGGTTTTCTGTCTTTTTTATTTTCCCGTCGCTAATTTGGCAACATTATAACCTCACAGCATTATCGCCCTAAGCCTCGCAACAATGACCTTTGTAGTAGGGTTCCTAGCGGACCTCTTCCTCTGGCAGAATGCCTTCATCGTCAAGAATTGGCTGGCGGTTGGAAGTTCCCCGCTGGAGGTGTTGATTAGTATATTGTATTGGGGTATCAGTGCTGTGAATTCCAACCTTTTCTTAATTCTAATAACCTTCCCCTACATTACCGATCTATGATGCTCCTACATATACGTTCCTGTGCTTGTGCACGATGCAACATCTCGTCCCGGGCTGCAGGCTAATCTGAGGGGGGAGCGAATTGCGAACGCTTCAGATCGATAGAGACCTAGTTGTACCGCCTGACATGCGGCTTGACCCTTTTGTCGGTTAGTCCCTTCGGCATATATTGTGCATACCCGTCCCGCCTTATCGCTAACCTCTTTTTCCCTTTCTCATTTCCTTTAAGACATGGGCTTTCACCTCTTCCCCGCGCTGCTTCTACTCATCGACGTTCTGCTCCTCTCACCGCCATGGGCATTTACTTTTCTGCCCGCATTGTTGATCCCCTCGGGGATTGCCACCGGGTATTGGGTCTGGCTGGAGCATTGCTTCTCTGTTAATCAGAATTACCCATACCCGTTGTTCAATGTGATTGAACCCAAGGGGAGGGTCGCGGTGTTTGTTTGCAGTGCAGTTATGATGATGGTTTGTGCTTTGGGAATTGGGTGGGGATACGGGAAAGTTAATGGGGTTGGCATGGCTAAGGAAGTGGAGAAGAAGGGAGCGTAGGCCTAGTGGAGCGGGTGGGTGTGCTTGGTGCTAAGTGAGGAATTATGGAGGCGATATATGGGCTGTGTATATACGGAACGGCAAGGACAGATACGACAACGGTGGTGCAGTAATTATGAGTAAAACGATAGATGGAAGGGCAAAAAACGATCCGATTTGAATACTAGAAATACAAACATAACTTTTGGTCTACAACCTGGCCGTCTCGAGCGTGCTACCACCACCACAGGCATAGTACAATCATTTGCTCGTTGTACGGTAGTTATAGAGAAACTCGCTGTACAATACATATATAGATAATATCATGCTACACATGATATTCGACCTTTCCTTAGTCTACCCTTCGAACGAAAGCACAACCTTCCCACCATCAACTTTTATACGCAGCCCTTGAAGCACCGCCTCCTCAGAATCTTTATCATGAGTTTTCCTCACCTCCTTCTCAAGCCTCTCCAAGAACCCTACAAGTCCCAATTCCTCTTCCCCAACTAGCTCCGCAAACTTCTCTTGACTCATCCTCGCCCTCTCCTCCCCCCCGCTCTTCCTCTTCTTCTTCTTAGCCGGGGTGTCCTCCGCAGAAACGCTCTTGCGCTTCTTGTTGCCGACGGATTCGGCGGCGGGGGGCGCGGAGTCGGGGCTAGCTTCCGGTGCGGTGAGAGAGTTTTTGGATTTCTTCTTACTTTTCTTACCCTTCTTGTCCTTTTTGGATTCCCTTTTCTCCTCCTTGGGGCGTTTCGGCTGGTCGGGAGATTCGGCGGCAGGGGCGAAGTCGGGGCTAGCTTCCGGTGCGGTGAGAAAGTCTTTGGATTTCTTATCTTTCCCGTCCTTTTTGGATTCCATTTTCTCCTCATTAGGGGGATTCGGTTGGTCGGGGGATTCGGCGGCGGGGGCGGGGTCGGGGTTAGCTTCCGGTATGGCAAGAGACGCTTCGGATTTCTTGTCTTTCCTGCCCTTCTTGTCCTTTTTGGATTTCCTTTTCTCTTTCTTGGAGCTTTTCGGCTGGTCGGGGGACTCGGCAGGGAGGGCGTCGGCTATCGGGGTATCCTTAGCTTCGGGTTGGCTAATCTCGGCGGCAGGGGTAGCGATTGCTTCCGGAGATCCCTTCTTCTTTTCCTTCTTCCCCTTCACCGTCGGAGCAGTCGCAGTCACAATCGTATCCGCAGTAATAGTAGCACCATTCTCCATCCCCTTCTCACCCTTCCCCTTCCCTTTCTCTGGTTTGTAGAAGCTCCCCTGATATTTCTCTGCCTCACTAATGCAACTCTACTCCCCTCAGTTAGCATATAAGTGGCTGGCGAGAAGGGAAAGAGGGAAGACGGACGGTGTGACCCTTCCACTGCCCCTCCACGAACGTCTTTGAGCAGTCAATGCATGTATAGTACGCCCCGCGACAGCGCGCAGCGTGAGAGTCGAGTTTGGGCTTTTTGAGGATGTCGGAGCAGATTTCGCAGGAGACTGTGGTCGTTTGTTAGAATTGGATAGATGCTTAGTGGGCCCTGGTGGGCGGGGGGACTTACAGGAGACCATTTCTGGGAATTGCGGTGGTGACAGATAATGGTGAGGTTGGATGGAGGAATTTTTGATTTTTTTTTTGTGGAGAAGGAAGGCAGGAAAGAAGCAACCGGCTCGTGCAGGGTTCTGTTGCTATCCCCACGCGTGCTGAGACATTCAGTCCAGTTTTAAATGTTTAACACTACCGTAGCCTATTTGAGTAACCAAGACAGGAAAAACTTCGGGCTCTACAGTGTGGCGTACTCGAGTAGTGCTCAGAATACTGCGAAATCCGTACGGTTGAGGACCGTGTAAATTCCCCCCCAATTCCTCGAGTAGGCTAGTGTTTAGCATTTAAAACAGGACTGAATGTCTCAGGAGTAGTGGGGCTAACTGCTTTTGGAAAGGTCATGATCTATCACTCTTTCTCGCTGCTACCTTCCTCTCTGACTGGATGGTTCACGATCATAAGGGGGGATGAGATAGGAGTGCTACATGTGACTTGTTTGGGGTCTGGCGAGCGTTGGTATAACACGATATTCCTAACCCGTGCAGTAAAGCCCCCTTTTCAACTTCCTATTGTTACGAGAAGGATACTCAAAAGCCGAATATCACGGTACCGGCAGTCGGTTCGAGGGCACCCTTACCATGATGCCTGACCCACCAGCGATTCCAAACGCGTTCTCAATCTTCGATACCAGTGCGGCATTAAAATGCCGAGAAAAAACGGGCCATGACCTACTGGACACGCAATTTGGCGCAGATTCGGGTGTGGTTCTGGGCTGGTGTCTGGCTTGAGTGTGGGATTTGGGTTACCGGCTACTCTGGGTGTGTTTAGTGCTCTGCTGGTGGTGGTTGTGCCTGGCTGGTTGTCTTTATTGTAGTCGGTTGGGGAATCTGTGGTGGTCTTGTTTGTCTGCAGGTTTGCTGGGAGGGGTGTAGCAGCGGTAGGCGGTTAGCGAGTGAGGTGTTGTGATTGGGTGGTGACTGTGCCGGCTTGGGTCCTACTAGTCTTATCATACCTTATCAATTTGAACGGGGAGGATGTCAAGGGGGTGTTCGGGACCGTCTCTTGCGAAAACTGATAGAGCGGGGGGGGGGGGGGTTACTCGAGCGGTTGCACTATCAAACTTAATGGCCCAGGCGGGTGTTTTGGCACACCGGTGTCGTGCCTGACGAATGGAGACCGGTATCATAAAAGTGCCACCGAAAAAGTGAGTGGAAACGAGAGTGATTTTACACCAAAAATGACCAATTTCGCACACCTATTCCAGCACCAATACTTTAATTAAAAATAGGATAACTTGATAGAGTGTTCAGAAATGATGTAGACTGCTTGACTTCTACTGTAACCACAAATGAGTTTGGATTCTCTGAGGGGTAGTAGTGGGAGGAAAGAGACTTTGCTCGAGGTTGCGCCGGGGTCATTGTTCTTGGTGAGAAAACTGTGTCTTGGCGGAATTTGAAAGTTCAACCACATACTACTTTTCAGAGAATTTAAATTCATTTAGGATTATAGTAGAAGTCAGGTAGTCTATGTCATTCTAGGTTATCCTATTTTTAATTCAAGTAAGGGTGCCGGGGTAAGTGTGCGAAATTGGTCATTTTTGGTGTGAAATCACTCTCGCGTCCACTCACTTTTTTGGTGGCACTTGTGTCACGCGTAACGTTTTATGCGTCTGGCACGGGAGGTTTATGGGGGTTTGGTGAGATTTCTGGACCAAAACTTGCTCTTTTGTTACTGACTAATACCGCTTTATGTCGTTCGGTCGCGCGGATATCGATACCGGTACCCCGTAAAAACTCTTGAAATCCGCCATCTCAGGCCTGTGACGAATATCCCTGTAAATCGTGACATCAACCTGGATTGGTTTAGCTTAGCAAGTTAACAGAATGGTGAAAGCAAGTTAATGAGACCCAACACAGCTAAGTGGCTTGCGCTATACCATGTCAAGAGACCGCTAATCCTTCTTAAAATGGTTTGACTCAGAGGCCGGAGATCACAGGTATTTTCCCTTCACTTTGGCTGTCGTATTTTCCGCTTGCCGTATCGTGGCATATCGTCGGTTTGCGGATCGTCGGATTGGGGAACTGGTGTTGCCGTACTCGAGCAGCTCAAGTTACAAGGGTAGGGACCCATTAACCGGAACAGATAGGGATATACCGGTATTTGGCTGGTTAACTTCAAATAACTGTTCCATAACTTCTTGTCGGCCCTTGTATCTCCCTCGTGGTATTTCTTTTTTTGCGGGGATAGAATCCGGTCATCTTTGGCCGCAAAGTTCCGTTGAGGATTGTGAGATGTTACCGGTCTGCCGGTACCGGTACTCGTGGGCGATGTCTGCTGACACTACCACTCTTGGGTGCCGCCGAATTTCAATTTTTTTGCGACCACGTCTGACATTACTCGAGTACCGGCACAGTACGAAGGCTTTGTGGTCTACCGTGGTCGATTGGTGTTGCAGTGCTGAGGTATTTTAAGGACGGGCGCGTCTGCGGCCCTTGTTTACTAATTAATTTAACCATAGCTTACCTTTCCTTTCTCCGATCTTGCTGCCTGTTTTTCCATTCAAGCTTCTAAAAACCTGCAGGTTTCTGTTCGCAATACGATGACTTACTTTAGTCAGAATACGAACTCTTTCAACACCACCATCATTGACACTACGCTCGTTACGAGTGCTGATGGAAGAGCTGAACTTCTGTCCTGGCTTTCTCCACTGGAGCCTCATACGAGACACCAAGATGTGCGCACACGGCGGTGCGATGGTATAGGGGATTGGCTTTTGGAGACAGCTGAATTCACAAGATGGCAAAATGGTTATGATGGGTCTCCTGTTCTTTACGTTTCCGGAGCCCCAGGTGCTGGAAAGACTTATTTAAGGTATATTCTGTGGTATCCCGTGCACAGTGGTTGCTACTGACGGACTGCCGTCGTAGTTCCCTAGTTGTCGACACCATATGTAACGAGAATCGAGAGCAGCATGTGGGAGTAGCTTGCCTGTACGCCGATTTTCTTGAACAGGAAGACTGGTCCGTAACAAACATGATTGGCGCCATCCTCAAGCAGTTTGTGGTTGCGTTACCCAAGATTCCCGGGCAAATCCACCAGGATTTCCTGAGCTCAACAGAGCATCTAGGAGGACGAGGTCTTTGCCTCCCGGAGTTGATTCGGATGTTCCGGATTATTTTGTCCTCATTCCAGCGCACCTACATATGCATTGATGCCTTGGATGAAATCCATGTGGCAAAGCGGCCCGAACTTCTTAAGTCTCTGGACCAAATCATGCAGGATTCGCCTGGGACCTGGTTGTTTATCACTGGTAGACCGCATATTAGGGAGGAGCTCGAAAGACACCTCATGGGATCGGTGGTTTGTGTAATTTTTCGGCCGAGCCAGCGGGACATCAAGAAGTACCTGGCTTCCAGGTTGCAGTCTGACCCGGAGCCAGGATCAATGGACGAACAATTGGAGTCGGAGATCATGACCAAGATCCCCGAAAAGTTTTCTGATATGTGAGTATTGGTAGAAGTATTGGTATTAGTCGATGTCTAACAGGTGAAAAGGTTCCTGCTCGTTTTCTTGCATATCGAAGCCATTTTGGGAGAGACGACGATCGCTCGGAGAAGGAGGAAACTCAACCAGCTGGAAAATGGTCTCGCTGGTACTTATAGCTCAACATTAGAGCGCATAAAACGGCAACCCGGAGACAGGCCAAGGCTGGGAATGGCGGTCTTGATGTGGGTATGTCTAGCGGTGCGACCGCTACATGTTGGCGAGCTGTGTCACGCGGTCGCCGTAGAACCTGGAACCCTGGATCTTGATGTCAATGGCATCCCTACAATACAATTGCTATTAGGATGCTGTCTTGGCCTCGTGGTTGTTGATGAGCGAACATCAACAGTCCGTCCGGTGCATTTCACCGTCAAAGAATATCTGATTTCCCAGGGCAATATTTTCCTCAACGCCCATTCCACACTTGCCGAGGTTTGCTTAACATATCTGAACTATCGATATGTGAACGAGCTCCCATCGAATACTCTCAAAACTCCGGCTGCCTTGCCATTTCTTAGATACGCATCATGCTATTGGGGTATCCACGTTGAGGAGCAAGCTACGCCAGCTGTGAAAGCTCTTGCTCTTGGGCTTTTGAGCCAGTATCCTAATCACATATCTGCCCGGATATATTTACGCGAAGGAGGTGACCTGATAAGCTGTGTGACAAATAAGATGATACCGCCACCACATTCCATGATCGCAATGGGATTCACTGGGCTGCACTACGCTGCATCTCTCGGCATTAGTGGGCTTGTGGGCGATCTCGTGAGGGCAAAACCTGTTGACATTAGTACGACAGACTCTTTTGGGTGCACGCCACTGTTGTGGGCTGTTATGAGTGGTCGAGTGAAAGTAGTGAAGCAGCTACTTGAAGGACAAGATTCCGGGGCGTGCTTAGTTGTTGCTCGGAAGAAACGATTACTGGCGCTTTCCTCGACAGGCATTTGCGGTCGGAGGGTCTTGGATCCCGTATGGGGTAGAAAGAGGGTTAACCCAAATGTGAAGGATGTGTGGTGGGGTCGAACACTACTTTCTTGGGCTGTTGGTTATGGACACAAGGAGATAGTGGAGATACTCCTAAACCAGAAAGATGTCGATCCCGACTCACGGGACTTTACCGCTGCGACGTCTCTATCATGGGCAGCGAACGAGGGGAAGGAAGAAATGGTGAGGATGCTGCTGAGACGGGAAGGTGTTAGCCCCGACGAGGTGGATAACGTCGGCAGAGCGCCGCTCTATTGGGCTGCCAAGAATGGACATGTGGCAGTGGTGAAGCTACTGTTGGGCCAGAGGGGCGTAAATCCGAACAGGAGAGACGCCATTTATGGTAGAACGGCTCTTTCTCGGGCTGCCGAGAGTGGAAATATGGGAGTTGTGAGGCTACTGCTGGAACGGAGCGACGTCGATCCAAACTTGGCGGACAATAGGGGCCGGACACCGCTATCATGGGCCGCCAGGAATGGACACGAGCAGGTCGTGAAGCTGTTGGAGCAGCGTCAACTTATGATATGAGGTGAGTGGAACAGTGTGGAAGGCCGGCTCTGCTGAGTTCGGGGGTCGACACGAGGCTTTATCACCGGGATTGGACTTGGTTGTCGAGCTTTTCGGGATGCGATATTAGTTGGTTCATCTCCCGTTTTTTTATTTTTCATTTTTTTCATGATATGCACGACTGGCGTTTCGGTCTTGGGTATTAAATCTCTTGGGGCGGTTTTGCTATCGATAGAGGGACGACCTGGTGTAGTGGTCGCGTGGGCTCCTGTGAGTGGGCTGTGATTCTGTGAATGTCATTTCTCCCCTGTTACCGGTTGGTGTTGTTTCTTTTATTCTCGTTTTCAAGTAATGAACCATCTCGTTTATCGGAGCTGGCACCTCTCTCTAACTGTGTTGGAGGGGGAAGGGAGGATTTATTGTACAGTAATGTATTATATCCCCCCCCTACGGGATTCCGGGGTATTAGCCGTTGCGAGTTGGAATGTTTTTTAATACTCGCCATATGGTATCGTGAAGATGCAACAGTTTACAAGGGAGCTAACTAGCACTTTTTTCTGGCTCCCGAGGAGAGCTAGTAAGTTAGTCCTAGACTTCTAGCACTATTATCATACCTCACATTCCTCCACATTTTCAAGGTTTGTATCCGCGAGGAAACGAGTGAGTGCCCATCACTTCGTTCACTTCGTTTAACATGCTGTACTGTGCTCGTACAGTACACATCACTTCCATCCGACACTAAACCAATAGCAAAAGTTTTCCGAAATGTCCTTTTATCCAGTAAGATCTCACACAATAGACATTTTTTTGAGGGAAAAGAGCCAAGATGATGTCGCTCTTGATTCCCTTCTTTCTTTCTGCACATACTCCTTGGCAGCGGGGTCGGTATTATCACTCGTTGCTATTATACAAGCACTCTCCCGTATGTAACCTCCAGACTCCGAGAGTGTGGCCTGCCATTTTTTCCCTCTCTCGTCTCGTGGGGAAAAAACAGCTTAGTGGATAGTAACCATCGAGAATGTAAAGAATGGAAGAGCTCGTTTCTGGGATGTGCCGTTGGGGGGGGGGGTTCCTCCGGAGACCGGCTGGGTAGTCTATGTGAGCTCGTGTTACGTTTGCTGGGTACGCTTTGGCTTCGTTATAAATTCGGTAGTTATCTGCTATTCTGAGGAGGGATTTGTGTCGTTAACTCACAGCTGGCAGAGGGCGCACTGTCAAGTTCTGGGGGATTGGGGCAGGAAGGGTGTTGGTACCACTAGGGAAGATATGCGCCTGGCCGTGCATGGGAAGAGCGCAGAGGATCGGGTTATGTGTCGGTGAGATGGGCAGCTGGATATTGTTGGATACAATGAAACCTCCGTCCCTTATCTCCAGGTCTTGGGAAGACCTGATTTCAAGGAAGTAAAAGAGGGATGGAAAATAGGGAATAGGCTTGGTAGAAGGGGCGGGGGTGCCGAAAACTAAAGGAGTGATAGTTCATGAACGGATATATGACTTGTTTTTGATTTCATATTATGGGGGAAAAAGTCATATTTCCCCCCGGCTCATGAACCGGATTTTGCTTGAACCTTTATACTAAAAACACGCATATACTTTCGACTCTCTACTCAATTATCCACCCATCCTTTGATATACGACTCTATCTATAGCTATAAGGCTGAGGATGAATTTTCAGTATGTAGCAGGAAAACACGATAAAGCGCTTTTCGATACTATGGATTCCCAAAGTTTCTGGGTTCCTCTATACCTTCTCTAACTGTCTAAGGCTTCCAATTGCCTTAAGTCCTGCCTCAGGGATGTTGGTATCAACTGCGTCAGCAAAATAATAATAATAATATTTGCTCCCGACGAATAGTTCCCGTGCCCGGACGCAAACTCGTCTGCCTCGTCCACCCCGCGTGTCTTGTATCATAAGTCCTGATATGCATGCTTTCTCTCCGTCACACCCTCTCTCTTTTCCCCATTACAACGCTAATTTCCGTCACGGCAACACCCCGCACACTTCCTGCAGACCCATATCGTCTCCACGCAGCAACCCTTTGCATAATATCATAGTCTACATGGCCGCTTTGGGTACATCAACCATTATATTATAGTATACTAACTATATCTTATAAGCCTGTGTTTTGTCAGGTTTTCCAAACTTCAGTTTGTAATAAATATATGCTTTGCCAAACACCTTGAGGAGCTTTTATAAGGTAGAGATAAAACAAAACAAAATAAAATCGGTGTCTTTTAGGGGTTGTGCTGAAAAGGAGCCGAGAATATAATATTATGTATGATATGTATCATAGCAAAAAATAGTACAATGGTTTCTTAAATCCTACAGTATCATACGGTGTTTTCAAAACTGCATTTCATAGGGTTTGAAAGGTCTACCTTTCAAACAAGCTGCTGTCAAACATTCCTAACTTTACAGACTGTATGATATGGTATGATATTTTATAAGGAAACCCTTATAAACTGCGGTTTGTAAGGGAGGCGGTGGGGGGGGGGGTTTCTGTGTCAAATACCACCCAAACTTTCCTTCCTGCCTCCCTCCCTCGTCACTTATATCAATAGCAGCAGCTGCGATTTTCCCCCATTCGCGAATCGTCCATCAAGCACAACTCCAGCAACAACTAGGTGAGTAAGTTAAATGTCACATTTTCTCTCCCACTTGCTAAATTCAGGATAAGATAGTCACAAGCGTGTTCAATCTCCTCCTACAAGCGGTCAAGTCTGTTTCTAGGGCAGCACTTGGTCTTCGTCTCCTCTCCGGCACTGCATGCCGGATGCGTAGCACGGAACTCTCGGGGCTCCCGCACAGCGGCCCTCCCGCCGCTCGACGGTTCTCTTTACAGATCGATCCACGAGAATTTTATGCTCGCAAGGCCGGGAAAGAGGCCGGGGAGGGTGGAGAATCCGTGGACATCCATAATATCGGTGGTCTTGACCCGAAGGATTATGATATCTTGATCCCCGGTGTTGATATCGGCAAGCTTGGGGGTGAGATAACTGATGTGGCAGGCATCACCTACCATTCGCCAGCGACTAAGGCAGAGGCCGATACCGTGCGTAATGTCGCTGACTACTTTCTTTATGGTAGGTATTTGCGCACAATTTTTCCGGAAATTGTCACTGCTCGCTCGAGTGAGGCTCATTGGGTCTTCTTTCTCGCGAATTTGGGCTCACCCCTGGCATATCTCTCAACTCAGGTAAATGTCCCCCCCCCTCCATGTGAACAATGGCATATGGCTGACCGTGAACAACTTAGACAAGTGGCCTCTTGGGTTTCGTCCCCAAGAATGAGGGTGTTTCGACTGATGTTACGATTGCTGGACATAATCACCGTGCCTACCGGGCGTCCCTATCTTCACACTTTGCTGAAGTTGATATTCTCGGCATGGGCTTCATCAACGCCAAGGGAGTTGCCGTGGTGAATGATTCCGTGACGGAGAAAGCCAAGTTAGTCTCCAACAATAGGGCGTGGAAGGTTCTGATAGAGGAGGCAAAGTTGTAGCTATTCGTCCCTGCTACAGATGACACTGCTGGCGCATTTCTTTTTCTTTCATTTTTTCAACTTTGCACAGTCTTAAGAACAGTTTTTTAAATAAGGCGGTCGTGAAGGGGTTATGTTTACAATTTTGTTTACCGGAGGCCGGTGCGAGTATAGTTTGCGCCAACGCTAGGGGAAATATTTTCAACCCACACCAAGTTTGGCACTACGTTTAGCATTAATAATCATATAATTATTATCCTGAATATACCAAAACTTCACTATCTTGACGTTGAAACACATAATTCGTCACAAAATAAGCACCATCGCGATTACCGTCGTAGCAAAACCTACCTAGTGCAAAGAATGGAATACTCGTTTCCAGGATGTGCCGCTGGGAGTTCCTCTGGAGACCGACTGGGTATGTGAGCTCGTGTTGCGTTTGCTGGGTGTGCTTCGGCTTTGTTACCCTTTGGCTACCTGCTATTCCGGGGGGGGGGATTTGCATCGTTAACTCACAGCTAGCAGCCGGCACCCTGCCAAGTGCGTGGGGGGGAATTGTGGCGGTAAGGGTGTTGGTTCCACTAGGGAAGCTCTGCGCCCGGCCGTGATCGAGTTGCGCACCGCCGAGGCAGGCGGCCGAATATTGTTGCATACTCGTGCACTGGGAAGCACAGTTCGAGCTTTGGTGATGTTCACGGGTCATAACTACCCAAGCCACAAGGTTGCCGTAAGGGTTGCTCCTATCTTGCTGCACTTTGGTGAATGTTGCCTACGGCGGCTGGGAAAAGGGCTACTTACATAACTCCCCCGCTCTATCCTTCTCTTTGCACTGGGAATCCCCCCCCACGTGGAGGGTGTCCGCTTCTATCATACCCCATTGCCTCTCGGGGAATTGAACTCGGAAGCCTGGAAAGACCGCCGGGCTTACCGGGACCACAGTGCTGTACGATACCGTTATACCACGGTCCCGGAATCAAGGGTTACCCTGTCTTGGCTCTTATCTATATTCTCAAGGTTGGAAGGGAATAAGATGGAATTGGCGGGTTATTGGAATTCACGGCTTGCGGGCATTGCATGACGAGGTGAATACTCCCTGAGCGTGTCCGCTCAAATTCAACTGCACGTGTACAGTATGGATAAATACTTAACAATCCTACAGAGTTTGGTATACAGTGGTTACCACATCACCGCTTTCCCCGGATTGTGGGATGCGCCCAAAGTTGTCCTTACTTGGGTGGCAATGTGCAAAAAACCAAAATTTGTTCCTCGGCAGACAGAAGGCCTATATCCACAAGTTTTAAAAACACCAGGGTTCCAGCCGGGCTCGTTCATTCCGCAAGTTTGTACTATATAGTTCTCGGAATGGGTATTGGTGAGCGTGCAATCATGAAACATCGCCCGTACCATTCCTCCGCCTCCCCTGTCTTCCATCTTCCATTTCTGTCATTTGTCATCACCTGCCGGCCCCCCGTCTGAGCCAAAGACTACCGTCTGGAGATATCACTTCCACGGACGGACCTGCTAGGTACTGTCTAACCTCGTCCGTGGCTCGTGGCAGTCCGCGTGCTGGGCTCGATGAGGCCTCCAGAGCATCGGGAAGATTGCCGGAAGCCTGGTTTTGTGTTTTCGACCAAGTCAGAGATATTTATTGATTACCTTTTTTCTTCTTTGCCTTCTTCCTAGCTTCGTTCAGCTCCGCCTACCGCGCTAGATATATACCAATTCCCCGGTGGTTGGTGCTGGAGTAGAAGAAGGATATCCAATTGGGTAGGTTATTAGATCATCAGATGTCATATTTTGAAAATCATAACAGAGTACATAAATATAGAAGAAATTATAAATGGATAGATGGATACGATAGGACGGAAACACCGCAAACAACTTATAGCCGACTCCCACAAATCTCTGCACCTAATACAAATAGCATGCCACCCACCGAAATAAATCCCGACAATAGCGCGCAGCATAAGGTATGCGAAAATGTGGCGTGGCAGCGAACCAGTAAATGTATTGAAGGAGCGACGGGCCTCCAACCAATAACCCATTGTAGACGCTTAATCTATTACACGGTTGGTAAGCCATTTGAGTATTTGCTAAAAAACAAATAGGATATAGTACTCACCGCACGGTAGACTAGCACCTGAGCATCAGGGGTTCGTGCCCTGGCCAGGAAGGGCGTGCAGATCTGGTGTGTCGGGGGTGCAAAACTGTCGCTGGGTCAATAATGGTCCCTAGAGGGGGTGAGGATAGTAAACTGGAATGACTGACAGGCTACAAGAAAAGTCAACAGATATCCTGTGAGGACAGGGTTAGCGGCAGCCAAAGGATATCACTCACTATCTATGTTACCCATATGATCGTGAGGCGCGCTGTGTGTTAGTGGGGGAAACAGGAAGAGGGAAGAAAAGATTTACTGACGAGCTGTAACGCAATGCCAAGTAAGGATCAGCAATACCAAACAGAGGAGGAGGCAGAGCTATGCATACAAACTAAGACGGGTAAGCAGTAATTGATTAGCGTTCCGGAGAAGTGTCGTATGGAGATTTGCAGTGCCTACCTTCTGTTGTGGAAAGCGAGCATGAAGTTAGTCTAGAATCAGTAGCATTAATGCGTATATTAGCAGTAGCCGATTACATACAATCTGTAACGACGGGGGTATATCAGCAAAGTAGGAACAATAAACGATAGAGGCGTGGACGTCGGCTTACAGCCTAAAGGAAACAAGAGGCCGGGTATTAGCAATTGCCTTGTCCCAGAACCGTGGTTGATACTGTCCACTTACCTCCTACAACACTCAGCGAGCCAGAGGTCAGCAATTGCCTCGTCCAAGAACCGTGGTTGATCCTGTTCACTTACCCGCTACAACACTCAGCGAGCCAGAGGTCAGCAATTGCCTCGTCCAAGAACCGTGGTTGATCCTGTTCACTTACCTCCTACAACACTCAGCGAGCGAGAGGTCAGTAATTTCCTCGTCCAAGAACCGTGGTTGATTCTGTTCACTTACCCGCTACAACACTCAGCGAGCCAGAGGTTAGTATTGCCTTGTGATATAATTCGTTCGATTCAATTACGCACAAGCTATAGCACCCCCCAGCTCAGCAATTAGCTTCTAGTGTTGCCATCTGAGCCATTTACGCAGTCCCCTACCTCCTATATCTCCCCACAAATCAGCGGACCTTATCCTCTTATCCACTGGCAATGCTAACTTACGCTCTACGCTCATGCGGCACTCCGGAGTTAGCCATGATGATTCCCCAATATTGCTAATGCGGTTGGCTTACTGTCTATCGTTCCCAAGGCTCTAGTGTCAACAGCACGACAGCTTACAGGAGACATGATACGGAGCTTCTACTTGCCTTCTATAACACAAAACAAGTTCTGAATCAGCTCTGAATCCCTCTGGCTACTGCACATTCACATACCGTCTGTGGAGCGATGTTGATTTATTGTTAGTTGTGCGCGGTCACTTTAAACAAAGGGGCCTCTTCACATGTAAGATGTTATACTCCTTCCCGCCAAGATAGGCTTTAACGTTATTCCGCAGTAGCCTTCTGGTCATATCCCCGTCCCGTCGGACAGCTGCTATGTTCAATGCGGTGCCATGTATTTCGGATCGAGCATTGACGTCTCCTCCCTCCTCTTCCAATAATCGATCAACTACCGTGCCCTGCCCAAGAAACGACGCTATCATCAAATGTGTGAAATCGTGAGGGAATATACGCCACCGCTGGGTATTGAACCAATACACCTGGAACCATGTCAGACAGCGTTGAGATCCAGCTTCACAAATCGGTCGTGTAAACTCGAATAACTCCATCCCCTGATCCCGCGAATCTCGAAAGTGATCTATCCAGTGTCGAGCTGCATAATCGAGAAATGAGTATTTCTGGAGATAATCATTAACCGCCTTACTTGAAACCCTGCCAAAAGTGTCTATCGCTAATAGGCTGCCCGCGAACTCCTCTCGTGAGAGATAGGAAATACAAATTTCAGCAATCACAAAGTTAGAATCCCTGGGACAAAATGTATGCTGCCAGTTTCCCTGACCAGGCAAAGACCCCTTAATCAGGAATTCCCTTGCGGTTTGGTGGACGAGGTAGATCTTCGAATCAATAACCCGCACAAACAGCCCGCAGAGATTTTTCATTGTCTTTTCAAACACATAGTGAGGATGGCCTGGAAGGTCTTCCACCGACTTGTGATCCCGCGTGGTCCGGGATGCAACATTCATTTCCGCAACTGTAAGGGGCCTTGTGGCTGCTACAACTATATGCAGGATCCGGCGGGCTTCGTTGGGGTCTGGGCTTTTATCGAGAATTTTGGTGTAAAATCCTGCGAGATCGCGTGGAGCTGTCGAGATAATGTTAGTAAACGCCTCAGCCGAGCCATTGTGACTATCTTTCAAAATATCGAGAACAAGAGAAATCCAAAGGAATGTCCGGTCGGCGGACGACAGGAGGAGGCCGCGCAGATGATTCAGTCCTCCGGGGTTTTGCCAGATTGACTCGAGCTCCATTATCCCGTTATCTATAACACGGTCAACGTCAGTGGCAATAGCACCAACTTCGTCCTCCCCTCTAAGCCGGATCGTTGTTGCCCGTGAGCCAAATTCTTTTTCGATGTTATGGTACGGGCGGCTCGTAACAAGGAATTTCAAAGGTGTGTTAGACGTTCGTGGTCCCGGGAGGCGGTTTACATGATTGATAAGAGTAGCTAAAGTCGCTTCATCGCACTCGTCCAGGGCGTCCACCACACAAATCACGTCGCCGCACCCCCCCTCGGCCACCGCCTTGACCAAAATATTCCACAATGTACCCACATCCTCCGTAAACTTTTTGCCTTTGGCCTTGAACGCTGCTTCGGCATATCTACAGAGGGAGTTTTTCTTGGAGAAAAGCTGATGAAGTATGGCGCAAAGGGCGAACGTTGCATTCTTCTGTTCTTCGTTGTCGTCCTTAAAAAAGAAGTAGCAAACTATCGCATCAGTTTGGATTTCCAGATGACCCACGAGGAATGAAGCCATGACAGATTTTCCGCAACCCGGGTCCGCCGATAGCCAGAGGAGACCCGCCGCTTTTTTCTCCGCCCACTCCTTATACTTTTGATGTTCCGTAACCCAAGTGCATGTTCCTTCAACAGGCTCACGAACCCGACCTCGGTGCGCCTCGTAAGAAGAGTTGTATAAACATTGCAAAATTTCGGCCTCCTTCTCGGACGAGTTCGTGCCGCCGTAGTAATTGTTGGTGGTATTATTGGAGTTGAATTGACTACCAGAACTGCTATTGCCGCTAAAGTCACCGGGGATATTGCTGTTTGCCGACAGCCAGAGCCACAGCGACCAGTATCAGTGGACAGAAGCGCAAATAAAACACAAGCGACACTCCAGGAGCCTACAGTTGCGTTGAGGGTTGGCCCTCGGAGGAATTGCTCGACAGCCAATTGCCCATCTTATCGATTGATTGTTGAATTGCAAGAAATTGTGTTTTGTCGATGCAGGAACCGAAAATGTGTTCTTTGATGCTCGTATTGACAATTTTCAAGCAGGGAAGAATGGAAGAATTAGAAAGGTTGGGGAGCCGGAAGACTACACTTCTCTCGAAAACGGTCCTCGTGAAATGGTGTAAATTACTTGTATCGTACAATACAGTGTATGTACTGTAGTCTACAGTACTCGAGCAGTTCAGCTAACCCCGCACAACCCAGTCATCCGCGCCATCTCAGCAGCTTGCTATGACACCGCTAGACTAACATTTCACCTGACGAGCAGATACAAGTATCGTGCCGCATATCCTCCTACCCCGCTCCAGATAAATTCACCCACCCTACCACACCCTGGCGCTCATGCAAGAAACAATTTTCAACTTGGTGCGCAGCTAAATCGGGCTGCGGCTGCGTTCTAGCGATACATAAGGGTTGCTCGTAAATTAACTTAATGGTGGATTGAGGTTGTGAGCACGACACCTGTTGCATAATCTATTTCATACCGCCAAGTTTTGGCACGGATCCGGGTGGTATTACTCGTAATATCAATTCCTGGAACAAACACAATCCGTGCTTCGGTCCGGGTGGTATGATATGCGTTGCAGTTCTGTTCATAAACTTCACCCCATTACCGTACTCGAGTAGAGAGGTTTTGCTAAGTCACGTCAGTTCTCTATTGAATTGAGCTCAATTTTAAGCAAAAGTGGGGTCGGTAATGTATCACAGTGCTCAAGATTCTTGTGATTTTGCTAAGGACAACACAACCGAACCGTGCAAGAGGGCCACACCCAATGTCAGACCTTGAGTGAGTGAGTGAGTGACTGACTGCAAGACTCCCGCCCGGGGCAAAAAGGAAGTACCGTATCCAATTCCACAACGAGAGGGATTTCGCAACGCAAAGTTAGACTAGGGATTGCGATCTCTGTGACAATACGGTAGTGTTCACCGCGACAACGTTCGAACTTGAGAAAGTTGGATATCGGAGTTCTGGGTCACAGTTCAAGTTAGCTGGCTGAAAATATTAATAATTATAGAGCTTGCATGCTAGTCATGAACTGAAACTCCCTTTGCTTGCTATGTTTTTCGTTATACTGGATTGGGACAGTTGAATTTAACTCCTTAATCCCTCATAAATTTATATTTTTTTTTTTCGTATGATAGCTCGGTTGTGATCATACCGGTACTGTACAGTACTCGAGTAGTTGGCATGGTTAATTTAATGATCTGATAACTGTTCCCTCTATCAACCGGCTTGTTGGGGCCAACGTCTCCCCGTTCAAGTATGATACGGTAGTAGCTTCGCCACCCCCTCATCCAGCCTGCAGATGCCCAGCACAGTGGTGCTGCTCTCTTACCGTCTTACGATCGGGTTATGACCTATGGTATGGTACTGTACAGTACACCTCCCACGACCAAAAAACCCTTTTGACAAAAACTGCCAGACCGAGTGAGCACCCAGCCAGGAGCGGATTACTCTCAAGTGAATACCGTACCTATCATACTCGAGTATCACACCTCCCTTATCCACGCCAGAGTTGATTTCAAGCGCATAGTGGTGAGGGCAACTTACAGTCCCCGGGTGCTCACAGGGTCCAGTTGGTGCACATCCAAGGGCTACGATACAACTTCATCATCTCTACGCGTGCACTCCACCACGAAATCCCCACCCCCACCCCCCCTGTAACGCGCTGGGAAAAAGCCTTCCCCCACGACGAGACCTAGCTAGCCTACAGAGGGTCTATGAACGCGAGGTGGGTTGTAATCGATGGGGATCTTTCATGGTTTGCCCGCACGCAAATCTGCCTTTCCCACACTGAGTCCTGCGTTACGATACCAAGTGTTCGGTTCGGTAAGGTCAAGATGTCTGGTGTCATGTGTGATCACTCGTATCTGTGGGGATCTCAATCGTGGTCCTGACTATCATACGCTCATCGTGATACTCGCGTATCATATTGATATCAGCACCCGCGTTTGTACCGTATAGCCTAGCTGTCGGGACTCGCGATACTCAACTCGAGACGGGCCCGGGTAGGATTGCAAGTGTAAATGCAATGGAGGGCCAAACGTAAACTTTATGGTCGCGGGGTGAGGATGATGGGCTAAACTTGTATGATCACTCGTGGGGAATTGGTGTTGAGCTGGAAAGGTCACGTAGCAGCATACGGTGCAATCCTTGCAGTATCGTGTGCCATCTTGAAAACCCAAATGATTAAACGGTGTTCTATGTATCATAGTCCAAAGTTCCCTTCTCTGAGAAGGAGCGAAAAAACCACGGCAAAAGCATGGCTACTTTCACCCTTCCGAGAAAGAAAAAACAAAAACTTCTTGACCCTACTGAGAGGAAGGCTCGGCGACGTGGCACACTGTCCAATTACTCAAGTTTTTTACCGCCCTGCACCTGACTACCAGGATAACAGGGCGAGTGAGATCCTATGATGAAACCAATGCTGAACCTTAGGCTGCTGTTCACATAAGATCACAACCACGCCACTCACACAATATGTTTGAAAAAAACTGGCCCCCTAAAGCCTCCTCCCTCCACCCACATAGCAAAAACACTAGGGTCAGCGACGAACAAGTACTAAATTCGTGAGCCTCGGTAACTTCAACTCCTTTAGGCTTTTGTTCTCGTCTAGCGCGGAGAACTTCCGATCAGGCGGCTGCATGAAGGCGTACGCTTCCCCCCCATCTGTCCGATTCTACACATCGCGGGCAATCAACCCCAGTCCGCCTTACAACCACTACAGATGATAAAGAGAAGCATACCTCATCAACCCACTCCCTAAGTTCTGCTAACCCCTTCCCCTCCAAAAACCTCGCCTTGATCAACCCACCATGCAACAGCCTAACACTAACCAAAACTTCATTAAACGCTACCTTCTCCTCCGTTCGATCGATCGCTTGCACCGGCGTAGCGAAAACTGCGGCCCGGCCCTCCCGCTTCCTCAGCTCGCGCGCCTCCCTTTCAATGCGATCGTGTTGGAGGGCCAACAGGATACGGTCCTTCTCGGCCTTCTCTTCCGCTATGCGGCGCGTCTGCTCCTCGACGTACTTTTTGCGGTCGGGAGTCAAATTGTTTTGTCGGCGTTTGAGTTCCGCCGCTTTTTTCTCGCGGGCTGCGGCAGCGAGGGCCTTTTGCTGCTGCTCTAGGCGGTCTCGGCGATCAGCGAAGAGGGATGACAAGGTGTTTTGGGGTGAGGTTGAGGTTGAGGTTGAGGGTGAGGGAGGAGGTGGAGAGACTGCGGGGGAGAGGGCGGATTTCAAGGACGGCACAAAGGCGCTGTCTGGAGTGTCGGAGGTGAGTTTTGTTACTAGAGAGCCATTCCTTTTTGCTCGTCAGCCCAATACCATGTGAGAAGGAAGGCGAGGGGGGGGATACTTACTTTACAACAACCAAGTATGGAGCTTGCTCCACAGGGCAGAACATGGCAAGGAAACCAGCCTCCGCTGATCCAGCCATTAGTTTGAAAACGATGCTACTATCTTTGAGCAATGGAAATATCTCTCCGTCCAGTAGATTCTCATTTTCCCACTTCATGCTTCTCCAACAGTTCTCGCCTAGTAAATATTAGTTCCCGACAACTCTATGATTGGGACTGGATCAAGCAAACCTGCAACGAAAAACACCAAAGACTTGTTGTCCCTCATGGCGTTCGCGGAACCCTCTTGGATACTCCCTTTGCAATATATATCCTCCATTATGCCGATTTTTATTTTCATCACCTTCTTCACAGACCCTTGTTCGTGAGGATTGGGCGGTGTGGTTGGGGAGGGGACGAAGGAGAGATTATAAGAGGTGGGGGGTTAGACTTTGGGTAACTTGACAAACGCTTAACTTATGGTAAAATAGGGTCTGGGGTTAAGGTGGAGGAGGCTCTGCGGATACAGCCGGGTATTTCTGATCTAAAGAACCATTGTTAGAAATCAAGGTTTAAGGCCAGTCAGACCCTTGCCAGTGGGATAAGTGTGTTGAATCCAGGCTTGTTAGAGGCGGGAAATGTGTCCAAATGTCGTACCGTATTTGGGGGAAATGGAATCGTAAAGAATGCCTGCTCAAACCATTCCTGCAGCCAATACTATAAAACACAAAGAAAAGTGGAGAGAGAAAGAGAAAGGTCAAATACTAACAAGGACAGGGCTTTCCTTAAATCGGACAATCTGAGCAGCTCCAAAGACTTGGAGTATGATACGAAATACCGGTACCCATATAACCGCAGAGCATGGGTAGGGTAGGGTAGTGCTAACTCTCTCTAATTACACTCCCTAAGGGCCGATCAAGGTATGATACAGTACAGTATTTCAGTAGTTTGAGATGTAGAGACTGCCCTAATCTTTAGTGTGAGACTCATGAATACTTGTGAGGACTGAAGACTTAATACCGAGTTAGACCAAGTTAGTCCTCTTCCCTTTTTCTAACAATGGAATATTATTAGGCCCCCCGGTTCCCTAGGGAGCCTTTCTTCTGAACCACAAATAAAGCCGCAAGTCCTAACTCCAAACGAATACAGTGCCAAGAAGCACGCGGTTTCTTGCCCCATTACATTTGTTTCCCAACCCAGGTCTCTCTGATTAAATTTCCTAGCCCAGCCCAACTATCATACTCACGCTCGCAGTCTGCCGGTACAGTATTGTGCCGTGCTGCACCATACCATAATACTTAACCTTAATTCTCCAGTTCTCTACTAAACACAACAAAACTCGCACCTGTTGCGTGAGCCGGGGCCCACCCGAAAATCTCCAAGGTATGACCAGGGAAGGTTCTCATCAGCTTTTTCAGTCCTTGCAGGGCCCCCCCCGCACTCATAAGACGTCATTCGTGAAATTGCCCAATGATTGTCACGCAGAAGCCGGAATTAAGGCCCCCAGACTTGTGGAGTGAGATTACCAATAGGCCTTCGGAGCGATCGTAGGAACCATGAGCGCACAAGCCATCTCGCGTTCGCCTTTGCACGGGGAGGAAGGGGACCGAAGTTGGTGGGGCTACATTACCCTCTTCGAGATCAAAATTTAATGTATGATCTTAGTTCGGCACCCTACTTCACCAAGTAGTACTAGGCTTGGGGGGCATTTGGCTCGCGGTGATATTTTATTTGAGAACGCGCATTGGATGATTTCGGACCCCATTTAGCTGTAAAGCCTGAAATCGCGACGCAGTAAATCATGTTTTTAAATCGTGGCCCACCGCTAAACGGTACGGCACGAGCGGCTCAGAGTGATGATTTTGGTTGTGACCCGGCCTCTCAACCCTGACTACCGGTAACTCGTTTGCATCTTCATTTAATTCCAACGTGATAATTATTGTATAATAATATTATTATAATATGATACCGTTTTTGTGATAATCTGAACATGCTTGCTTGTTTGGGAATTTTGTCTTCTTCTCACTACCCTGATCAGATCATCGAGGCCTACAAGTAAACGAACTCTTTTCCAAATCGCGCCATTTTGAATCAAGATTTACGAATGGGCGCCAGACACCCGCTCGTGTTCTCTCTCCCCCGAGAAATATCGATAGGACTAAATCTCAAAAAAGAAAACTACCAAGCTCCTTGGTCTGTGTCTGCGCCTTGAATCAAAACAGATCCTCCGGGTACGGTACACCGGCTGACGCATATCATTTTCACCAAAATCATCGGATCCTATATATGCTTCAGGTTTGGGTTCCATGCAGTATCTTAGTAGAAAAAAACTAAGCAAAAGCGGAAGAAGGTATGAAAAGCAACTAAATCACAAGTGCGCCGCAAGCGCTACAGCCTTAACTTTAATAAAACCGATCAAGTCTCAATCAAGTTTTCTTCTTGGGGCGGCTGCTTGGGAGCATCCTCCCGGGAATTATCCCTAGTATCCTTGCTCCCCTCCCTCGCCTTGCCCTTGCCTTTCCTATCACCTGTGCTTCGCTGGTAGTATTCGTTAATAATCTTGGCGGGGATTCTATTAAGGAGTTCTTTGGGGTAAATTCGTAGTAAACTCCAAGCAAGGTCCAGGCTCTCAAAGATGGTTCTGGACTCGTAAGCACCTTGCGCGATAAAACTTCTTTCAAACTTCTCCAAAAATTCCAAGGAAAGCTTGTCTTCGGCTGAAAGAGCTTCCTCTCCGACGACAGCTTTCATTGCTGCCGCATCACGCCCAATAGCATATTTGGCGTACAGTTGATTGGAAACATCACCATGGTCCTTACGAGTCATACCCTCACCAATGGCGGATTTCATGAGACGCGATAGAGAGGGGAGAACGTTGATAGGAGGGTATATACCACGATTGTGGAGCTGTCGGTCGACGAAGATCTGGCCTTCAGTAATGTATCCAGTCAGATCAGGAATTGGGTGAGTAATATCTGGTGATGATTAGCAGTCGTTCTAGAGAAGGAAATGGGGGGTATTCTAACCATCGTTAGGCATAGTAAGGATAGGAATTTGGGTAATTGATCCATTTCTTCCTTCCACACGCCCAGCACGCTCATAGATGGTAGACAAATCCGTGTACATGTAACCTGGGTATCCACGACGACCTGGCACTTCCTCGCGGGCTGCAGAAACCTCACGGAGGGCATCACAATAAGCTGAAAGATCTGTGAGAATCACCAAGACGTGCTTCTCCAATTGGTAGGCAAAGTATTCCGCTGTAGTCAAGGCTAACCTGGGGGTAATGATACGCTCAATCCTGTTGGAGTGTTAGTGCTACTCCTGTTAATTATCTGCACTGGGTAGCATACGTTGGATCATTTGCCAAGTTCAAGAAAAGCGTGACCCTCTCTAATGAGCCATTCTCCTCGAAATCACGGGTGAAGAACCGACTGGTTTCCAGGTTGACACCCATGGCGGCAAAGACAATTGAGAAATTCTCTTCGTGGTCGTCATGAATACCCTTGCTAGGCCCTTTCACCAAACCAGCTTGACGACAAATCTGCGCAGCAATTTCATTGTGGGGAAGGCCAGCAGCTGAGAAGATGGGGATTTTTTGACCACGGGCTGAGGGCAGATGTTAGCTTTGCCATCCTCAGGCACCCATGCCCCGAACACGATTGACTTGCCAACAGAGTTCATAGTATCAATGGCACTGATTCCGGTGGAAATCATTTCTTCGGGGTACACGCGTGAGTAGGGGTTGATAGGGGACCCGTTGATGTCCAAATAATCCTCCGCAAAAACCTTAGGTCCTTTATCAATAGCCCTACCGGAGCCATCAAAGATGCGGCCCAACATATCTTCCGACACCGGAATTTTGAGATTTTGGCCGGTGAACTCTACAGTCGTCTTACGAACGTCGATGCCTGGAGTGCCCTCAAAAACCTATTGAGGTAGTTTATTAGCAAGCTACATCAATCACGTCTTATATCTCGCGGAATCCAAACCTGAACAACGGCTCTGCTTCCACGAACTTCCAGAACTTGGCCAGCACGCTTAGTCCCATCAGGGAGGGTAAGGTTAACAATCTACGGCAGTTTAGAATGATGTCAGTGATGGGATCCCAATGTCCAGTAATATTAAAGTTCATACCTCATTATAGCGTGGAAATTTGACGTTATCTTGGCGGAGATCCAGATTAGCAAATTACAACAAAGAGCGAAGAAAGCTTCATGGCTTTCGTTATAAGCGGGGGCTATTATTTCAATAAAGTCACAGAGGTCGTTGATGCGGGAGATTGGGCAACATTACCTACAATAACCAATGGTCCATTAACACCAGCAACAGTGTTGTAATTGATCCTCGGGTTTACCTAAACAACTTATCAACCCAAAACCGCAATCAAACCCCGGAAGTGGATAAACTCACCCCATAGTTCCTTGTTACAGCAGCTGCGTTGATAGCGAAAGCCTGCACAATTAGCTCCAAACCCCGACTCCGACCAGCGAAAGGCGGGGGGGCAGACCTCTTGGGCAGATATTCTAGGATCGTCAACACCGGGAGCCATTCTCCGGGAGTCTTGTGTTCGGGTCGTAGGGGTTCGGAATGGGTGAGAGGGGATAAACTGAGGGGCGCGATGATGTGATGACGAGTTGAGTTCTAGCGACCCAAGAAGCAAGTCAGAGCAGTGAGACCCCAGCCGTTATCACGTGAAGGGTGCTTGTGGCTTGTACTGACTAAGCGAGTGCAACCTCGGGCGCCACAATTGGCTTGGAAGCCACAATCGGACCCCACCGGTCAGGCCTACCACACTGTTGGCACCTCATATCACCCTTCGTATGACTGTAGTCCACCGGTACTGTACTGTACCGCACTCGGGGGTCGTCAAAATTCGCAAGCTGGCGGCACCCTTGCTTTGATGGCGAGGGTCCAAAACCCTAACCAACTTGGAAACTAAAGGTCTAGTGGAGACAATAGCAACTGGGAGAAGCTATCATACTTGGAATACCGTAGCACCCAAAGAACAACATGATGATAATAAATATCAGAATCAGAAATAGCCTGGTTGCATACAAGTCCACCGAGAAAATGAAAATTCCCTTTAATCCTCGATTCTCACTTCCAGGCTTGCTCAATTGGATGTAACTTCAAAGCAACCGTAAATTCAATATATTCGGTACTAACTACCCTGTCAGAGTTTCTGACTTCTGCAACACCATATTTTCCTTCCAGACAATATGATCGTCCTATCGTATCAAATAACCCCTACATCGCCACCAGCTTCAAAGACCCCCCCCCCCCCCGAGCACTCGGGTATAATAATTGTTTGAGCGACAAAATCTGCGGAGTAGCAAAGGACGTCTGGCGCCGTACTATATATGTAAAAACCTCTGATCGGCAAACGAGGTCATCATACTGGCAGTAGTTTCAAATTTCTGGAAGCTGCCGGAGTAATCCATCGAGCCCACCACTAATGCCAGTATGCTCGTCAGAGTCATGGTGGCTTGGGCAGTGTACTCGAGTATCTTACACTGCTGGGGAGCCGTCATCAAATGACACACTTTTGTACAGTACCCATCGGCAGACCCTAACCCATTAGTCCCGCCGCCGGTACGGTACCGGTACTGGTATGATAGTGCATTTCAAGTTTCAACAACCCTCCTTCCTCCTCTCCACAACCCACAATTATTTTCTTCTATCACACAAACCGCTACAACCACAGGCTGCAAAGATACTCTCGCCATTAATTTTGCCTTCGCTCCTGCTTCACCCACACCACCGTCCCCAGAGCAATCAACAATAAAATGTCCTCAACTACTGACACCCTGGTACCCATCCAAAACCAAACCCTAACCGATACTCCCCGAGGAGGCAGCAGGGGGCGAGGTAGAGGAACCAGAAGAGGTAGGAGTAGGAGTAGGAATGAGAATAGGGTCGATAGTACGCTAGATGGTGGATCTCGTGGGGGTAGAAGGGGATGGAGGAATGGAAGAATTGGACGTCAGCCCCCTCGAGCATCGGATCAGCCAGTTGACAGACAAACCCAAGCGGATCTTATTCGGGCTTCAATGACGGCCAGAGGGGAGATTAGGCCGGATGCGGACGATGCTGCTTCGGACCCAGATTCCTCTGTTTGCTTTATCTGTGCGGACCCAGTGCAGTTTTCTTCCATCGCGCCTTGTAACCATGTTACGTGCCACATATGTGCACTTCGAATGAGGGCGTTGTATAAGAACAAAGCGTGCGCTCACTGCAGGGTAAATGTCCAATCTTCGTACTCTGCTAGGTTGGCTTTGGGCTAATATCTCTGTAGACCGAATCGGAATGGGTTATTTTCTCCAACACAGATAGCAAAAGGTTCCAGGAATTCAAAGATGAGGAAATCATCGACAGGGACGACATTCTGGGAGTGAAATTCGAGAACCAGACTATTCTAGACGAGACAACATTGCTATTGCGTTACAATTGCCCCGATCTCACCTGTGACCGCGCCTGTCGAGGATGGCCAGACCTCTACTATCACGTCAGGGTGGCACACAGCCGTGTTTTGTGGTACACCAAACCCTCAATTCTCCATTTTACAAATATTAACAAACAATAGTGACCTCTGCACCCGGTACAAGAAAGTTTTTACGCACGAACATACACTTTTCACCGCGCAAGAGCTCCGCAAGCACGAACGTGTCGGAGACGACCAGCCCGGCAGTGAGAACCAAAGCGGTTTTAAAGGCCACCCCGAGTGCGCCTTCTGTCGTCAGCGTTTCTACTCTTCGGACGAACTCTATGTGCATTGCAGGGAGAAACACGAACGCTGCTTTCTCTGTGATCGCACAAATCCCGGCACCCAGCAGCAATACTACGTCGATTATGATTCGTTAGTAGTCCACTTCGGTAACGATCATTTTATGTGCGGGGAGCAGGAGTGTCTAGATAAAAAGTTCGTCGTGTTTGACAGTGAGATGGACTTGAAAGCTCACCAACTCGAAGCCCACCCCAACCTATTATCAAAAGGCGCACTACGAGATGCAAGGAGGATAGATATGAGAACACTGGAAGACAGGTCATACCACAGCCAAAACCGCCGAGACGGGGGTGGCGGCCATGGTCGCGGTAGGATGGAAATCGAGGAGCCAATCCGGACAGAGCAACAAATGAGCCGAGCGGAATTAGCATACCATAGAACCCTCGCGGTCCAGAGCGCTCAATCTGCCACTCCGAGGATATTCGGCGGACAATTGACCGAACCGCCACCCGTGATTAGGCCTTCTGCACAAGTAACTGCGAGAGCCGCAGCCCAGCCGCCTCCAAGCGTCACTCGACCTTATGCCCAAGCTGCTGGAATGAGTGTGTCCACACCGCCACCCAGACCACCGCCTCGGCCGGCTGACACCTCCACTGCGGAAGCTGCGTTCCCACCATTGGCCGCTCCTAGAGCGCAGGCGGAACCCTCCCCCGGTATAGGCGGGCCGATAAATGGCGACAACCGGAGGGTGTAAGTTAACCCTTTCCTTCATTCTTAAAATTTGTAGCCAACGAAATACATTCAGTCATCATGGTGCGGTAATAGAGCGCGCAAACACTATGCTCCGCTACAACCAGTCCAAGCTCGACTCCTTCAAGGGCCATGTGAGTTCCTATCGTCAGGGCAAAATCTCTGCAGGAGAGCTCGTCGAATTGGTATCTACCCTTCTCTAGTTCCTGTTAATATCAATGACTAACGAAAGTAGTTCTGGCCTCTCTTTGATGTCAAAGCCCCGGACCTTGGAAAACTGATCAAAGAACTTGCAGACCTCTACGAAGACGAAGGAAAAAAGCAAGGCCTCCTAAAAGCATGGAATAACTGGAAGGCGATTGTACAAACCTCTCTTCCCCCTCCCTGCCTCTTTTCCTAAAACTAACGCCAAATAGAACGAAGACTACCCCCCTTTCGCCGGCGCCTCCGGGGTCTCTTCCTCCGACCCAACCCAACCCTCCTCCTCCCGCGTCTTGAAGTTAAAATCATCAACCTCCCATTCAGCCCGTAGCACCACCGCCCGCCAAGGCGCCTGGGGCTCCGCGGCCGCAGCTCCTCCCCCTCCCCCTCCATCACAATTCCAATCTGCCTCCCGTGCCCCACCCCCCTCGATGAACCGCTCTGGCCCGGGTGCACATGCGCCAACAGCATGGGTCGCTCCTTCCGGCCCCTCTACAGCCTCCTCCTCCACTCTCCCACGCAACAGATCCGTGACTAGAAGGGAGGACTTCCCCTCTTTGCCAACCAAGCCCCCACCACCGCCTGGCTGGGGACCCATTAAGCGGCGGGAACATGGCGCACCGGCGCCCACGGTTGACCCTTGGGGAAGGAGTGCTGGGACTGGGAGCGGAGCTGGGTTTGCGGAGGTTAGTGATGTGGAGGGGAATGGTGGCGATGCTGGGAATGGAAGCGGGGGTGGGGGGAGGAAGAAGGGGAAGCAGAAGGAGGTCCTTTTTCGGGTTGGTTTGTGATATATCTAGCGGATGGAAAAGCGCTTTATGATTTCAACCGCTATTATTAACGAAATCGGGTTTTATGTTTCTATTATAGCTGATTACTGCCTGTATATTATATAAATTACTAGCTGCTTCTGATATTCAGATGCGTTCCATAACCTCCTTCACGCTAGGAGAAACAGTGCAAACGGAAAATAGGAAAAGAAGAAAAAAGGAGAAAAAAGAGACCCCAGACCCGAATTGGAAGATGGTGATCATGGTAATGATATAACGGCTGCGATACAAGTAGCGTTCCCCCCAAAATTTATAGAGAAGCCCCAAGTGGGATATATCCAAGGCATTTTCCATTCCTGCCAATCAAACGCACTGCTGTATAATTACTCGATGAAAAAGAGGGGGAAAAAACATCCCCACACAAAGACATCAGAGACATCAGCACCTTAGCGGGAGTAAATGCTGCACAAGCGTAGATTGTCTGCACAAAGGGCACTCAGGCTGTCCAAGTTATCAGCGCAATCCCACTGGTTACCATCAGGGGGGCGTATACCTTACTACGACACCACTCGCTAATGCAACTCCAACAAAACACATGCCCGCAACCGGTCGCTGTAGGGTCCTTCATACTCTCTAGACAAAGCGTGCACTTCCTGCCTGAATCCCCACTCATAAACCTCATAACCTTCTCGTCCTTGAGGTCATACTTCGGCCCACCCTGACATGCATCAGAAGCATGCGTATCAGGATTCGCCGCGAATCCCCGGGACATTCCGTTTGTGAGTGGGTTCACTCTTTCCTCTTCTTGGGTGACAGCTGAAGGGCGGGAGAATGTGGAAGAGACGTGAAAGCAGCCCTGCGTGACTAATTGTGCCAATAGAAGGAGTCCGAGTACCTCGTATCCGACCCGCTGCTCGTGCGGAAGGAGCCGCTTCGTAAAGATATAGCGTATGCCCCAGATGCGCTTTGATAGGTGGTAGTAGGCGCCCGTGAAGTAAAAGAGGCCCAAGTGCACGGCTAGGAGGTTCTCGCTGGAAGTTAGGGCGTCGAGGTTTTCCAGGAGGTAGGTTTTTATAGTGGCGGTGTAGGTGGATGGTTTTAGGTCCGACTGTTGGGCAGAGAGCGAGGATTGGAGCTTCTGGCGTAATCGCGAGCGAAGGGGTGGGAGGGACTTTGTCATGAAGTAGGGGACGAGAATGGTTGTTAGGATAAACCCTAGACGACATCGTAGAGCGGGTAATTTTGAGGTTGAGGACTCGACGTGCAGGATGTCGCAGTACTCCTCGCCAAGGGTACGGGCATTACGGAGTGTTGTGAGGGAGAGGTAGAGTAGGTCAGTAAACGTCTTTGTCTCGAGGCTGTACTTGTGTAGGATACGGGCTCCTATTTGTTGGCGAGGGTTAGTTTTGCTGTTCGTATTTGATTCGGTAGGAAACGAGTTAGGGCAGGGGGAAAAGATGGACGGCTACCATATATTTTGCGGAGAATTGTTGACAGTTGTTCCAGGAGAACGCCTTGGTAGTAGGCATCTTTTTGGTTCGACCGGACTGGGAATGTCCCGTCAGTACTTTACAAGGTTTATGGAATGGATTGGTTGGGCAGGGTGAGGTATTACTTATGTCGGGTGCAGCAGCAAACGGGTAGTTGAAGCCAGAGGTTGTTGACAATGTTGATGCTGGTGGTGAGGGAGGTAATGTATTTGACGATGGTGCTACTGTTAGTGATGGAGCATTGGCGGCAGCTGTGGTTGACAAGGCAGTTGAAGAAGGGGGTTCAAATGCCATGGGAAAGAGGTGTTCGCTGTTTGTCGTTGAAGAGGCAAGAGAGAGGAGGGGGGGATGCTAGGATATGAAGGGTGAAATGTATGCTGTCCGTAACTAGGGCCACTCGCGTCTTGACCTCGGCTTCCCCAAAACCACAAACAATTTATGTGCAAGTGTTTGGTTGCTGATTCTGAATGATGTTACCCTTGTCTTATCTGATCATCATAAACGATAAATGCCAAGGATAATAAGATATTCATGATGCAAGGTCCAGCAAGAAGTTATGGAACAGTTATTTGAGGTTAACCAGCAAAATACATCCCTGTCTGTTCCGGTTAATGGGTCCCTACGGTACCCTTGTATAGTACGATACCAGTTTGATACCGGTAGTTGGTCGATGCGGTTCTACGGATACCGGCACTGGAAGTGACCTACGGTTAGAGCAACGGCCACGAGAGAATCTTGGTGCTGGAGGAGATGACCATTGGACTTGCCTTCTTGGAAGATGCTCACTGCTTTCACAGTACGACGTACTCGAGCACAGTATCGTAACTTTGATCTGTGATTCAAGCACTCGAGTACTCGTATAATACATGTTTAGGGACACCGGTTACTCAGCCGCATGATGTATGATACCGGTACCGAAATTCCACCTCTCTAACCTATCCCCCCACAATACCACATCAATCCCGATTTTATCAATTATGATACCGTATTCAATACTACCCTTCACAATTGCCCTCAGTCTGTATTTAACCCACGCTAGATGCCATTCTGGCGGCCTGGGTAGCAATAATCTAAAACCTAACAACTGTAGATTTGCGTTTTCACACTGCAAGTAGGAAGCGCCCAATTGTAGACCCTTAAAAGTTTTCCTGCTCATACTCTTACTTTGGGTATCATACCGGTACCGGTATGACACCGTATGTTTAGTTTTCCATCCCGATAGAAAAATTTGATAGCCGCTCCTTGTCTGCATTACCGTGGTTTCCTCTATGATAGCTACATATAAGGGCTGGCCTTGCTCGCCCAGTGTGCTTTAAAGTACCGGTACCCTACATGTATGATATGATACCACGCATGTTAGTCGGCATCGGTTATGTACAGTACAAATTTACCTTCGCCCACGCCCCGGGCTCATGACACGATTCATGTAATTCGACGACCACGCATGATAACTGCATCTTTGTGCGAGGAGCAGACCAGATCTCTCTCTGCCCGTGAGTAGGGGTACGGACTTCATCCTGATGTGCACCTTGTACCGGTAGCTCACCAATCCGCGAACCGAAGCCTCCGCCCTTCCTCTGCCCCTCACCAATTCCTCAATTCATTCAAGTCCGTCATTCTTCATCCACCTGATTTCTCCAATATCTATCCCCCTCAACGCAAAAACTACTGTCTCTGGTGGTTTCGTTTTGATAAGGGACTTTTCTCGCCCTTAATCATGACATTGGTGTCCTTTCCTCCAGAGGTAAGCTCCACCACCACCACCTCTTCTCCTATCTCTCTGCGGCAAATCGTTCCCGCCGTATCTCTCTCTAAAGCTTGACTAGGTACTAAAGCTCATCGCAAGCGAGCTCTCAGACATAGACCTCTGCAATTTCTGTCTTGTCTGCCGAATCCTCAACAGTGTCGTTCAGGATGACCAGGTAGTTTGGCGGGCAAAACTTCTAAGCATCTACGATGAACCCTCTTCTAAGGTTCCTGGCAAGCCCTACGACTGGAGACGTGTCTACCAATTGAGGCAACAGATGATTCTACGGGGAGTGCCGCGCACGGAATTCGGGACTGGAAATTTATCGGATGCGGAGGTCGTGGATGTTATCTGGGATGTATTGCATGGTAGGCACAATCGGCTCTCACTTTTTAGTAATCTATTCTGAATTGCGGCTCTGCCATATCAACATCTATCCCTCCACTTCCCCTCCCCCAACCAAATGCCTAACCAAATGCCGACCGCCACATCTCCATCCACTGATTTATCCGCAAGTTCGGACTTTTGGTAGCTCTACCGATATCTTGACATAATTGTTAATATTCCTTCTGGATTGGGTAGATGCCCGCGGATACAAGTCCGAGACCAAGGAGATCACTGGGAAGAATTTCAACATTCTAAATGCTTTAAAGCGCCCGGACCGCACACTAGGGTTACTTGAGGGGCGGGGTAACGATTGTGCATTGGCTGCCGCTGTCGGTGTTTTGATGACGCCCCTGCTTCAGCTTCCGGAAGAGAAAGATCTTTACGACCTGCACACCATGGTGTACAGCACCCCCGCAGTGAGCTTCGATGGATATCCTCAATTCCAGGTCATCGGGGCGCTTGCCAAGTACTTTATCTACCACATACACAAGGATTCGGAGTCGGATATGCTTTATCAAAAGCGTTTGATGCAACCGAATGAGTACCCCTCTTGGTGGGAAGGCAAGCTGAGTGATTATGTGGGACCCCGCCATCAAATACCGTCGAAATGGTATGGAGCCTATGGTGTGTATCCCCCTTTCAAGGTCTAATACTTAGAGCTTACCAAAACTCCAGCATACGCGCAACGAACAATCCGTCCCCAACTCCAGGACTTTTCCGACGGTCCACTAGTAGATGCGACCCTCTCCATGACCAGCCACAATGAATTCCAAGGCTCAGGCTCCGACGTCCAAACCTTCACAATAACTCACGGTAAGATATCTTCGACGAAGCGGGATCCGACGCTTAGATATAACGGCGTCTGGAAACATATAGAATTCCGGAAGTCTTACCACAGTCACCAATGGACATATGAGGGTGTAATGTTGCCGGGGAATAACATGATCCTTGGGCATTGGAGGCCTCCGGGGACACTCAACAGCCCGGAGAATTTTAGGGGGAACAACGGCCCGTTCGTGCTCTGGGCTGTACCGGAGGGATCCACAATTGCAGGACGGGACGACAGATTAGGATTTCCAAGATAGCAATTGGCTAACCTTTTCTCTGGACTCTCGCATACAAATACAAATACATAGGCGGTATATGAGTTATCTTGACCTTGAGCCCCAGCTATCACGATGTTAGCGGCGGGACTTGGGCAGCCCATGTGCGACCGGTCAAGACTTTACCCTTTGTGATCATTTTCGTCACTTTTTTCTAAGGGTGGACAGTCGTGATATGTTGTCAGTGTATCCATAAAATGATAGTTATGACTCAGGACAAATGTTTGTATTCCCTCTCTTTTTTTTCTTTCCTTTTCCCTTGCGCTTTGTTTGTCGGTTGTGTGTTATTGCTTGTGCCAATGTCAAAGGCGGGGGGGTGGATTTTGTCGAGTGATGAACCATGAACGGAAATTTGGGAGGAGGGAGGAGACTGATACTACGGATGCATTGCTTGAAATATTGTTTGTGGAGTGTAGTTAAGGCTGTCGCTGTGATGCATTTTTGCACGATAATAGGAAAACCTATAGCACGTCGAACGGCGGATGCGGCTTTGCAGTAGGCTACACGAGTATCATAGTATGACTGTTCACGAGGGGCTGCTGCAAGTACCCCAGGGACGGTGATGCCTGCCTGCTGACACGCGGTTGGCAGATCGTCGTACTTGAGTAGAGGTGGCTTTAGTGGAATCTATCAGAGTATCCCACTGGTGGTATCTATACATGTACATCTACTGCAGTCTTACCCATGTCATTAATCCATTCAGAGATCAAGCCCGTCAAGAAAAGGAAAGCGCCAACCACAAAAGCAGGATCATCCAGCCGATATCGAAAACTCGCTCAGCCCGTCTTAGGTAGAGAGCACCGAGCCCACTTGTCGCGCAGTACTCTCCGGTACTCCAATACGCAAGGGAAATGTGCTGCTATAGACCAGGTTGTTGGGATCCGCCCTCTGGGGCGGTCTACCTTACGATACCGGTAGGGGTGAAGAAATCACGGCAAACTCAGCCAGCCCTTGGTTGTGACTGAAAAGAAAAATACACAACATCTTACCAGGAGAGGCAACGGCCGTACCATGAATACTCAAGCACCTTTGCGCTTGTGCCGTAACCAGTAGACTATTCCACTCCGGACCCAGTCTCATGTCCCTATGTTCCCTAAAATTGAAGTTCTGTCTCTGGGGGCAAAAATCCCTGAGATCGCATCAACGGGAGCACTCGGTGCCCTTCACACGAACCTAAGTCTTGTTGCATGTAACATTTTCTGGTTTGAGAAAGCTCTACCGGTACTACAGTATGATACTTGCACCAAAATTTCCCACCATTGATACATTTTTTTAAGGGCCACTAAAAAAAAAAAACTTCCCAAGAGCTTCCGATCCCTTGTCTTTGTTCGGTAGTCCACCGCACTCGAGCACTCTACCCATTATCCATGGGTCTCACAAATGTTGATCTCTCTGGAGTACTGTACAAAAAAAGTTGTTACATAATGCTCCTAGCCCAATCGCCGTCTACCAGGAACTCCGTTGCCACCGTCTACTCGAGTACCCCATGAAAGCCAAATGCGTTGTCTGACCGCTCTCCTCCACACTCTTGACCCACATAGACTACCGGTACTGTAAACCTTGTCGTTGATGTCCAGCCAAACTTGCTATATAGTATCTGCCTCTCAGAACTCACTAGCGTGCTCTGAACAATCTTTGAACTCCATTTTTTTTTCCTTCTTCTTTTTCCCAGGATTTACTTTCAGTGTTCTGTGCTCCATCAACTAAAGACAGAATCTCACCTTCTGCTTGGCAAATTGGTCCTTAGTTGAGGATGCTTGGGTTCAGCTTGCGACACTGGCTTCGTGTGGCGCTCATACCAAGGAAAAACAATCACCATACAGTATCTCACTACGATCCGAAATGGCAGCCTCCCATAGCCTCACGAGAATTAAACACACAACACCTGCTTCCTCTACTCAGAGGCAAGACCGATCCCACATTAGCAGGATATTGCGAAATACGCCCTGCTACCCCCCGACCACATCTCAACCACCTCCCTTACCACAGGAAGCTATTCAACAATGCTAGCCTCATTCTGGGTCCAGTAATCATACGACAAGCCCCGTATACCGGTACTCAAGAAAGCGCCGCCTCCTATTGATACACTAATAGTTCTAAGATTCATACAGACCAAGGAATCATAGTTGCCGGATTCGTTGTGCAGATTCCCGTAAGTTGTTTGGTATTTAAAATAAACCAAGATTTCCTCCCGCTCTCCGGATAACTGGGGGGGGGGGGTCGTTTGGTAGGTCTAGAAGTCATAGGGTTTTATTTTGTCTTATTACATTTCCCTTATTTTGAGGTTTTCTTTGGGCCCTTTAACTGCCAGGGGATATTTCCCGAATGTGGTGGTTTGCGCCTGGGGAATTGTTTTTACGCCATGGATAGCAAATAGACTACCGGTATAGTGCAGGAACTTGCAATCAACCAAAAATCTACAACCACAACCACATCTGTGAAAAGATATGGCCTGATAGAATCACTTCAAAGTCTGAATATCTCTACGGATATTTCCTTGATTGGAACCAGAAAGCGTAGAGCTAGAGAGAATTGCCTTCAATTAGCCATGAACCCCTATTGCCGTTCTTGAAATTATTTGGGTCAAGCTCAACTATTTTGTGTGGGCCATATAAGTAAAGTGAACCAATCATCGGTGAATTCTATTGGGCAGTATCACTACTTATGGTCTCTATTACTCGTATTACGATAGTCTACAAGTATGGTCTGGCAAATTGCATCATACCGGTAGCCGGTAAAATTCCGCAGAGATGACTTTCCTTAGTATTATTGGTTACCCAGTCAACCAATACTGGACAGGAACAAGTGATATGGGACTGGCCCTGGTGATGTCCACGGCGTTGCTTTTTGGCAATATGGATAGAGCATATGAGGGGCACGTTTTCTAACCTGGAAGCCACTAGTACACTTTAGGAGTTGCTTGTATCATACTTCCAATGATAGGGCTTTTCTTGTGCCGGTACCGTATCCCATTTGGAGTTGTTTTGGGGGGTATTTTGGGCTCAGGGCGGGGGGGGGGATCCAGTGGCTTCTGACAAAAGAGCAGTCTCGTGGTGAGTATTATACCATCGTATGATAGGTACAAAAGCAAGCCCAAACTTGTTCGTGCCCGCAACGGTCAGTAACGCAGTTGGTTATAGGCTCCTAGGCTGAGCTATAACCCTTTGTCCAGTACAAATATCATATTTGAGTAGTCCATCAATTCGATCAAAAGGTCTACCGGTATCATACTGGAATTGAGTACCGGTGTTCAACAGCGCTACCCGATGGGTAGATCTATTTACGATATAATAAGCGGTTGGGTCGCTAGGGCAACGAAAGTGGAATGGTTCCCCGGTCCCAGCTCCACCATGCTACGGGGATTTATTCATACCGGCAGCAACCAATGATCCCCCCCCATTCGGGTTGCAAATAAAACATTCGACTTCTCTTTTTTCCATTCCACGGCATGAAAACTGCATTCCCTTTTTTTCTAACTCTACTTCGATAGATAGCCTAGGTTTCTGACTTTATATTCCACTTTGAATATTTACTTTCCTTTGTTGTCTTCTGAGAAACATTCGAGGGGCAGGAACTTTCTAGGCGGATAACGGCCCGGGCGAGAAGCCTCACTAAACTCTTTACAGAGCGTTCCCATCTACCGGTATCATATCATATTACTTGTACAAGTAGATAGCTTTGTGGCACCGTGAAATCATAAGGAGTCGGTGAGCTGAGCGCTGTGCGAATCGGATGTTATGTCACTTACTCCACCGGTATTGCCATCTTTCTCACCAAAGGAGGTGAGGGGCAAAAAAGAAAAAAAATCTGTGGGTGCTCCTACCCAATGTGACGATACCGGTAATCCAAGACTTTTCTGTCTGACATTCGTCTGATAAGGTTCCCTCACCCTTCACCCTTCGTCCTTGACCTACGGTACACCCTTCTTTTCTTCTCTTCCCTCTCCTCGCCCGACATAATTTCTTCAACGACGATAAATTAATACCTGTTTTTACTGCAATTTTTGATCGGCCGTTTAGCTTCTCCCCTGCTGAGATTGCAGTGGATATGATGTTTTCCATGGACAACGGCGGGGAACGATGCCATGTGGATACTAGAAAGTTTGGAGGTGAGGATGATGGGTTTGATCCTGCCTTCACGGGCGAACACGAGCTACAGGTAGGTGTCTTTTCATTTACCCTTCTTTCTACCACTTCGTTTCATCTCGCACCCTGCCTGCGTAAAAGCAACTTTTCTTGCTACCCTCATTGCCATCCACCTTCACAAGCAACTTGATCCCCACTCTGTCTCCCCATCACCTACCTATCGTTTTGCGTGAATGTGGCCAGACACTAAAGCTCGGCGAGTGGCCGAGCAGGAAACAATCGCAGCGGCTTATCGCCGTATGTCTCGGGACGAACTCTGTCTCCTCCTCTCGCTACGCTCCCTTCCAACGTGCGGCGAAACCGTCGAGCTCGCATTCAGACTAGCAGTGCACGAGCTATCCCACCGCACTGACCTCTCTTTACAACGACACCATACCCCCCGCTTTACACCGCCGCTCTCGACCTCATCCTCCTTCTCCGAACACCCAAACCAGATTAATAATAGTGATAACAGTAGCAATGGCGATCGCGACGTTGATATGGACGCCCATCAGCCTGGCAATATCTCGCTGCACGTCGATACCTCTTCTCCACGGAATACCAATCTTCCCGTACTACCGCCCGAGCTGTGGGCGGATATATTCGAGGCATTGAACGATTGGGAATTGTCTACTGCGTTGGGAATCCGTACGAAGCTTAGGCGAAGCCGTGATTGGGCTGTGAATGGGACAAGATTGGATTATACAATTCTCTCTGGGTCGGTGAAACACGTTACCAGCTTTCTAGAGGTCTATCCGGCTGAGAAGTTTACAAAGTTTGGGGCGAAATGTATGTTACGCTTCACATACACTGATCTCCTCACCTTCTTCTGGACGAACTACCGTCACGACTTTCTAAGAGTCTACTCCGAGCCATTACTCAAAATTCCTACTCTCGCATCTCACTACGGCCAGCCAAAGGTCCTCACCTGGTGGCTCGAAGCCTCATCCCCTGACCTCCCCAACTCGTTTCCGAGAGAATATGACGAGGAACCCCTCAACGATGCATCAAGGGAAGGTCACATTCACGTTCTCCAATGGTGGAAGTCTTCAGGCCTTCCTCTCCGCTACGGTCTAGTAATGGACGTCGCCTCCTCCTTTGGCCACCTCGCTGTTCTTGAATGGTGGAAAAACAGCGGTCTCACGCTAAACTACCTGCACGCGCTCAAGGGAGCCTCTTACCGGGGTGAAGTCGAAGTCCTAGAATGGTGGAAGAAGAGCGGCCTTAGACTAGTTTACGACAAAGAGGTTCTTGTTGACGCCACAAAGTTCAACCGCCCTGATGTCCTCCAATGGTGGAGCAGTTCTGGCCTTAGAGTCGAATATTGCGTATGCGATATTGAAGCTGCGCTTGAGGACGCCATCGGTGGTGGAAAGGAGGCAAGGGACTGGTGGGTGCGTAGAGGGTTCAGATTCGATGTTCCGGTTACGGAGTGGATGGAATATAAGAGGCTTTGAGATATCCCCTGCAGGCTCGACATTCTATTCTTTCCTCTTTCAACCTTTCTTTTCTTTTCTGCTTTTCCTTGCTTTTCCTTGCTTTTCCTTGCTTTCCTTTCCTGTGCAGACCTGGAGAATGGATCGGAAGGAGGGGCGTTTCGGATTGCTTTTGCATCTTTCATTGAACATTGGCGGTGGTCGTGAAACGTTCGTTTTGTAGGATAAGGCTACACTTGTCATTTGTGTGAATTTTTTTTTTTCTGCTCGCTTGGGGTTACTGGTGAATAGTGAATGGCCAGAGGCGGCAGCAGGGTATTGATGGAGAAATGTACTATAGTGATGTCATGCCATGTATGTGATCATTTTTATTGTGGTCTACCAGATATTTAGATTATTCGCCCCTAAGTTGGGTTTGTTAATCGTATGACCCCGCGTGAAGAATATGAATGCCGGTGTAATGGTTGGGCAGTAAATTAGGCTTTACCTGACCCGATGGAAGGATAAGAGCAGTGGCTCCCTACAATAGTGTGCACTATCCGTCGATACACCATATGGTAGCAACAGTATGAGCATGCCACCGTGAGGCAAATCGCGGCGGTGATCCCCGAGCGGCACTAACGACACAATTCCATCCACAATCGCACTTGTATCACTTGACCTATCAGACCACAAGTAATCACTCGGAGTGAGCAGCCAACAGCTCATTAAATTTAGATGGTGCTCATCTGGTTTTGGATCGGGAGTTCGGACCATACCTAGTCGCTCGTGGGGGTTTTGGTAGGGCACTTGGTTTGGTAGACTGATGGACTGGTTCTTGATGTTCTATTCTGGTAGATTTGCTTGTGAGGTGGTGCGGGCCGGGCTAATCCTGAGAAGAGAGGAGGAGAGAGTGACTAATAGAAGTAGATAAATTACATCGCCCCCGGACAGTTTTTTTATGAAGCGGGTGAGCCGGTTTTCAATAGAGCACTGCGTCGCCTCATGCATGGGGAGGTACCGATGGAGGGGGTTTTTATTTTTATTTTCTTACAGTACTAGTACAGTGGTTTGTGGATTGCTACGGTACTTTTATCGTGCATGAAGTGATTTGGTGGGTACCGTGGTCCCTGTAGCGTTATCGGGTTTTGTGGGTTGTATATGATATCTGCCTTGAGTATCCTTCATGGGGGAATTGAGCTTTCGTGCCTACGATTTGAAGATGATGCCTCAGTGTGAGCTTAGAAATCTATCTTAGCGGTGTAGTTCGTGGTAACCGTGCACCCCACTGTACCGAGCTTGGTGGTTAATTTGTTGTCGTGGATTTTGTATGATACCAGTGATTACAAGAGTGGAGGGTGTCAGGCATGCCAGTACTCTCTCGACTGGATACAGTGTGATACTTAGTGATGTGCTCTGACCACAGCCCATCACCCATTACTAATTGAAATCCCTCAAACTATCATACCTGAGATGGAAGTAAGTATCCGGGCGGCTAAGCGAAAGTTTTTCGTATGTCTTGCAACAGCCCCCCCCCCCGCGGCAAAGATCCCTAAAATTCCCGTATGCGGCATCCTGATATCATATCTTTTTCTCACTCCGAGCGTGATACTGCGCCCTGCCGTTCCTGTAACTACCGCCAAGCCCTATCTGGCCAAGTTGGTGTTGGTGGAGACTTTGTCGACTCCTCTATCACTTCATCTCTATCGATTTCAAGGTAAATTTTCAATAAATCTCTCTGAAATCCTTTCATCTGGAGAGGACTAGGAAGCATGGAGCGGGGGTCAAGACATTACCAGAGTGGTAATAGCAACAGTTTTAACATATCCGTCAATAGTCACAACACTACAGTCACGGGCGAAGAATTGCGGGTTCTGGTGTGGATATCACCGCTGGAAGCTTGGAAGAGACACCAGGACATGTCGGCCGCAGGCATCGGAGGTGTGGTGGAATGGGTTTTGGAGACTACTGTACCAATAGAACGGCGAGACGGATTCGGTTGAAAAGGAGCTGCTCTGTCGTGGAAACCCTGGAGCGGGAAAGACTTATGGGGGGGACCTAGCTCCCAACCGGACTACAGGAGGCCCCCGAGGAAGTCACGGCCGAAGCTTTCCGGACGGTGAGGGGTCGTGTAGGGCGGCGAGCTCTCCAGCTGGAGAAGCTTGTCGAGTTGTTCCCCCCAGGTGCTTTCCTCTTTCGACCGAATGTTCATTTGCATCGATGGATGGACGAGTTTGCGGTCGTGGAAAACCGGGCCAAGTTCCTCCAGACGCTAGAGGGGATTCTCGAGAAATCTGCCAATATATGGGTGTTCCTCACAGATAGGCCACACATCTAGGTGGAACTGGAAAACCATTTTGCGAGGACCACCAGCGCTGTCACCTTGCAACCTAGTGCAGACGACATCGGAAGATATATAACTACAAGGCTAGGTGGTGACTCGGAGCCCGGTGCGGTGCGTGATGGGTTAAGGGCTTAAACCTGACAAGTATTGCTCGGAATGGTTCTGAAGCTAGAACCTATTATCAATCCTAGTAGTATTCATCCATATCGGGTTCTGGCAGTAGTGGCAGCTCTCTACTGGTTACTTTACTTTGCATATTGACATAATTCTTGAGGAAATAACCACCCGCGGGAGACGAGAAAAACCTCCACCAGATGGGAAGCGGTCCGAGTGACGCCTGTAGTGTGACCATAGAGGGGATGAAAAAAGCAGAGAGGGAATAAACCGCGATCGGGAATGGCTGCGTTGATATGGATATCCCTAGCTGAGCGCACCCAAGCGTAGGTGAGTTATGACATGCTCCGGCCGTGAAATCCTGCGACATAGATGTAAACCCCGCAAACATACCATTGAGCCAGAGCGTTCTCGGATGCTGCTTTGGGCTTGTCACTGTTGACCAGGAGGCACCAGCGGTCCGACTGACACCCACAACCTTTCAAGAATATCTGCGCATCAAACCGGACATCTTCGAAAGTTCACACGCCACCATTGCCGAGGCTATATTCCAGTCTTCTGTTCGTAATGGGAGTTTCGACGGCTTAGCTGTTTGCCCCAGCGGCGCATCCACTTCTCCAATACACTGCCTGTTACTGGGGATTACATGCTCAGTGAGGGCTGACGATGCTGTTTGGAGTGGGCAAATATGAAGTCAACCAGAGAGACTCCAACAGCTACACACCTTTGAACTTGGCTGCCGCGAAGGGCACCAAGCAGTGGTAGATATCCTACTAGGCCCAGCTGACTCCAGCCCTGACTACGCCAAAATACGTGACCTAACAGCACTTTTTGGGCTGCTGCGTGTGGACATGAAGGAGCAGTGAAGAGGCTCCGAGACCGAGCGGATGTCAACCGCAACGTCGCAGACACGGAGGGTCAAGCCGCACTTTCTTTCGCTCCTGAGGGTGGTGAAGATACTACCCAGCCAAGCCAATATCGACCCCAGCACTCTGGACAGAGGCCAACGGACGCCACTCTCCTGTGCTACTGGGCCCGGATGTGGAGGGGCAGAAAAGGTGCTACAAGTACTTGGTTGAACTGATACAGATCCTGATTTGATAGATGATAACGGCCGGATATGGACATGAAGAAGTGGCGGAGATACTACTTGGATGAGTTGATGTCGATCTGAATTTGGCGGATAAGGAGGGCCTGACACCTCTCACTGGGGCTGCTATGCATGACTACGAGGTGGTAGTAGGGATGTAATTCAATCGGGCCAATGTTGACCCCGCCCTGGCATCCACCTTGGGCCGGGCGGTGCTCTCTTGGGCCGTTAATTGTGGTTGCACAAGGAGTGTTGGAAATACCCCCGAGCCATGCCGATGCCAATCCCAACCCGGTAGACATATTCTGCAACACATTGCTCAGCTCAGTTACCATAAGGAAGCTGTAGTGAAGACACTTCTGGATCGACCAACCGGATGTTAAACCTGATTGGTCAGATAACGGGGGCCGAAAGCCCACTCGTCCGGGCGGGTGGAATGGTGGCGAAGGAAGCCGTGAAGATGTTGCTCCGCCGGGCTGGTGTTAACATCTCCCCGGTAGACATCATGCGCCGGATAGCACTCTCTCGGGCTGCCAGTGCAACTAACGAAAGCCTAGTGAGTATATAGCTCTAGCCAGACAATGGTAGAGAAGATCGCTACGTGTGATACAGCAGCTCACCCACTAGACTACATCTCCGGTCTTCGCCTTGTGAGGGATCACCATTTCCTCCTCATCCTCACAAGCGCCCAAGCACGAATAAAATACTGGTCATTGGTGCTCACTCGGTCATATGAAATACCATCACCACATCCGGTCAGGCGGCACTAGTTTTTTTATTTAATCGTGCTTTCTTCCTTTTCTTCGCACATCATTACCGTCATCTTTACTCTCACCTCCAATGTTTCTCAAAAAAAGGAAGGGCGTAAATTGGAGCTTGTTTATGGTTAACCTTGCATAATCCGTTCACTCAGCCCTATCACCATATTCACACAGAAGAAGTCCGTGCTTACCTTGAGGACAGCGCAGTACAGCCTTCCTCAGCTCGACTTGTCGCGATACCAGAGCGCGTCGAACCAAGTGCATTCACTAATCCAAGTCGTCCACAGTCGCCGGCTGCCCACCCCGTCCAAAGGCGGAATAGGTCCCATCTCTTGTCGTCCCCGCCCCGCCTCGAACGGGCCGAGTGCCCACCATACAGACTTCAACACCCTGCCAGCGAATAAACAATGGATACAACGGCACCCCCACCCAACCCGTCATTCCCATCCCATCCCATCCCGTCCCACCCCTCTACAAGTTCGTTATCCCCCCAAGCCATACCACCCCAGGCCCTGTATGATACTGCACGTACCGTGTCGCACCGCGGTTAGAGAGTAGGAGCACCCAACTCATTTCTACACACTTTCCCCTCCCCCCCACCTTTTTTTCATTTTTTTTTCATTTTTTTTTTTTTTTCCACCCAGCTGTGCCGCCCCCGGGGAGCGTGACGGCCTGGACACCAGCGGAACAGGAGGTCCAATCAAAGGTCTGACTGGGGTTTTTGAGAACTTTTGGGGAGGTGAGGTGATGGATTTCCGTCGTCAAGATTTTTTTATTTTTTTATTGGTTGCCCCGGAGCTCCAATCCCCGGGTCCGGCGAACGGTCCGACCACATGGGCCGGCGGGGTGCGGGCATTGCCAGCTTCCATGAGGGTTTACAGTATTACTAGAGGCGAATGGGTAGCCGGGCTGCAAGGTTTGCGACTGCCCACCAAGTTGGAATGGTACAAGTATTATCCTTTGTTCGGCTCTCTTTTGCGGGTATCATATCGTATATACCAGATGTATCCTCTTTGTCGGTCTGAAACAGTCAAATTCGTGTAAATCAAATAAATTTTATCCGTAGATAGGCGCGCTAAGGCCAGATTGGGGGGCAGTTAGCTGTACCAGCCTGTACCGTACTGGGTCGGAGGATAGGATTTATCAGTCCTTTTAGCGCTCAAATGACTCAGCGCATGGAGTCAACTTAAATATTCACAGTACCCGAATCCTTCCAAAACAGGTTTAGCGTGCCTGGCAACAAATTTTACTATTTCAGACCGGCCAAAGGATACGACACTTGTGCTCCAGTACAGATAATTTAGCACACGGTACTGCTGCTGCTGTACCGTACTCAAGTACTCAGCACATGAGCACAAGCTCGACACCCGCTTTTACTTTACCCGCCCTTTACCTAACTCGGCAATAACCTACCGACCGAACCAAACAATGGTTTAAGTTTTGCTGGTACCGCGGGGCCGGAACCCCCTATCAGACCCTACCCTACCTCTCGATTCACAACCCCCGGCCTGACCCCAATCCCTCCCTTTCCCTGTCCTATCGGTTCATCCACTCACTCACTCACTCAAGAAAAGCCCATCCAAGCTACCGGCAAACAATTATTCCGCACATACCGGTTATAATGTAGTAAATCATGATGTAACTCCAATCGACGTCCATGGACGAACTATCAACGCAAAAGTAGTAGGGTGCTGTGAGGGGAGGCAGGGAACAAGAAAGGATGAAAAGAAAAAGAAAAACGCTAATTGAGAGAGAGAAAACAAAGTAAAGCTAAACTCCTGATCCTCCCACTGGCCTGCGAATACCGGTATGGATGATCAACATGAGGAAAGTGAAAAGTGGGAACGAAGAAAAGAGAAGCAAAGAAGGGCAGAGAAAGAGTTTTGTTTTATCCCAAGCGGTGTCTGCATGCGTGTATGATACTGTAACAGCACAAGTACTGTAGATATCATGACAGCGTGTGGGAGCTGCCTCCATCCCATCCATTACAACCTCTCCCAACAAACCCCAGGTATAATGTCGTATCCCGTTTGTTTACTTTCCCCCCTTCTTCGTAACCCTCAGCAAGTAGTCCTTCCCTTTATCCGCCCAGCCTCTATAGTCAATCTTAGTATGATCGACGGGCCTCGGCTTTTCCGTCTCGGCCGCAAGGCGCTGTTGCTCCTCCTCTTCCTCCTCAAGGCGGAGCTTCACGAGGTCTGAATCGGTGAGGTGGACAATGTTACCTGCACCCTATTCACCGTGCAGCATATCACAGTCAGCTTCAACGCCTCCAGGTGGTGCACAGAGAGGGAGAGAGAGAGAGAGAGAGGCGTACTCCGCGACCGCCGTGGAAGGAGTCAGAACTACTAGGACGTCTAGGTTCTTCAACATCTTGTGCTGCGCGTGCGAGTTCTGGATGGGCGGGGTCGTTGACCGCCATGTTGCCCTGGTTACCATAGGTAAGAAGTTAGTCGTGTAGGGGAGATGGATAGGGGCGGAGGGAGATTTTTACTGTTCCGCCGCGGCCGGTGGTATATACTGGGCTTTTCAAGGTCGGGGTGCGGAGGTCTTCAGGGGATGCTTCGTGGAGATGTTCGTCTACGCCGATGTTTCCGGCTCCTCCACGCCCTTTAAGAGAAAAAAAAATCTCAATTAATACTTTTCTTCTTTTTTTTTCCCGTCCAGTGGATTCCGTAAGAGGGAGGGGGGGTATTCGATTGCTAACTGCCAACTACTAACCGTGGCTCGTCTAGAGGTGAAGAATTGGTGCGTCAGAATGGTTGTTAGATTGTTTGTTTGCTCGTGAGGGTTTTAAATGAACGAGTGAATGGGGACAAGTAGTTGGAGGGATGGGGAAAAAAACTCACAACCCGAGTGAGGTGATTATGACCGTCCAAGGACCGACGAGGGATTGTAGGAGTAGCCATTGAATCCCGAGTGGTAAAGCTGAGGTTTATGTTTTGTGAAAGAAGAAAAGAAAATCCTTGGTTTGCTTTTTTTTTCTTTTTTCCCGTCGTACTTGCGGAAAAGTGAAGAAAAAAAAGGAAAGAAAAGAAGGCAAAATAGGAATGAGAAAATATAGGAGGAGAGGAAAGGGGAAGAGGACCAGGAAAAGCAGAAACGGCAGTAGAGACGGTCCTGTACTCTACGGTGCGGTAAGTGGGATGATAGCTACCGGTAGGGCTTCACAGGTCTTGAGCACGACACAATGTTTTGCACAACACGATATCGATAGCTGTTCTGTATGATGCTCGGCTCAACACACCCAAACTGAAAGTTCGATGGGCTCTGATGGATGAAAGGGGTTGGTTTCACCGTTATTTTCCCTCTCCCTTTCTCTGCAAAGCACTAATGAGAATATAACCTGGACTTGACTCAATTTATATTATTCTTCCTTATTAGGTCACTCTTTCCCACGGAGCTAAAGGTCACAACCGCCTCGTTAGCTCTCTTCACGTCGTCCAATTCGCACCGCACACAAGTAGCTTTCATATGCTCTCGACACCAAACCAGCTAGAACACAGTACAAAGAAAGTTAAAAAAATCTAATAGAATGGCGGAAAAAAAAGCGCGACAAAGCAAGCAATCTATCAAGGAATGTGCATTTTCTTGACCCAATCCTAGAATACAGCTGAACTATCATACAGAAGCACTACTGTAGCCCCCCCGACCGGAGGGGGAGCCTGCCTACCACACGCAAGCACGCCTTCTCGTGCATTTCTGATTGAAAAAAAGTTAGGTAATTTATCTGCAATTGTCGTGTTACAACTGAGGGAGACATAGGGCTATTGCGGAAGGCCGCTGGGTTCTGTGGTCCTTGCAGATGTGTGTGATTGGTTGGTTGGACTACCAATACAGTAACCGCCCAACTATTGGTACCGTCACTGTACCATGGCACAGAGTGTATAAATTATACGCCGGTGGGAATATCGTGTCGCATAACGAAGAACTCCGCCTTGGAGAGTGAAGTGAATTTCATGAAATCTCAACAATTCAATTCGAGGCTAGGATGTGATTATTTGCTTTTTAAAACATACCCTTCTTTTCCTTTCCTTTCAGTTCTTGTTCCTCCCTTGATGTTCCGACCTGCGTTGCCCTGCTTCAAACCTTTCCTTATTTCCTTCCTGCCTGTGATACCGGCCTGCCTTTCCTCCTTTCCCATCGGACATATCCGAACCAGGTGCCCAGGAAACAGCCGAAAAAGAAAAGAAGCCATATATGCATATGGGAGAAGGGTTCGATGTGATATGGTGCGGTATGGAGGACGATTAAACAGGGCGCAACATGGCGTTACGAAAGTACCGTGCTCGAGTACCGGTACGGTACAGCATTTGAGCACATAATTTGAGACGGCCGTTGTCGATCAGATTAGAATACCGCACTGCACTGTACGGCTCCGAGGAGATAGGATTTTTGTGGGTTGAACTGTTGCTGGCTGCATGGGTTGGAGATGAGTGCTGAGGGCTTGGAGGGGGGTGAGGAGAAAACAAAGAAGTGAAGGAGGAAGGGTGGTGAAGGGCGAGGTGAAAGGGAAAAGCTAGGTGAATTTATGTTGATCGATAAGGAGGAGCATCACAATCCTCGCAGTTTTGCTAATGCAGATTTCACCCCCTTGGTATTATAGCGATAGCATACCGCAAACGGGCGTAATTCTTCTCCACATCCGTGAAAGTTTCCAACTGCTCGAGTATGATACCGGCTTCTAGGATGAGCGCTAGTACGAATAATACTCGGATAAACAAATTCCCCAGGCCGCCCCGCCAAACTACGCCGGCATACAGTACCTACAGTACCGTCTGCAGGCACAGGTATCATACTCGTACCGGTATTCTCGTGGACCCTCAAAATGAAGTAGACACCGAAAACTATCGTCGTTGTCGTCATCGCCCCTCGATCTTTTGGTGTCTCCCCCCCCCCCCAACCCAACACCCCTACCCCGAGTCTCTACAAAATAATAATAAATTTAGTAAAATACGAGATCTCTAACTCTCTCCTAATTCCATTATTGTACGATTCTTTTTCCTTCCCCCCCCCTCCTTTCACGGGAAAACGATGGTCTCCTCCTCCAACGTCTCTACCCCAAACCCTTCGCTCTCGGAATACACGTTCCCGTCGCACCGATTACGAGCGCTACAAGACGGAGCCAAGACGCCCTTGGTCCTGGTAGCGTGTGGGAGCTTCTCGCCAATAACGCACATGCATTTGCGCATGTTCGAGATGGCGGTGGATCACGTCAAGCAAGGGATGAGCGAGTTTGAGGTTGTGGGCGGGTACTTGAGTCCTGTCAGTGATCGGTATAATAAGGCTGGTTTGGCGAGTGCGGCTCATCGGTGAGCACCGCTCCTCCATCCTTCCGGCGGGAATGTTCGCTAATGGGGGGATTGACCAGAGTACGAATGTGCGAACTAGCTTGCGACGAGACCTCAGATTGGCTAATGGTTGACCCCTGGGAAGCCGTACAACCAGAGTACCAGCCAACAGCGGTAGTCCTCGACCATATCTCTCATGAAATAAACCACAACCTCGGCGGCATTCCCTACCCTACACCCCCACCCCTATCCACCAACCACCTAGCCGTGCCCTCCCCTACCACTACTACTCTGCGTAAACCCGCCCGAGTGATGCTCCTCGGGGGATCCGACCTCCTGCAGACAATGTCTCAACCGGGTGTTTGGTCGCAGTCCGACCTCAACCACATCCTCACCACCCACGGTCTCTTCATAATTGAGCGATCCGGCAGCGACACTTCCGACGCCCTCGCCCCGTTGAAGGAGTGGAGCGATGCCATGGGGAAGAACTGGATGGAGAATATACATGTTGTTCGCCAGTTGATTGCCAATGATATTAGCTCCACACGCATCAGGCAATTTCTTAGGCAGGGGATGAGCGTGCAGTATCTTTTGCCCAATGTCGTGATTGAGTACATCCGCGAGAGGGGGTTGTATAGAGATGTGGAGGATTTCAGGGAGAATAGGGCGAGTTCTATGCCCCCGCTTAGACGGGAGGCGGTTGATCGCGCTATTAGGAAGAGGAGTGGGTTTGTTGAAGTTGAAGGTGGTGAGGGGGGTAGTGGCAGTGAGGGGGAGGAGGAGATGAGGGGGAGGGAGGTATAGTTATAGTTGGTCTGAATAGAAGGGTGGGGAGGCCTAACTTGAGAAGTAGTCGTTAGGCCAACGGAAGGGAAGTGTATACTGGGGAACGAAGCTAGACGTGAATATGAGGAGTTGCTTTTTTCTTTTTATTCCTCCCTTTCCTCTCCCTCCTTGTTCATCTGTTTGCTTATCCTATTTCTTGTAGTTTTAGATTGTATTGTACCGGTGCCTTGTGCTTTATCATTGTGATCATCAAATTATAGTAGCCATTTACACAAATCATCACTCGAGGAACATCTCCGCGACAAAAATAGAACTTCAGCAGAAAGTCTGCCACAACTCCCTGGAGGAGTTAACCACAAGGTGGAAGGACTACATGTAGTGCCGCACTTTCGAAAATACTACCATATAATACACTTATTAGCACATACGCGTGCCAGATCCTCGATCTGCGCCCCGTAAACCAGCGAAATCCATCTGACGCATACTCACTCCATCTCTGGCCTTTTTCGTATCACCTCCCCACCACAATACCAAACTACCGTCGCGTATCGTGGATTATCATTGTTGAATAACCCACCACTCAGCGCAGCGGGGGGGGGGAAGGAGGGAAAAAGAAAGAAAGAGAAAAGGCAACTTCCTATCGTAATGGCCTAAAGTACAAGTCTTGGCCAATATCATAGGAAAATCAACCACGCCCCAGATGAACCAGGTACGATAGAGCCGGGGCAAAAAAGGAGTTGCCGAGGTCAACATACCTTATCCTCCGATAATCAAGATCTCGCGACATCCCACAAATTCCGGGGGGCGCCTCACTTGCCCTGCACTGAGGGTTTTCTTTTCGATTTTTATATATACTGGTATTCCACAGGATGCTTTTGTGTGCCCGCTGATGGTGGGAATGGCACTAGCATCACTTGTTAACTAATATATAACATACATGCTGATCAACACCTGGGATCATTGGTCTCCACATTTCCTTAATGGGGATGGATGAGATGGGTGCTTGTTGGTGATTTGGGTGGTGGGATAAGCTGTTACTTTCTTGAGAGGAAGAAGGGATGTGGGATGGATAGATGGATAAGGAAAAATGATAAACTCCATTTATAGTAGTGTGGGATATAGTCTGGTTAGGGATCCTCGATCCGATGGGAGTGAGGTTGCTCGGGGTGGGCGCGTGCATAGACTACGACTAGTGGGCCTGTTCGCACATACTGCCTTTTCGAGGGGCACTATCACAGGATGCACTAATATGATCTTGACTTATCTTAAAAACTCAGCTGTACTGCACAGTTTACTTGGGTTTTATCATTTCGGTACTCTACTCGAGTACCGGTATACCCTTTAGCAAATAGGGAAAGACTGGAGACCGCGCGGTGGGCGAGCCACCAACATCGACGTGAGGAAGCATGACCCACTCAAGAAATGCCACACATCAAAAACAGCTTGGCGTCCGCACGCTGTTCCGTGTTTGGAGAGGTACGGGGAACACGGATGTCAATGACGAGGGAAATTGAGTACCGTATTAGGATATGTACGGGGAGGAACCTAAAGGGTTCATGTATGGTTGCGGTGGACGGCCGGATATTGTCGGATACTCGTACACCGATAAGTGTGATCTGTTTGAGTGTGATGATTCTCATGCCTCATAACTCCCCAAGGCACCCTGTTTACGCATGGCTCACGCGTATTGTGCCAGAAATTTGACATATTGGGTAGGTTGATCGAGGCAGGCAGAAAAAAATTTCTCCATACGCTACCGCACCATGCCTTTTCAAAATGTTGTCAACGACTGCAGATAAAAAAGTGTTCACGTGTCTCCACGCTACGCCCTTCTTCAAGACTGCCACATGCCTGCGAGGAGGGCAGGACAAGCGAGGTGAGGGCGGACCAGGATCTAAGTCTGATACCAGGCACTGGTCCTCCTCCGTCATCAACCCTCCACTCCCCCCCTCCCCACTGAGCTTGGTCTCTCTCCGGGAATTATGTATTGTCCATGAGGGAAGCGAACCTGGGAGCCTGAGGAGGCCGGGGCCATGATGTTATATTGTTGGGGGTATTATGTTTGGCGGGTTGGAAGAAAGATAAAAAAAGGACTGGAGGAACCCACAGCTTGGGAGTATTGTCTGGTAGGGATAAATACTTCCAAACGAAGCCATATCAAACAAAGTGTCTCGGTCAGAGGGTTGGAGGAGAAAGTTATCACCAAGAGAGGACAAATCATAGACACAGACCACACCACCAACTGCCAATGGCCAGATCTCCACGTCTTCAGACAAACACTCACAACAGGAATATGGGTGGCTTAAAGATGTTTCACAGCACGTGGTTTAGAAGCAGGTCATTGATTTCACATGCAGGTCCAAAGGCCTTTTAGCCAGGCAGATTAACATGGATAATAGGTGTGTGGCAGAGGAGTGCTCAATATCCCTGATTTGTGACAACCCCGCTCAGGGCATTGAAATTGATTTTAAAGTGTGGTGTCACGAGTCGATTAGCTCCCCCCGACTTTACAAGTATTCGAACTCTTACCGAGTGCGATAACGTGAAGCACCTTTTCTAGGAACCGAAGAAAAAAAATGCCGGCTGCCCCCGCTTCATTAAGGGCACTCATCTGTGTCAGCCAACCTTTCCCCGAAATTTGGGTTCCCCCGGTTGTCAGTTTTACAGTATCATAGCGCATCCTCATCATAATAGCCGGTTTTCTCACCACACCTAGCAATATAGAGCGGCATTTCGAGACGGTAAAGTTAAATTCTAGGCCATAAAGATTGATCTACCACGCAGGTTTGGTGATCTCATCCCAGTTGAAAGTCAGGGCTTGCCCCCTTCTACGCTTCCTTGTATCTTCTACGCTTCCTTGTATCCGGCGTTCGGATTGACCTGAGTGCCGTCGTAATTATACGACTCCTTGATAGACCGGACCAGATTACACCAGTGAATAAAGCATAGGGCTGCACGTGCACGGTAAGGAGACATGTCGTGCAGCCTTCCCCGACATCGTCCTTGACCAAGTTGACCACGTGGATGGGAGGGTTTTCCTCTTTTTTTTACCTAAACTTTTTAGAAACTAATTCCCCAGGCAGATATTAGCGGGATTTACGATGATGAGCCCTGCAAAAAATTTTACCCCCCAATACACGAATTTGGGAAAGCAATGCATGCCCGGCGCGGGGGTGTGCGGAGGGGGGTGTGCGGAGGAGGGGATGAAGTGGGACGGAAGTAGAAAGCACAAGCACCTAGAAGTGGCTCTTCCGCTCCGCACAACTCGGGGCGGGAACAAGTGAGCCGGTCATTCTGCTGCTTCCGAATGCCTTCCGGAAAGCCGGAGTAGCTTTTATTCGGTAAGGAATCCTCGATAGTTTCCAGATATGATGGATGGTTTAGCATTTGGTAGGTTACTTTTCAAAAGTGAGGGGAGGGGAGGGGGGAAGTGTTTGATGAAAAGATGAGGAATCCATGATAGAACTGGCGGGGTGGGTTCTAACTTATGTACGTATTGCAGTTCAGGGTCTATTAGTTCTCCACTCCCATATGTGTAACCACTACAACTCATACGGCACTATCAGCCATCACTATAAGGAGTACCAGTACATCCGTACGTCTAGCTCTCACCTGGCCGAGACCCAACTCACCCGTAAATTGAATATAAACAACACACCAGGAATCCCCCTGGCCCTAGAACAGGGCGAGAAATTATCACCTCTTGCACTCCCCTGGTATGATAGCTAGCGAAAACCTAACCTCCATCAACAGATCGAAAACATACAAGCCACCCACCCAGTATGGACTCATTCCTACGACTTTATCTGGATATCTACTTTACTCGGTACAGAGCCCCAATACTTCGCCATTTATACCGAGTTACCTACTACAAACCGAGAGGGAGAGGGAGGAAGAGGAGGAGAAGCGGAGAGTATCAGGAGCCAGTGAGATGGGGAGTAAGCAATAAAGGGAAGGAAAGTGGAGCACCAGAGGGTGAGAAATAGAAGATGGAAGTATAGAGAAGGGTTAGCGATCCAACACCCGTGTAGGCCTCTGTACCCGGGCAATGTTTGTCCAAAGGGTAGTAAATGAGGACTAGATGAGAAGGCATATCCGGTGGGCGAGTGAGCGCATTCGCAAGCCCCACAGGCATCCGCTTTTACAAGCTTAATGATTCCTAACGACGCTAGCAATAATATAGCAACAACTAGCAATAATAGCAATAGCGAGAAGCGCATTCTGACCCTTTTGCGTTGGTGATGGTGTCCGGCACGACGCAGAAGTACTCCGTGAGAGGGGTGTGGACGGGCATGCGAACGGGCAGGTATATCTACGGAGGTACAGCCAATAAGTTTTCTTTGCTAGTAAAATATACACAACTTATGGGCTGTGCCTATGTATGGTGAGGCTTCCCACAGCTTTACCGGGAGTCTAGTAGTCTTCAGAATACAAGTACCGTAGTCATGGTCACAGGCGGCGGGCAGGGAAGGAGGGAAAGGGCGTGCGCTCTTCTTAAGGTACTTGCAGAGGACACGGAATGGTATTTCCAAGGCTTTTCGCGAGATTTCACACGAGAGCCAGGCTAGACGTCATATCATACATTCCGGAAGAGTTTCCGCGTTGGTCTTACCGGTAATATCTACTCACATGTTGCGCACTCTCTCCCCTGCTTTCTCACTGATCTGATTGTATGATTCTGGGTGGTAAATGTGTGCAGGTACCGTACGGTAGTCTACGAGTAGAGTCTGGCCTTTCAGTTGGTTTGCTGTGGCACAGTCACACTCGCCACGAGCATTCGTCCTTAATTAGGGAGGTTCTGCTACGACCATCGTAACTTGAACAGTCCTAATCACCACCACAATAGCACTAACTATGATATTCCAAATGTGCAACAGTGCTTGGTGGCTCAACTTTGCATAGTCTTAGGAACAGTTCTTAAATAACATGGTCATAACTGGGTTGTGTCTACACTTTTGTCTATCAAAAATTGGTACACTTTACACCAACGCTGGGGGAAAGGTTTTCAACCCACAACAAACCTTGTACTGTGCTTAGCAAAACTTCAGTGTTCTAACACTGTTGCAACATAGACTACATTAATTCGCCACAAAATAAGCACAGTTCGTATTACGACGGTCGTAGCAGAACCCCCCTATTTTGGCCTTGGTTTCTTATATAATTCCCCTGGCCTGTTCTAACCTATTGGGCTTGATTAATAGGGACACTATGTTCGTACTTAGGATATCAGGGTAGGTCCGCGAACGGCAGGGTTTATTCAGCCAATGGTAGGGCAGGAAGCGTTCGAGGAATTTTGCCAGTTTTCAATCATACCCCATTTAGTGCGCGCACTATTCCAACCAAACCTTACTGTTCGCGGACTAACCCTGGTATCCGAGTACATATGACGCTTTTTGTTGGCACCAAGGAAGTTGGATGGTACTCAAGTAGGCGCGTGATACAAGAGGCCAGTGGCAAACCAGCTCTCGCACCATGAAGTCCCTCATCGCCGGGTGTGCTTCAGCTATCCAAGGCACCAAGAGAGGGTATCGCCTAGATTTTATTAAACTCCACACATGGTGCCCACTGTGGTGTTTCTGCATGGAGCCACATATTCTTCAACGATTGCATGAGTGAGTTTGTATGATGGTGGAATGAATCGCCGGTGCTTGTATCCCTAGTTTTAATCAGCGAGAGAGCTCCACACTCCTGTCCTATGCTCTCCAAGGGTCCGTGTGTCCTCTTAGAGGTGGAAAAGACAATCAGGACCGGTATGAATCCGCATGAAGTCGTAGAATGGCACAAGTATGATATGTCCAAGCCATAATTGACTTAGCCGTGTGTTATCCTGAACAATAATACGAGAATTCCCCGATGCGAAGGAAGTGGAGGATAGACTCGGCTGGTGCCATGATGCCTGCTGTAGGGAGGTTTCTGTAGAAGAGGAAGATTCGGTTCGTGAGCAAGGGGTTCTCAATCCGTACTAGTACATGTGCCAATGGACAAACAGAAGCGGAAAAAAAGTGCTGACGAAGGTATCACATGTCTTCTGAACTGCAAGGATATTCGTTGCTCGGGCATCATTTCTACGATGCAAACCGCAACACCACACGTGCTTGGTTACCAGACACCCACTAATCCGAACGATGCTCCTATATAATATATACATTCTATCTTGACACCTCCCGGCACCGGGTGGTTGGGAATGACCCATTCCAGCATAATGGCCAGGAATTAGGGTTTTCCCCGGGTTCGGCCACGATGCTGTGCTCGGACTGGCAGTGACAATGTCTGATGCTTCCACACTATTGTTTGGTAGGATTGAACTCAATCCAACGGCAGCCATGTTCCTTGTAACTACTACAAGTACGAGGACCGTGTGGATCATCTAATTCGTCGAAAGGATTTCGGGACACGGACCACTTCCAATAACCAACGCCATTGCGGGCCCCTTTTCCACCGGCTTGTCGTAGGGCCCACTTAGACACGGCATAATTGTTCTCCCGATGTAAATATTCGTCCACGGATGAAGGGTTTTGAGACCTTAGATTGATAGCAGAAGCCCCCAGTGCCTGCGGGCTTCCGTGATTCTGGAACAGGCGTTGGACGTGCGCACGCACACCCGGACCAGAGATGCGCTCAATCCTACCCAATCATAGACTGCTCTAATAGATGCGCATCAATGGGGTTGAAACTTTGGCAGGCCGAAGGAACGACCGCTAAACCGGTGCAATGGGACCGGGTCACCTCCAAGCCATCGTATTCCACGGAGTTGCTCTCCTCCGCACAATTCCCAACCATTACAAGTGGGGCTACGAACCTTGAACCTCACACATAGCACAAACTATCACTCGTGCTTATTTCCATTTCCCACCACTCTGAATCGCCCACACCACCACACGATCCGGTCAACCACACCACACCCGGAACCGTCCCCGTTCCCAAATCCCCGGGGATTGATTCCCCCCACCGCTACATAAGCACTTCCGCCATTTCCACCACCACCTATCCCCCACCATCTATTTAAGTTGTAGTAACTCGCACAGACCTGCATCACACCAACAGTATTTATCCACCCCACCCAGCCGCTCTGTCGGGACGATGTTTCTGGTTCACTCTTATCGTGGCTTTAGCAAATGACGTGTGTCCACCTACTACCATACTCGAGTACTCGAGTTAAAGCCGCCTTTGGCAATTCTCGCTTGGACCGACCTTCCGTGCCGACCGAAGCCCGGGAACCGACTTCACTCCCACCCCACTGAATGTCATCGGGGGTGCCATAAATCCAGCCCTCCTCCTTCGGTGGCGCTGTTTCCGAACACCACACCAAAATTCACCTTGCGAAAACAAATAACTCACGTGACTTTATTACGAGATTGCAATTCCTAATATTGCAAGCTGTTGCGCTTTTCCGAGGGTGAGGTTCGGCTATCGAGGGAAGGATGGATAGAATATTTGGACCACCAGCACCTGTATCTCGAGTAGGCACTGTAATGATAAGAGTTCCTGATGAAAGAGTATACGGTAGACTATGTGAGGGCTCAGCGAGGCGGCACCCTCAGTGAGGCTTGGCGCATATTCAGTAAGAATCAACGAAATCTGCCCGCAAAATATTTGCCAAGCCTCGTTGAGGGTGCTGCCTCGCTGAGCCCTCACATAGTCTAGTATTTTGTCGCTGAGCATAGGAACTTATTTTGTCCTGTGGGTAATATGATATTATGTAGGGAAGGTGCCATTGAAAAGGCAGCGGGGCAATAGAGAGGTTGAGGCTTTTTTTATTCTCTTTCACATAAAGCTGATTTGTGGGGAGAGGGGACGGGCCTTGAAAAGTGGGCGTCTGTACCGGTATCCTGCAGGATGATACAGGAAGCTGCGCTGCGCCTCGTGGTGAGGAAATTTCTGCAAACGATGGGTGGAATATGACAGAGGGCACGGTAAGTCATCTGCTACCGTATACCTTGACTTTGGATTGAGTGGACTTGCACAATTCAGTTCCTCGTTTTCTGTCCCTACGAATGCTACCCCTTACGGGCCACACTGCAAGACAGGAGAAGAGAACAAACATTTAAAAACGACCCACAACCAAGGATGGAGCTTGAAGAGAAAGGAGGGAACCTCCCTCATTTTTTCGCATGCACTTTCCTTTTTATCAGCGATGGAACGGAAATTGGACCATGGTACCAGCGGCACTTCGGGTGGGAACCAGAGCTCAGGAAACGAAACGAAATTTCCCTGATTGGCCCGTGAGCGTGCGGGCGCTCCACAAGAGGGAAATTCGGAAATCCCAGCGATCGAACTCAACCAATCATGATAAAGGAGTAATTGGAGGGATGTGGGAAGGGGGGATGGGGATGCAATAACATTTGTCACTTGGGATTTGCTGCGCAGTTTTTTTTAAGAAATAATAATAATAATATCAACATTGTTTCAGTTAGGAGCAGGGGGTGAATGTTACGATGGAATCCATAAATTCAATATTTATTATCCATAAAGAATAAACGTTATTCTGGTGAGGTTCAGAAGAAAGCGTCCCTGATTGTTGGTTGCCTTGAAAGTTGGATATGATACGATAACGGGTTTTTCTTTCTTTCTTTAGTCTGGCAAACTGTCCCACATCAACAAATACCTTATCCATGCCTAAATTCTGGCTGAACCCTTGTAAACTCCAGAGGCAAGAGAGCGTCTCCCGGCACACACATACCTTCCCTCTTGTTTTCAACTGTCATGCCATACCACTAACTTACCCATCCATTCATTCCCCCTCATCAAAGATGGTAAAGTATGGTACTCTTAAGGCACCCCTCTAGGCCGCTCTTGGAGTCTGGCTGAAGATAATCAACAAGCCACATCGGCTGATCGGCCATTCGGGGGGGTTGGAGCGATTTGCTGCTTCTGGGGGTTTTCAGATGCTCGGAATCATCTACTCGTCTCAGAATTGTTGCGGAGGGCGCTTGAGTACCGGTATGATCAATTCTGCTGGTATTATAGGTCGATCATGTCCCGTCATCTCGCTAGCCATTTTCTCGATAAGATTGCCGTACCGTAATTCTCAGTCACGACCTATCAATCTCCCCATTTTTTTCATTTTTCATTTTTCATTCCCGCTTCCATTCGGTCTGCCCGGCCGACGGCTGATGGGCAGGTTTGTTAGGAAACAGAGGCAATTGGCACCTGGTATGGTGACGGGTAAGCGAACCACTCTCCAAAGCGGAACTTGCGGGTAAAAAAAAAAAAACCCCTGCTGATTATTGGGAGGGAAGGAGGGAGATGCTTGTAGCGCTAGGTAAGTGGAGCGTAGTGCACGAGCACGGTAAGGGTGTCCGCACAGTGCAATGGTATACACAGTACTGGTACAAATACTATCAGTACTCGAGTAGCGGTCGAGGTGTCGGAGGTGGGTTAGTCAAACATGTCCCGAGTGTGTGGTTGCAGCTATGTTGCTCTAGCTAGGGTTGCAAGCGCTTTTTGGGCAGCAACTGCCTAATATTCGGGCTGATGTTTAACGCTAAGTTACCCATAGAATACCGTAGCTGTGATGTGGGGCAGGCGTGGATTTGCTATGATACCAGTGGCCTCACATTCCACTGACGAGCTGTTCAAATTCGCACCATGGACTCCGTTCCTTCGTACCTTTTCAAGCGCTCTCACCTATACCCGTTGGGGACTAAGTACCACCTACTTCCTAAACCACAGCTCACTTCCTTCGCTGCTATTGTACTGCTTCAATTGGTTAGGTCACCATTAGAGTGCCTAGCTTCTGCTAACTAAGAGCATCGTTTGCTCGAGTATGTGCTAAAGGTGTGTGAAACCTGGACAGACGAAGGGTTATTATGATGCTGCCCTCTTGTGGCACTTGTTCCTGGCGAGAAGTACCCGGAAACCTGGGGGTATGTTTTGTATTAGCGCCCAGATAAGCACGTTTTTTTTATCATCATAATAATAATTATTATTGCATTTCTTTAATCCCCGTTTTCAGGCACTTGCACGGGACAAGTAGGTTCTGGGGCTCACTTGTGTAGTAGTTATCTAGCTTATGGCTAGGTAAGTATATCATGGGAACCAGTTGATGCCTTGCCTGCTCTATGCACTGTACCTATCTATCTACCGTACAGATAACTACTTCCTTTCACTTGTTTATTACCCCCACTTCAATACGCGCTGGGGGATTTTTCATTTTATTTTATCTCTAATGATTGCCGCTTCCGCGGCATGTGCATTTCTGGTCAATTGAAGGATGTCTGATTTTGGCCGAGTGCCGTTGTCCTCGCATGGAAGGGGGAAAATGGTGAGGTTCAACTCGATTGGAGCCGGAGTGGTTTTTCCACCTTTGACTGATTTCCAACATATACACTTACTTTATCTCCAACAACTGCCTGTTGCACAGTACAGCAGGCATGCTACAGTATCGTGCACGAAACGTACTATTGCACTGTACTGTACGTAGCGCTTGGATGATATTGCATGATACAAGTATTAATATTCGTTCTTTTTATTTCCTCTCTCCCCCTTCTTCCTCCGGTCCTCCCTTCCTTGCTCCTGAACCAACCACTATCGACAACTTCCTCATGCGCCGGATATGGGTTATGTAGGATAGTAGGAAGGAGTTCCCACCATATGACGCAGTAGCACCCACAGTACCGTATGCATTATATATCTGTCCACAGGGTTTGCCGCTTGGGTTGTTGTCCCACTCATGCCGGGAATCTCATTTAGGGTGAGCGTTTTTGCCCTTTCCTTGCTCGGGAATTGAGTTTTTATTCTTTTTGCAATTGGGTGGGATTGTCATTTATCTATTCGGGTTGTCCACGCAGTTATCATGGACGTGCAGTAGGAGTGATGTATGCAGAGAGCAGACGATCCACCCCGAGGTTCCATCCAGTCCTGTGGATCTGTTTCCTAGAACAGACCCTGGCCCCCGGAAGCACCTCTTTTCTTTTCTTGTGTGTCAACTTTAATCGCCGCCACTCTCCTACCCCTCCGCCCCACTATAATAATAATAATAATAATAATAATAATAATATATTGTTGTTTTCTCCCGTCTGATATTGTGGCCTACAGTACGGTGTGCTGCAAAGACTGGCTGTGCAGTCTTCTTCCTTTTTCCTTTCTTTTGTCGATATCCAACCAAATCGATACCGATCTGTCAAACATCATCGACCCAAGGTACTTAATAGTCCCCCCGTGTCAAACGTGTCAATCCGCTTGGTGCTGTTCAGGCCGCTAAATTGCATATGCAGAAGATTCGGGTTGTCTGCTTATGAGCTCTCCTCCAACATTCACCTGCCCGCTTGACTCTTCTGCCCTCAGTTCTTCCTTCCTCCCAGCCCTCAATCGGACCCCCCTCCCCATGCGTTGTACAGTACTGTGGTTGTGATTCCATTATCATCATCCATCATCACCCTGCTTCCTGCCCCACTCCCGCTACTTCCACTCGTAGTTATTTGCTCCTTCCGCTCATAGATCCTTTACTCCTCTTTCCCTTCTCCTTCCAATTCCAATTCTTCCTTCTCGCACATCGTCCCTCACCTTCTATCCCAGTCAATCAGCAGTACCTTAATCACCTCTCCACCTTCACAGCCCACTCGACATAACCACCATCACAGCCTATCACTATAATTACCGTTACCAAGAAAGCTACCAATACAATTATTTGGCTTTGCTTCCTTTTTAAAACTACAACAGTATCGGCCCCACTTCTACTTCTCACCTTTCCGGTCTCTCCTGCACCTGGCGTCTTGCTCCCTAGCTAGCTAGCTAGTTGGTTACGGTTATCTTGCAAGTTTAACATCTGCCGCCAGTTAGCGGACCGAGAAAATCCGAGTAGTACAAAAAGGGGTGCTTTAGCACAGAGATCTCCCAAGCGGTAACTTTATAACAGATCTGGGCTTCCAAGTTCGAACGCGGACGGACAACACGTCGAGAAGGAAAAAACGGAAAGGGAAAGCAAGAAGAAAAAAATCGGGAGGGGGAAAAAATTAAAATATAATAATTCACCAGCTACCCACCCCCCGTCCATAGACAGACAGGCGCAGAGGAGAGAACCAAACGTTGGTTTTAGTCTCGGCTTTCCAAACCCTAGCATCCTACGCCACTCCCACTGCCTGCATCGCCAGTGCTTCCCCCCCCATCCTCCTGGTTCTTCTGGTGCGGTTGGGATTCAAGAACTCGAATACCTCCGACCCTCCTCGACCTTAGATCTCTTCTACCCTTGAGGGCTCCCTCCCCCTACGCGGTGTCCATGAACACGATGTACCTCACGCAAACAAACCAACCAATTCACGAACGCCATGCTATCCCCCCAGCTCTGCCAATGGCTCGGGCGCCATCGTCCTCATCCTCCTCGCAGTCAGTCCCGCCGGCAAACAATGGGCTGATTCAAAGTCTTCAGCAGCCTCCCTCCCAATCATGCAGAGGTGATGGAAATCGTATCTACAGCTTAGAAGTCAAGCAGCAGCCCATCAGAGCAAGGATGTGTGGCTTTGGTGATAAGGTGCGATATATAATTCTTAAAGGACTCTATTTCTCTCATGACGTTAGAAGCACCACGTGCTGACGGGTTTCCGCAGGACCGACGGCCGATTACTCCTCCACCCTGCGTGAGACTAGTGGTGAAAGACGCGACTACCGGCAAGGAGGTTGATATCAAGTGAGTTAATAGATGCCGTTTCCTCCCCCATTATGCAACTTCCCGACTAAACGTCTGTGGTAAATTAGTGAGGTAGACACTTCCTTCTACGTCTTGACAGTAGATCTGTGGTCTGCGGACGCATCCCGCGAGGTCAATCTCGTCCGGCATTCTGCCACCTCCCCCTCGATCTCGGCTGCGACTTCTTCATCATATCCCCCACCACCCCCTACCCCACCGCTTCATCCTCATCCCCCAGCCCATGTGCACCACATTCCCCCTCACCAACAGCAGCTACAGCACCAAGGCTACCCTCCTCCACCTCCGCAACAATTGCAACATCAGCAGGCACCCGGCCCGTATCCGGGCTATCATCCTGTGCCTCCGCACGCACCACCACCCCCACAACAGCAAAATTACTATCAACCCCCCGGTGCCCAGAGCTACTATCAGGGCATGCATGGCCCTCCACCGCAACAACAGCAGCCCCCCCAGCAGACGCCCTCAGGCATGTTCACGAGAAACTTGATCGGGAGCTTGAGTGCCAGCGCATTCAAACTAACTGACCCGGACAATAAGATTGGTGTGTGGTTCATTTTACAGGACCTATCCGTTAGAACCGAAGGCGCATTCAGGTAAGATTTCTACCCGTAATGGTTTCGCCACCCGGTGGTTTTAGAATTTACACTAAATACATGCATAGATTGAAGATGAATTTTGTCAATGTGGGGCGAGTGGATGGTGGTGGGCTCAACACTGGCTCGGCTCCCGTTCTAGCAAGCGCTTTCTCAGACGTTTTCCACGTCTTTAGCGCGAAAAAATTTCCTGGTGTAATTGAGAGCACAGGTCTCAGCAAGTGTTTTGCGACCCAAGGTAGGACCTATTTCATTTTAGGGGGCTTTCTTCGCATATGCTGACATCGCGTGGTTAGGTATCAAAATCCCGATACGCCGTGATAAAGGTGATGGCCCTGAAGTTTGAGCCAAAGCTAAGGCCGGAAATGAGATTTAAGAAAGTGAAGAAAGGAGGGAAAAAAGAAAAAAGAAAAAGAAAAAAGCGGTATCTCTTTGAAAAGGATATTTGGATTTGGGCGTCTGTTCCCGGAGTAAGTGAGTTTTCGGAGGGTTTATATTATAATTGGATGATGTATGGCTTTGTATTGCCTTTACTTTTTCATAATTCGTTGTGTTTCATGATACCGACTGGTTTTTCCTACGTTTTTCCATTTTTTTCTCCCTATGTTTGTTTTCATATCATTAGGTTTTTTGTTTGCCGATAGTCCGTCTTTTCTTTCCCCCCTCCCACGTTTGGTCCACTCTATCCATTGCTTGTTTCCAGTACGGCAGCTTTTATATCGCTCTTCTCCCGCTTATATATATCCTCTGGATTTTTTTCTCCCTATATTTTTATCCTCAATTCCTTCCCGGGAAATAAGGGTCGAAGATTATCCGGCCATCTCATCTTATCATATACTTTCTAGCACATCGGTTATATCATAATTATCACATCATAAAAATATTTAATTGTCATTTGTTTAGTGCTACGGGTGCTCCAGTGTAGTCTATCATACATGGGGTCTAATTTAGGTCACCGGATTAGCGGGGTTTAGGGATACGAGATAGGGGTAGATGCCCAAGTTTGTGGATGCAGTATCTTTGGGTGGTGTATGGGGGATAAGCTTGGAACTATCATACAATGCAAATTAACTATGTGCTTTCATTATGTTATACAAGTTGCTTGAGCTTCTTCTTTATGCCCAGTGCGGTGCCCATGTCCCGTCTCCTCTTGATGGTCTTTTTGAAAGACGGGATGTCAACCTTGACTCCCTCTTTCGAGGGGTCCACCCCATCCGCGTCGTCATCGACCACCCTCCGAACAAACTTATCTTCCTCCGTCCTGAACGCCTTCCTAGCAAGCTCGGCGTCCTCTTCCTCCTGCCGCATCAACTCTAATTCCGCCGGATCCGTAACCTCCAACAGCGTGTCCAGCACATCTGCCGAGTCGAACCGCTCGTTCCGGGCATTCCTTGTCCTGATCTCGTCCAAGGCATCGGCAATCTGCATTTCCCGCTTCGAGTCGAGAGTCTTGGTCTCTAGCTTCGCCATGGCGCTCTCGTTCTCCTCCTCCTCTAGTCGGTTTAAACGTTCTTCTTCCGTCTCGTCTTTCTCCCGGGTATCCCTCCACGGCTCGAAGTTACGGATGGCACCTTTCTCGCACGTGTAGTCCATGTTCTTCGGGTCCGTCTTGAAGGTGATTTCCGACGAGCATCTGGTGCAGCGAATGTAGAACCGGAAGATGGAGATGTTGTAGTATTCTGTCATTATTTCCTGGTCAGTCAGCCATTTCTCTGCTCGTTGCAATATGTTATTAAGCATCGTTATGTGACTTACTCTCTCCAGAGTGCTCCTTCCGGGCGTTGAATTTACGGCCCTTGTAGATGAATTCTCCGCAGTTTAGACATTTCATGCTGAAGGGTGCCATTAGGCGGACGGTTTGTTGCTTTGGCCCTGTTGGCTTTGGGCCCTTATGGCGGACGATCTTTGAGGGATCGAAGTCTGGGGGATAGCTGATTTGGAGATGTTAGTAAGCTTGTGTGGCAATGTGTTGTGCATGGTGAATAGGGACTCACTATTTCTGAAGGACCTTTCGCTCGGACATGGCAAGGACTGTGGAGCTGGTGTCCGCTCTGCAGCTGTGATTGTAGTTGTGGGTATGTTAAAGTGGAGGTGACGATGATGATAACGTTGGTGAAGCCTGATGAATGTTTGATGTTGCGCTGTCACAATAAGCGAGGCATAGAATAAAAACGCTTCCCTAACGAGATCATACTATTACCAATGCCAAGAGATAAGATAAGTTGCCGAACAAAGATCTCCGGGCAAATGCTTTTCTAGCCGCGTCATAAGCCAGAAGCCCGGAAAATTAAGAGCCTTCAAAAGCCCAAATTGTTTCAAAGAGGGAGAGCCAAAGTAATCTTCAATCTTCAATTCCACTATTTTTCTCTCGCTCTTCTTCCGGCAAAATGCCTAGACCCCCAACGAGTTCTTCGGGAACCTCTCGCCCTCCTACATCAACTAGTCGTCCTAGAACCTCGCGACCAAGGACTGCTACCTGTGCAGCGGGAGGAGGAGCTCAGCAGGTTATTTGTGCTGTTACGGAGTCTCGTGGAGTATCGGCTACTATCGGGTTGTGCTTCGTGAATACTACTACTGGTGAATTGATGATAAAGGCTAGGAAAACACTTTGTGTTCTTGCTAACTATTTGTAGGTGAATGTGTATTGAGTGAGATCTGTGATACACAAACATATGTCAGGACCATGCAGAAATTGACTGTGTTTGACCCGACGGAGGTAAGTTGGAAGAACACACCATACCCAAATATTTACCGTGACACCAACCGTTTATTGTACTATATTTCCCACTTTTCACTGTCTAGCCGCTATCATGTATAATGCCGTTTACTATGATTACATTATGTTTAGATTCTCGTTTCTCCCGCCGCTGTTGCACCTCCAAAGTCGACACTTTTGTCCATTATTGAGGATTATGTTCCCGGTGCAATGATCACGGAAGTTCCCAGGAGATACTTCAGTGAACGGAGTGGTCATGATTATATCCAGCAATTGGCTTTCCCAGATGAGGTTGCTGGCATCAAGGTCGCCATTTCTGGGAAGTTCTATGCTATATCTGCTGCAGCGGCGGCACTGAAACATATCGAGGTTTCTTACATAAGATTTGCCTTGCATTCCCTGAGAATCAAATACCAAGGAAGTGAAGGTTTGTCTTTGTTGTACGGATCTTTGCTCTATTATTTGGTCTTCAGTGTCCGAGGTATGATTTGTCGGGCTGACGATGATTGGTAGGCTCGATGCTGATTGACTTCAGTACAGTCCATAGTCTTGAGCTCATACAGAATATTCAGGACCCAAAGTCTACTGAGTGCCTTTTCGGGTTATTGGACAATACCCTCACAGCTATGGGGGCACGGCTGCTTCGGGCAAGCATTCTGCAGCCCCTGACCGACTTCTCCACACTAAATGCAAGGCTTGATGCCGTGGAGGAGTTTACCCAACATGAGGAGATGTTTTCCCAAGCAAGACAGGCATTAAAACCATTTCTTGATATGGACAGACTTCTCACCGCGGTATTACTTGGCAGAATTTTCTTCTTCCTTTTTCTCTTCGGCCTTCGAATCACCAGTATGTGAACTGACCATCATAGCTTATCACCATGCCGGTCAAACCTAGCTTGAAACACTCTGAGCAAGCGATCAACAATGTCATCATACTGAAGCAATCGCTATCGTCCATTGCGCCGGTCTACGATAGCCTCAGCCCGGCCAGAAGTTGGCTGCTAGTTTCCATTCGTAATGTATATTATATCTTCCGGACACTACATGTCAGCTGTGTTGACAAATACCCCTCCAGCTTTGTGAGTCAGACCAGATCGAGCCGGTCCGGAACCTGATCAGCAGTATTATAAACGAAGATGTGGCCTTTTCAAAGAGCCCATTGGACCTTCGTAACCAGAGATGTTATGCGGTAAAGGTCTGTCATGTTGGATTGCCAGCATGTTATCGGCAACTGCTAATTTTTTTGGGGGGTCTGGGAAAGAGTGGTGTGAACGGATTACTTGATGTTGCTAGGCAGGTTTACAAGGAAGTCACCGAGGACGTGCACCAATTGGTTGAAGATATGTCTAAAGAGTATGACCTGCCTCTAGAGCTGAAATATGAGACCGGGAGAGGCTACTATTTGCGCCTCCCCGCTTCCGAAATTGAGGATAAACCACTTCCCCCAGTCTTCGTGAACATGGTAAAGAGAAAAAAGATTGTGGAGTTCAGCGCGCTGGAGATGCTAAAGTGCAACGCAAAGGTAAATACCATCCCTACCGAAAAAAAATGATTACAGATTTCGCAATACGAGCAGGAGGAATTGGATTAGAAACGCCTCGTGTAGTGCATGTGTTTCGTATTCGGTTATTTAGGTCTAACTCCAGCAATAGATCGGTGATTCTTTGGCAGAAGTGGTGCTCATGAGTAGGCTCACTTTCCTCTGAAATCGCCCAGTCAGAGATTCTAAAATTCTGTCTCTAGGCGATAACTCTGTTCAGAAATTGGTCGAGGACATTAGAAAGGAGGTACCGGCACTCTATAGGGTGGCGGAGGGAATCGCTGTCCTCGACATGGTGTGTGTTGGTCATGGTGGGCGAAGATGACCCCACCGCACTAAATCTGACGATCATTTGCGCAGATTCTGTCCTTTGCCCAGCTTTGCACCATTCAAGACTACGGTAATGTTGCCTAATGCCGTCCGGCGGTTCAGCTCTCCCTGGAAAACAACGCGTGGGGGACATCTAATGGTGTTACAGTTCGCCCAGAGTTCGCCGATACGCTAGCTCTGAAAGCTGGACGTCATCCTATTCGTGAAAGGATACACAAGGATCGATTTGTCCCCAATGATGTGTATGCAAGTCAACAATCTAGGTAAAAATCTTCTGAGAAGGTACTGATTTCATATTAGACTGACGGGAAGCCGATGACAGGTTCCAGATAATCACCGGTTAGTTCTGTTGGGCCACCCGTATTGTTACACAGAAATCAACGGTTCGGGTATCTAATGTGTCTAATGTTTGATTTGCTAGGATGCAATATGGCGGGGAAGGTATGCTCTAGTCTCATTTGCACAGAAGGTGAAGGTTTTGGCGGCGCTGACCGCTGGTGCCCCGGCCTGCATCAGTCGACCTATCTTCGGTCAATTGCTCTCACCGCGATTATTGCGCAAATAGGGTCATTGTAAGTGTCTCTGGTAGTTCTCGAGGAAGTTTGAGGCTTCGGGGTGGGGTGGTCGGTGATGGTGATTGACGGTTCGGGCTCATTCTGTGGTATCAAGTGTCCCAGCACAGTATGCCTCATTTCCTATAACTCGGCGTCTCTTTGCTCGTGTCTCAATGGACGACGGGATTGAGGCTAATGCTTCTACTTTCGCGTCGGAAATGCGGGAGACCGCTTTTATCCATGGCAATGTTGAGAAGGGAAGCCTGGTAATCATGGATGAGCTCGGGCGCGGGACCAGCACACGAGACGGGTTGGCACTTGCAGTTGCTGTTTGCGAAGCACTGATTGAAAGCAGGGCCTTGGTGTGGTTCGCCACACATTTTAAGGATCTAGCGAGGATACTTGCGAGAAGAGCGGGTGTAGTTAATTTGCACTTGAGAGTTCAGGTAAGATAATATTAGATAAAGAGGCCCTCGCGTAAGCAGAGCTACCAAATGCTGGGGATCGCTCATTTTGTCGAGACCAGATGGAGGACGAGAATACTATGACGATGCTCTACAAGGTCACTGACGGGGCGGTTGAGGATAAAAATTATGGTGCACACATGATCGCCCCGATCCTGCCCCCTCCGCTCTTTCACCTTGTATCGAGGCATTTTGTGGGTTGCACTCACATGGCTGGTGCTAGGCTTAACCTTGGCGAGACTAGTTGGGTTACCGCAGAGCGTGCTGGATCGGGCCGCGGCCGTGTCGGAGGTGCTCGTTGGAAGGCTCGAGAGGAATAAGCGTAAATCAGAAGCCACCAATCTCGCCAGAAGAAGAAATCTCGTGCTCACCCTCAAGGAAACATTAATCCGTGCCCGGGACGGAAACATGGAAGAAGGTGCTCTCCAGCCGTGGTTGAGTAGGCTTCAGGATGAATTCGTCAACAGGATGGCAGCTTGGGACGCTGAGGATATGCATACGCGTATGACCACTACCGAGGGCGACGAAGGTTTGGAGAAGGTTGATCCAGAGGACAAACAGATGGAGGGCATTATAGAGATTGATAGCAGCGAAGGTGAAGACGATATTGACCAGGCGGATGATCGTTACTAGTTGTTTTTAATTTTTAATTCTTTTCAATGCGTGATGTGATATTACGCTGACGGGCGATTGCAGTTAGGCTGGCCTGTGGGGGAGGGATGCTTGGCCAAAGTCATAAGACTGCTAGCTATAATATAAGAGAACTATTATGGGAGGGGAAAAGATTGGTACTTTCATGTCACATGATATCACTCGATCATGGTTATTTCCGGCATTCGCGACGTCTAACTAACTTACCCTGACCTCATGTACTCAAGTACATCGTTTCCCTCTTGTGAGTTTGAGCAGATGGAGCAGGTTCTACGTCGTATATTCATGCTACTTAATGTTGGGCAACCATCCCTTCTCCGTTCACCTCGTCAAGGTATTTGCGATTTAGGCCTGTCAGGCACATAAACGAAGAATCCAAATAAACGAATTCGTGACACAACCGTGTGCACTATACCAAGTACTAAGGCGATCGTAAATAAAAATAAAAATTGCACAAAAAGTTTGACAGGTTAGTCAGGATATTTCGGTTCTCTCCGTGCTTGGTGGGATGGTGTGATTTGGCTTGTATTCTCTAATATTATCCAAGGGGAGGGAGGATGTTATCCCCTGGACAGTTGAGACAGCCTTGTAAAAATTCTCTCATGCATTAGTGCATGAGACTAGGTTTAGTACGGCTAGTAGGCACGTGACTTGAAGAATTCAATATTTGCCACTAGAGACAAAAGTCAAGCTACCGTATATATTCTATTAAGGATCACCTCTAGCTCCTCTCCACTATTCTATGCCATTGTATAAAACAATGACTATAACTATTGGAACTGCACAGAGTAATTAGTGGTGAACAGATAGAACACTGGTGCTGAGTAAGCTTGAGCCTATACCATTTGTCCCATTGGCCCTTCTGGAAATTGTATCAGCATACTGTACATTTGTGTTGCTTTCCACCAGGAATTAGATCTAGTAAATGACTCATAGTTGAAATTGGAAGTTGTAACTATTACAAAAGCAGTAGTAGGAGAAGTAGAGGGGTTTGGAAAGTTGATGCTCGTGGTGATTCTAGGTTGTACTTAAATCCAAGGTTGGCGGGTATTACTATATTTTGTAAAAAATATGTGTGATGACTTTAGAGTATAGTATTAAGTCTGCTGGTACAGTACTTGTATCCTACCAGGATGAGAGCTGATGTGACATTGTTGATTGTGATGCTGGCAGTAAGTTACTTGATATAAATCAAGTTTGGGATCAAAAGTAGCTGAGGTAGAAAGTTGTTGGAAGAGAGTCTGATGAAAATGTTCAGCAGAATAAGGTTGTACAAGCAGGGGAGAAAGTATATTGGAGGAATGTAAGTATTGGGAATGAGAAGTTGATTGAATTTCTAATTCTTTATCATATTGAATAAGATATGAGAATTTATAATAAATAAATGGATAAAATAGTATATACTAGTAAATAGTAACCAATTTTGTCTTGCTCATTGATAGATAGTATAGGTAGCTTGGCGATAATCAGCAAGATCTACTCCATTTATATGATGATTGTAATCATCAATAACAGTAGGAATATAGCAAGGTATTGCTTCCATCTCACCAAATGCTCATTGTACCATAGTGGCATTGGAACTTATAGCATAGGGTTTTCAACAAATAGTTTGTATAAACTCATTCTCTGAGTGAATTGTTGATAGTATTCTCAGGATGTTATTATCTATCTATTGGAAGTACAAGATCCTACTGCTCAAGGATGTAGTACTAACAATACAGCCATCAATCATATTCTATTCTAAGAAATGATCATTTGATTTTAGAAAGAAAGAGTATTTAGGTCCATTGATCCTTGTAGTACCTACCACAAGCTTTGATTCTATTTTCTCACAGTTTTTCAAATAAGGGAATTTTCGCAAATCTATTATCCATATATACAACATAGGCACTCTGCTGGATGAGCTTGTAGGGATGAGTACTTGCATGATAGTTCTGCAGGCAGTGCGATAACTATATGACAGCTGAGCTCATAGGTAATAAATCAAAATATTGAATCAATTCTGCAAATGACTTGATATATGAGAAAAGCATCCAGTCAAGTGTGTATCTATTCTCTTTATATTAGCCTTTAAATAAATAATCTATGTATAATTACCATAGTATACTCAATTACCAAGATTGGAATCTGAAAAATCTTCTATATTTAGTAATGGAAACAATTATGCTCAATCATAAAATTTTGGTGTACTTGAGTACCACTATATATGCTTAAGCATAATTAAAATTTTATTATTGAGTATCATCATGTCCATTACTAATAATATTACTTACTTCACTATCTCCTGATTTAAATCTAGTCACTTGAGTATACTAGCTATATTCTTTTAACAAATTATAAACTTACCTATCATAACAGATTGCTATAATCTTATATTCTACTAGAATGAGTTTACTAGGAATCTGGATGGTATGTTTGCTCCTTTTTGTAAAACAAACCATCATTTTATCAATTGCAGTATGTGTGCCTAGTTGGAAGTAATCTTTACTTTGAACTTGCAAGTGGCAATGAAGTGATTTGACCTTCTTCCACTATAAAAACTAGGTATTTAGCTTTTGGTTCTGAAACTTAGAGGTAACCTCTAGTATTGCTATATGAATATATTATTTAATTTGAGAATATTGACAAAAACATAAGAAATTATTTCCTTTAAGTATGTGTTGTTTTCAATATTGAGTTTGATCAGAGAACTGTATGACTTCTATTATAATGGTCATACTAAGAAACTTGTATAGTTCGATAACAGTTGTAGGATGTGACCAACTATTAGCGCTTTAAAGTTTACATTGCTACTTGAGATCCGCATAAGCATTTGTAGACTGGACTATTTCGCTGAAGATGTGAGAATCCCAAAAAAGAGAAAAGAAACTCATCAGTAAAAATAAATGCTCACGTCCTGTGCATTCTGTATGTCAGACGCACAGAACGCCGGAACATGAATTGCGATCCAGGACGCAAGTAGGCATGGCAATGGGTGTCACGATGCAGCCACCAAGCCTTGGATGCACAGGATACAACTAGACATAGCAACCAAACACACAGGATGCAACCAGACATAGCAACCAAACACATAGGATGCAACCAGATGTAGCAACCAAACATACCAGACGCAACCAGATGTAACAAGTAAAGGTGCAGGACGTCTCCTGACGTTGCACTGGCATCTGAAGACATCTACCAAACTACCTGATTTATCGGACTCAGACACAAGAGTGGAACTCACACTACTACTGACCTGGGTCATAAAAACTGTATATACTAAAATTGTTTTTATTATTAAAGCTAATATACAGAAGCAGTGAGTACAACTACACTAGAAAAAACCACTTCCATAATAGCCTGTAACTCTATGGATATTGGCATTGAGTAGACCCTTACACCATTGGATAGCTGGCGTTGAGTAAATCTAGGTGCCAAAGCATTGAATACTGTGTCCAAAGGGCTTTGAAGGAATCTGGAATCAAAGTCAGTACTTAGTCAAAATCTTACTAAGGAATACCACTTGTATAATAGCCTGTAACTCTATGGATATTAGTGTCGAGTAGACGTTCCTTACACCGTTAGAAAGCTGGCGTCGAGTAGGCCTAGGTGCCGAAGCATTGAATGCTCTGTCCAAAGGGCTCTGAAGGAATCTGGTGTCAAAGTCAGCACTTAGCTATAGCCTCGCTAGAAAATACCACTTCCATAATATCCTGTAACTTCATGGATATTAGCGTCAGGTAGACGTCTCTTGCACCATTGGAAAGCTGGCGTCGAGTAGGCCTAGGTGCTAAAGCATTGAATGCTGCGTCCAAAGGACTCTGATGGAATCTGGCATCAAAGTCAGCACTAAACTATAGCCTTGCCAGGAAATACCACTTCAATAACAGCTTGTAATCCCATGGATATTGGCATTGAGTAGACGTTCCTTGCATCATTAGAAAGCTGGCATCGAGTGGGTCTAGGTGCCAAAGCATTGAATACTGCGTCCAAAGGGCTCTGACGGAACCTGGCGTCAAAGTCAGTACTTAGTCAAAGCCTTGCTAGGGAATACCACTTCTATAATAGCCTGTAACTCCATGGATATTGGCGTCAAGTAGACATTCCTTGCACCGTTGGAAGGCTGGCATCGAGTAGGTCTAGGTGGCAAAGCACCGAACACTGTGTCCAAAGGGCCCTGAAGGGATCTGGCGTCAAAGTCAGCACTTGGCTATAGCCTTGCCAGAAAATACTACTTTCATAATAGGCTCTAACTCTATGGATATTGGCGTCGAGTAGACGTTCCTTGTACCGTTGGAAAGCTGGCATCGAGTGGGTCTGGTCGCCAAAGCATTGAATGCTGCATCCAAAGGACCCTGAAGGAATCTGGCATCAAAGTCAGCACTTAGCTATAACCTCACCAGGAAATACCACTTCCATAACAGGCTCTAACTCCATGGATATTGACATCGAGTAGACATTCCTTGCACCGTTAGAAAGCTAGCATTGGGTGGGTCTGGGTGCGGAATCATTGAATACGGCGTCCAAAGGACTCTGAAGGAATCTGGTGTCAAAGTCAGTACTTAACTATAGTCTCGCCAGGAAATACCACTTCCATAACAGCCTGTAACTCCATGGATATTGGTGTCAAGTAGACGTCCCTTGCACCGTTGGAAAGCTGGCATCGTGTAGGTCTAGGTGCCAAAGCATTGAATACTGCGCCTGAAGGGCCCTGCAGGAATCTGGCGTCAAAGTCAGTACTAAGTCAAAACCTTGCCAGGGAATACTACCTTTATCATACCCTGTAACTCCATGGTTATTGGTGTCAAGTAGATGTTCTTTGCACCGTTGGAAGGCTGGCGTCGAGTAAGCCTAGGCACCAAAGTATCGCATGCTGCATCCAAAGGACCCTGAAGGAATCTGGCATCAAAGTCAGTACTTAGTCAAAACCTCGCGAGGGAATACTACCTTTATAATAGCTTGCAACTCCATGGTTATTGGCATCAAGTAGACATTCTTTACACCGTTGGAAGGCTGGCATTGAGTAGGTCTGGGTGCCAAAGTATCACGTGCTGTACCCAAAGGTCTCTGAAGGAATCTCGCGTCAATGTCAGTACCTAAACAAAGGCTCGCCAGGCGGTAACTCCATGGATATTGGTGTCAAGTAGACGTCCTTTGCACTGTTGGAAGGCTGACGTCAAGTACGTCTAGGTTCCAAAGCATTGCATACCCCAGCCAAAGGGCTCTGAAGGAATCTGGCATCAAAGTTAGCCCTTAGCTGTTAGTGAAGGTAAAAGTGGATGTTGTATAATTGCCTGACCTGTGCCCTGCGCAGGAAAATGATCCACACCTGGCCTGCTGGGGCCAGGCTCAGGCTACTACCAGTAGAACTCTATTACTCAGTTTTCTAGTCAGAACTTGGAGCATTTTCTCTAAACAATTCTTCTAGAACCTAAAATTAGATTTCCTACTGTGTCTCCTATTTTTGCTCCTACATAAAGGTTAGCTTGGTTGCTGAGAGGCTGGTTCTAGTACTTAGCAGGGCGAGTGTACTAGTAGTGTCTGATCCTTGTTTTTCTAGCCATGCAAGTATCACCCCTGGGTGAGAGTGACCAGATCCAGATGTGGGGCTTGCCAAGTCGGGCTCCTCACTTAGGATATCTTTCTGACGCCCCAGATATCTCCTGTTACCACTAGATGCCCCAGACATCTCCTGTTACCACTAGATGCCCCAGACATCTCCTGTTACCACTAGATGCCCCAGACATCTCCTGTTACCACTAGATGCCCCAGACATCTCCTGTTACCACTAGATGCCCCAGACATCTCCTGTTACCACTAGATGCCCCAGACATCCCATGTTACTACTAGACGCCCCTGACATCCCATGTTACCACCAGATGTAGGTAGCGTCTGCGGTACTCACAGGACACAACTGACGTACTGGGGATGTACATTGAATCTCCTGATGTACAGGATGCACAGGACGCAATTGACGTCTACCAGCTGTCCGGATGTGACACCTGCGCATCAGGCACAGCCTTTCATTTTGCTGATACCAATGGGAGATAAGGTAGTCTCATCAGGAATCAGACATTCTAAATTGTATTTGATGAATTCTAGCAGTTTGAAAGTTTTTAGAGAAGTGCTAGTGGTAAACATACTGGCAGCAGAATCGCTAGACTGGTCTTGAGTGGAGTTGGACATTTTCCTCTTTGATCATTCTTGATGAAGGGAGAGCTTTTGTGCATCCCTAGATAATATTAAAGTAACTATACTAGTGTTGATCAGAGTGGTAGTATCACGATAACATTAACCAATCCTGAAAATAAAGTACAGAGAGATATCTGACATCAGATAGTTGATATTAGAAGTTATATGTATATTAACCATATTGGACCCAGTGTGGGTACTAATACAGGAGAGAGTTTTTTGCAAGGCTATCTCAAATGTTCAGTAGATAGTGTAAATGACTTGAAAGTAGGACCTCGTTTTCTATTCTTTTTTTTGTATTTCAATTTTTTATTTGATTACAAGGCTCGGTTCGGCAAACCACTGTAAAATAATATACAGTATTTCTGAAAACAGCTTACTTTCTAATACAGCAACAAGTATTAGTATAAATGAAATTCCAATAGCACAGCTAGATAGAGAATAGAGCTCTACCGATTCTATGTAAATTTCAATCCAATCAGAGGTATAATGAATAAGGAGTACAAGAATTGGTGGTGTTGCAAAATATTGAATTTGTTGTCCCACTATATTTTTAAACATTACTATTTTTCTTACTCCTTATTCATCATACCTCTGATAAGATTGAAATTTGTATAGAACATGTAGATATCTATTCTCTATCTAGCTGTACTATTGGAATTTTATTTATACTAATAATTTTTGTTGCATTAGAAAATAAGCTGTTTTCAGAAATATGGTATATTGTTCTACAGTGGTTTGCCAAACAGGGCCAAGTAGTACAAAGAAGACCAAAACAGCTTGTCCTAGGAGAACTCAAAAACTACCACCCTCAGTCATGCTCTGAGAGCTGAATGGAAAATCTCCAGGTATTAGATATTCTACGCTTTATCTCGTTTGGTATATATCCTATAACAGGTAATGACACTTAGTTAGTTTGTCCTTTATATCAGAAATAGTTCACTGTGGTCATTATGTTCATTTTCTGTTCAAGTCCGATTAAGACTGTGATTATTACTCTTAGGCCACTACCTACATTTATCGCTTGAACGCTAATAATCTGATCTTATCACAATAGGAAAGTAGGTAGTAGAATAGTTTGTTATTCTTAAACACATAGGTAAAAAGGTATAATAGGTAGTTCAATCGAATTTATTTATATTAGGACTGCTGAAATTGGTATACAATCAGTCTTCCCTATACCAAATTAAATGTATCACTATAGACCGAACATATCCCACTACCACTCCTACTAAACTTAAATCCTAAATATAATAAAACTTTCTACCATATGGGCTCATGCCAACCAGTAATACTTCGGATTCACATGACGTCTTGTCTCACAGCTACAACCCTCCAACCCATACTCCTAAAACCTTTCTGTTCTTCTAACATAATTTCCTCTACCCAGTCAACCAAGCAAAGGCACAATCTGTCTCAATATCCCCTTATCTCCTTCAGGTATTCCCTCTGATCCTTTTACTATTTCCGGAGAGGTCACGTGCAGAAAATGCAGCGGTTCATCGTCAACAAATCATGGATCCCAGTTTACCACATAATCATACTGGTTCAGTTTGTGAGAGATAAGCCATCTCAACACTTTCGCTACCATATCCAAAACAGGTATAGGCTTTGTTCCAGGTGGTCAGATGATGTTGTGAGATGGTTCCTGACTAAGGAGTGCTTGGTTGTCATGACCAACCAAATTTTTGTATTATACGCAGTACAGCTTGTATGGATCTGATTGTCTAAAAAGAACATGCTTGTGGGAAAGAAGTTGGCAGAGAGGATGCAGCTGTTCATACTATACTTCTACTTACACCACTTGCACATAGTTGGGTTCTGTATTCTAGCTAGCCCGCTATCATATTCTACTATCAGAGTTCCATCAAATGGATTACCTACTACTACTAACTCTTTGACCACCTCTATCACCTCTCTGGAAATCTCCATCTCCAACCACTAGTGATCCACCTGCCAAGACCTCCAATCTTTGACCACCAAGTCTTTAAAAGATTCAGTGTTAGCGGGACATCTTTTAGCATAGTGGGGGAATTCAGTTCAGTGTTATCTATCCTCTTTCCTGTCATAGCCATTATGGCCAACCAGGCCTGTGCTTTTCTGTATGTGGAACAGAACATATGTATCCATCTGGCTCAAGCCATGGAGGTATCTGAGGGCTTTAGGCTTATAAGCATACTACTTATGTCCTTCTTGGTCATGCCAGGTACTCAATTCCTCATGGTGTAACTTCTATGCCATCGCGGAGTCTCATATTCTGAAGATGACCCCTTCCTACATCAAGGTCTACAACACAGGAAGGCACATACAGGCCTTAGCCTTGGTGTTAGCATACTTATTGCTGTTAATCCCTATATTACTAGGAACCCAGCTAAGGCTGATATAGGAGAAGGTCCTCAAAAGAAGAGCTACCATATTCTACATCTCAGCTGAATCCACTTCTTGGAACATGTTGTCTATCAAGGTGAGGGTACAAAGTCTAAAAACACGTCTACTGGCCTCGCCTTTACTAACTCAGAAACACCTCAGGGGGCACAGACAACAGTGAATAGCTCGCATTCAACAATGGTCCATGACAGGGAGACCAAGCACCCATCAATATAGGTCATAGCCCCTTTCTCAAGTTCTACCCATGCTACCCCAGCACCCTCAGAGCACTTTGATTAGTTAGTGTATTTAAGCATGTCTGTAGTTACAAAAATCTTGTCAATCAACTGATGGTGCTGCAGTGTTATTTCCTTCTTACTCTTTTCTATTGTAATTATGTACCAGCAGGCTAGCAACTTATCAGAAGTATGCCTTTGAGCAAACATTCCTTCCTTCTTCCAATTGTGCTGAATATGATGGAATAATGAATAATTGTCGTATTATTGGTAGATGATGAATTGGCTAAAACAGTTATGTTGCAGGTACTTACCTTGACCATGTACAGGTGGGGTCCCAAATTTAGCCAGTGAGATGTTATTCACCAGTATAATCAGAGCCTGAAATACTGAGTGGAGGCAATAAATGATGTAGATATAAATCTACTACACATATGATGAGTAGTCAGTTACAAACTCAAGTCCATAGTAGACTATTGGAAGGTAGGCTGCTTGCACCAGATGATACATCTGCTATGCTCCCAAACCCGCAATACTTCAAAACCTCATCCTTAATGCTAAAATCCTTCTCCTTACTCCTAAACCTCTCTTTAGCCAATACCTAACACAAGAAGAAAAAATTAAGGAATAAATTAAATCAGTATCCAAAAACCTAAAGGTCTGCAGATGGCAGTACATTCTCCTTCAGCAATTCTATTCCTTCCCACCCAGTTTTTACAAAACCAATCCACTGTGTCTTAAGAGTACAAAAGCCCATTTTTCGACCTCTAGCTATGCAGTTGCAGTCTCTGAACCGCTTGCCTGCAGTGTAGCAAGCTGCTTTCTTTGTATCTACAGCCACTATAATAACCCTATCATCAACATATGGAACCATCCAGTATCAAATGTTGAGCGAGTATCGCATGCAAGGGCTGAAGATGTCCGTTACACACGCACCATACAGGAACAGTAAAAGTGATGAGCCCCTGGGTATTCCTTCAGATATGTGTTAAACCCATGAGCCCAGTCCATTGAAACAGAATCAAAGTGTACAGCATCGTGTTGATCTATGAATCCAATAAAATAGATCAGTAGTGCAACCTCTGGCCACCAGAAAGTCAGTATAATGACCCTTCATGAGTCGCATTATAGGAAGACTCAAAGCCTACACCCGTACCAGAGGTATATGCCTACTGGGTGGAATTGTTGAGGAAGGTGCGTGTCTTTGCCACTAAGGTAAACATGGTTATGTACCTTAGCTAGGCATGGACCACCATATTGGAAAGTACATAAGTACTCAGTATGAAGGGTAGTTACCCTGTTCAGTAGGGTAACCCTTGTAGTCAAATGATCAAGTTACCGTATTTTCTCGGGGGTGCTTCAGGGTAGAGTTACCCTACTTAGTAGGGTGACTCGCAGTGCTGTTACCCTACCTTTAGTCTAAAGTCATCCTACCTTGGGTGTTAGGTTACCCTGCTATGGTATCAAGTTATTTTACCTTGTAGGTAACTTGTTACGCAGGACTATAAGGGATGTTCACAAACTGTTTGTTGTGTGAAATAACTTAGGAGATTCGAATTCCTATGTGATGTGCAGACCTTTTAAGGAGTAATTGAGCTGTGACTATTCTGTAACTTGGAAGTGTTGTTTCTAACACACCCTCCTGGCCCACTTGTAAGTCCTGGGCATCATGGGCTTAAGCCTATAGAGTTGCTCATATTCTAGTAGGTAAGAGGCAATGAAGGCGCTCTTGTAATACCGTATACATTGTGGCCAAACCACTGACCGCAAGCTGTCCGCCAAATATATAAGAGGGCATAGGGAAGCCTGAAGATTTAGCATCCTCCATCTCTTCTATTTTCCTTGCGCTTGAAATCAACTCGCAATGCTTGGACTTCATGAACCACTCACTTCCCCTCTTTTCCCGCGATGGCTTTGGCCTAGGAGTGATGGTCATATACCTCCTCCCCTTACTGCCCTCTTCTACTTTCTTACGCGTTGAGGCTTTCCTTCCTATCAGTTCCAGTATGCCTTTCGCGCTGCCGGTTCTCGTCCACTTCCTTGCTTAGCGAGGCTCCTTTTCACAGTCGGTGACTGCTCACTTCCTATACTTTAGATAGCTGGGAATACAGTTTACAGTATGTGAGAACATCTCTCAACAGGCTTTTTAGTCGATCTCGCCCTTCTCCCTCTTTTGGAGACTGCCTGGTAAGACACAAACACGGTTACTGATAGTTGTCACAGTTGCGTTCAGTTGCTGCCCCGTTCTGGCCATTGCATCAGCTTGCAGCCTACTACTATGCCCACCCTCGGCTAGTACCTTACTGCTCCACCCTCTTTCTCCGTCCCCTACAGGTGGTCCCCTTTCTCAGTTGCGTCGCATTCTGGGATGACTTCTACAGTTTTCTGCTGCCAGTGCACATATTTGGCTCAGGCTGTTGTGGGATCTGCTTTGGGAGTTTTTCTTTTGTTTTTTTCCGAGATGTTCCAAGCGGTTACCTTCTTATATTTTCTTGCTGGTTCTTAGCTAGGCTTTTCCTATTCTCTGAGTTCACTTGTGAGGTAGGGATGAGTTTTTCTTTAGGGCGAGATGTGTGGTTGGGCCCATACCAGAGGATCTCGAAGATATGGTTGAGCCAGGCAGAAGGAGGAATGGGGATTGTTTATGCCATAGCTAGTGCTGCATGCGAGTTCTTGTACCCTAAATAAAAACAAACACATGATTATAAAAAAAAAAAAAAAGCCTGGAGATTTAGCATCCTCTGTCTTCACTATTTTCCTCTCGCTTGAAATCAATCCTCAATGCAGGATTCTCACGATCATCCACTCTCCCTCTCCTCCCGTAATAGCTTCAGCCTAGGAGTGACAGCCATCCTCAACCTCCTTCCATTGTTTTCCTTCACCCTTTTATACGTCGAGGCTTCTGACCTTTTTAGTTCCGGTACTGCTTTTCTGCTGCCCATTTCCTTTTCTTCACCTCGCTTAGTAAGGCTCCTCTTCATGGTTGTTGACCCTTCACTTCCCATGCTTCAGATGGCTGGGAATATAGTTTACGGTACGTGAGAACTCTTTAACAAGCCTACAGGTCAATCTGGCTCCTCCTTATAGTTGGCTTAAGCAGTGGTACCTCATCTATTAAGTGACGCTATGTCTCTGAGAAGAAGGGACTATATGAGAGTCACAGTAAAACTGCTTGCCCTCTGCTAGAGACTGCTGAGTAAGACAAGAACATGATTACTGAGAGTTGACATGGTTGTATTCAGTTTCCTTTCTGACCCGATAGTTGGATCGGCTTGCACCCTACTGCTACACTCATCTACTGACTAGTATCTTACTACTGCCACCCTCTTCCACTGTCCCTTACAGTCAGTCCCTGTTCTAGGTTATATCGCATTCCGTTATACCTCCTATAGTCATTCATCTACCAGTGCATAGATCTTGCTTGGTTGTTTGTAGTAATCTACTGGTGTGATTTTTCATTTGTCTTGCAGAGATGTTCCAGGTGGTTTTCTTCCTATATTCTCCTGCTGTGCTCTGATGTCTTTTCTTCTATTTTCAAATATGTTGGGGCTTTTGGGGTAGAGACGTATGGTTAGGCCCATACCAGAAGGGTCATGGGTATATGGTCAGACTTGGGGGATAGAGGAATAGGGGTTGTTTTATACCATAGCTAGCGCTGCACGCAGATTCTTGTACCCTAAATAACAATGAAATATATGAAGATAAAAATAAAAAAAAAAAAAAGTGAAAAAGAAAAAAAGGCCTAGAGATTCAGCATCCTCCATCTCTGCTATTTTCCTTGTACTTGAAATCAAGCCTCAATGCAGGATTCTCACAATCATCTACCCTGCCTCTTCTCCAATTATGGCTTTAGCCTAGGTGTGATGGCCATGCTCATCCTCTTCCCACTCTCCTCTTTCGCTCCTTTACACATTGAGGCTTCCCATTTTCTGAGTTCAGGTACTGTCTTTTTGCTACCTGTTTGCTCCTACTTACCTCGCTTCCTGAGGCCTCTCTTCACGGTCGGCGACCCATCGCTTCCCATGTTTCAGATGGCTGGGAATACTGTTTGCGGTACGTAAGTACTCCTCAAAATACCAATAGATTGATCTTGCCCCTCCCTGCAGTCGGGTTATGCAGTGGTATCTGATCCACTAAGTGATACTTTCACTATGAGAATAAGGGACTTCATGAGAGAGTGGTCTCTAAAAAATCACTTGCTCTCTTCAACTAGGGACTACCTAGTGAGATACGAATACGATTACTAGTAGTTGACACAGTCATATTTGATTTTCTTTCTGACACGATAGTTAGATTGGATTGCATCTTACTGCTACATTTTTGCCCTGGCTGGTACTCTATTACAGCTTCCCTCTTCCGCTATCTCCCACAGTCGAGAGCTGTCTCTGTCTTTGTCGTATTGCGAGAATTATTCAATATTTTTCCATCTGCCCATACATCTATTCTGGCTTTGATGTTGTGGGATATACTGCTGCAATATTTCCTTTGTTGCACAGCGTTGTTGCGGGTGTTTACTTTCTTATATTCTCCTGCTTTGCTATGAGGTCTTTTCTTCTGTTTTCTGATAATTATGTTTGGATTTTTGGGATGAAGATGTGCAGTTAGACACATACCAAAGGGTCTTGGGGATATGGTCAGGCCGGGTGAAAGGGGGAATGGGGATTGTTTTATGCCACAGCTAGCCCTACATGTAGATTCTTGTACTCTAAATAATAATGAAATATATGACAATAAAAAAAAAAGAGAGGAAGCCTGGAGATTTAGGTCGACAGGTTATATCATGTGTATCAAATCCTAACACCTCTGGAGTCTATGGGGACTAGCATAGGTAGATCTGAAGTCTACTGAAAGTGCGAGAAATAGACTGAGGACGTTCCTCATAAGATTTTGAGAGTGGTGTGAACCAGGCCTAGATCTGATACAAGTCGTCCTCTACAGCACTACTCTACTGTTATCACAGTAACCAGAACCCATATCGTCTCTCTGTAATTGTCATTGAGGGATGTCAGTTGGACTCTAGTACATTAGCCTTATTGTGATAAGACCTGTCTTCATACAGGTTAGTCATAGGTAGCACCTATTGGTACTTAACCTAGTAGGAGAGCTGTTGGAGGAGCTACATGGTCCACTATGTGTATATGATAGAATCGAGTAGAACCAGATAGATGCTAATTGAGCTGCAATAGCTTGCATAGGCATGATACATATAGGCAGAGAGTTTCCTCATGGGTCTGACTTCCAATTGACATACTAGTTTGCCACGAGTACATTTGTGATGTGAAAAGCTTTTACTCCTACAGTTCCATTGGAGATGTAGAGGCTAAAGTTTCAGCTTCAGGGAAGTCGGAGACTACTGAGCAGTGTGGTCCACTAATGGGGGACCTTTAGTCTAAGCCTGTGAGAGGAGACCTGGCAAGCCTATGAGAGTTGGGTACTTACAAATGCTGGGTAGTGATGGGGAGTAACTGGTACTAGATTGAATCTACTTAAGTATATGTGAATTTCTTTCTACCATAGCAATCAACTACCTCTTGCGTAAGAACCTTATACAGTGAAGCTATAGACTTAATGATAATAAGTTTTACCATTTTGTTCTACTTCTACAACTTTGGTTGAGATCTTATATTGTTGTGTATTAAAAGAAGACTTCAGTGCAGTCGCATACTTGAAATCCATCTTCCCACAGGGAGCCTCCATTAAAGTCAGACAACAGCTCGACATCAATATTGTCAAACCTTTCCTTGATATCCATTAACAGAATGAGTTATTAGTTTCTCTCATTATGCTTTAGAAACTCCATCAGTATAGTAACAAAATCATATATCCCTCGTTTCTGACCAGATCTGAACTGCTTTTCCTTAAGGTCATGGCAAGCTGCCAGCTAGAGCAGTTCAATATGTCCCATAATCTTCACCATGGTAGGCAGCAAGTATATCATCCTCCAGCACTTGATAATGACATATCGTGGCTGGTCGGCCTTTGGTATAACTACCACCTGAGCTTGATGCCAGTCCGAGATATCATGCCTTAGCCCAGAGTTAATCAGGCATCATATAGTGGTTGTGTTCTTCCTTTTCCAAAACCTCAGAAAAAGGTATCCCATGTCATCCTCGCCAGATCTAGTATTGGTTGGGGACCTGACAAGGGCAATCTCTATTGCTTGAAGACTGTTCATATTGAGTGGAGTGTCTATCCAAGTAATAAGATTACTAAGAGAAAGTTATTGTACCATTAGTATGCTGATGTCTGAATGCAAGGTAGCAGTCGTCTTGTCTGGTTGCTCTATTGAAGGCAGTGTACATTTAGCTTCCAACTTCATAGACAACTGAAAGATGTCTAGATCCTTGCTTTCCGATAGCTGAGTCCTCATGGGCTTGAACCTAGCTCTAAATAGGCATACTCACTAGATGTATCTGACAAGCTTGTAGTTCTGCAGCTGCAATGCCTACCGCTTAGAGTATCTCTGGAGTCACACCACATCCAGTCTGACACTCTCTAGTTCCAGTATCCACCACTCACTCTAGCTTCTACCAACAGAAGTCCATGAGAGTCCATTCACCATACTTCTTACTTCCTTCTATAGTTCATTGTCCTGCACCTGCTGTAGGGTGTCAAGTGGCTGCTCTACCATTCTACATTCTCCTTTCTTCCAAGCTAGGTGCCTGCGAAAAAAATTATCAAGAAGTCTCATATTCAGCCAGATCATCTGGGTAGTATGCTTGCAGGCTACAATTTCCAAGTTCCAATATTTAATGTAAGATGACTGGTACAGGTATAGGTCAATCATGGAGAGGTGGTGAAAGGTGGTCTATATTAGACAGACACCGATCTCTGGTACAACTGAGGGACGTAGGCCAAAATCTTCATTCGAAGAATCTGTCCAAGAAGCCGCGTCTTGATTAAATAAGAAAAGTAAAGATTTATGAAGTAAACAATTTAATAATGATAAGATCTCTTCTCCATTGCTAGATGATGTCGGTAAAGCTCAGGAGGCACTTCAATATTTATATCCTGCGTCTGAGTGTTCGCGAACTACATCTAACTACTATGCCTCTGAAGTATCACTCTGGCATTAATATGCAAGTGTCTAGAATCTTATAAGTGCGAATACGGTTTTGACCCGGAAACTTATCACACCCTCTTGTGGTTATGGAATAGTATTCCTCCACTAAGATGACTGTGCTATTTCTTATACCAAGCAGTAGCCTCTAACTTAGCTGTCTGCATAGACTATTATATTACTCTAGTCTTGTTGACTATTGTTTCAGTAGTCTCTTCAGTCATGAAGTGATCAAGTTCATACAAGGCCACCTAGTGCCAATCAAAAGTCTGAGCCCAATGTGTCAATGTCTTTAAGGGTCTCCAGCATATTTTGGTCTTCCTTTTTGAGCATGCTTCCCCTTGGTCCGCCAGCCTCTGTAGAGGGGTCCTATTACTAGGACCAAGCAACCTACAGCTCATCTCAGAAGGGTATGGGTGGATTCAGTATGCCCCTAATAGCCTCTGCTACAAGGATATCCTCATAGAGTATTTCGCCGAAAAGGTGCCGTAACATTCGGTCAATAGTTTAGGAAGCCTGATTTTGAAGCCTAGTATCTCAATGCGCCGCCCATAGACTTCTTCCGTTCTACTTCCCAGATGTTGCCAAAGGCCCCCTCTCATATAACCTGTGAACAGCATGCAGTCGGATGGACGGCGGTGATGTATATGGTATTGTGTAGTGGGCTTCATTGATGTGACATTGTAGTAATGGGACGCAACTCGCAAAAACTCACTAATGACATGCAGGCCACACAAAGCGGCAGGAAGGAGGTGTTGGCACTCTGGAAAATCGAGGGTCTGTGCGCAGTTACCCTACTGTGAGGTGTGTGCACTTTGTCTCAGATTTCCATATGCCTAACATGAGCTTCTTCTAACCAGGCTTCGCCTTGAATGTCCTTATAACCTCTTATAATTCTTCTAATTACATTTTAAGACTTGGTGTAGTCAGGATAAAAAACCTCATGTGTTTATTTGACCACGGTAGGAAGACCTTTTGCCCACTATCTTACTTCTGCCCTTCCTGACATGTCCGGATTTTCATTATGAAAGTTTTCCACAACTTCCTCTGCATGTTCCATACCGGTAGCTGGCTCCTATGTGCTCTCATCTTCAGAACACCCTTGCCATTTGACGAAGTACCACAATTCCCAGTTCTCTTGACAGTGACTGCATACCTGTTTTCTGTAAGAGTGAATCTCTCTTCTTACTATTTTTTCAACCTTTCATTGTAGATCGCCGTCAATATCCTCCAGTTCTCTAGGAGGTTGTTGATGATTCTCATAAACTGATTCACGATAAGGTTACAATAGTGCGACATGGAATACTGAGTAAATATTCCATCGATTGTATATGTTGAGCTTGCAGGTGCGTGATTCACACTTTTCCATAATTTGGAAAAGACCATTTAGCTTCCAGCTAAGCTTCTTGGATTTCTGTTGCATGCGAATGTTCTTTGCATTTAACATTATTTTGTACCCAATTTTGAAGTCAGGCTGTTGTCGAGCTTTTCGGTGATAATATTTTCACATTCCTTTCCGAACCTTTACTAGTGACCTTCTTACTTGTTCATGAATCATCTTACTCCAGTTCGCGTAGAGTATTGCTCCTGGATTTTGAGCTTTACGCTCCTTCATCCACTCTGTCTGTGGATGGAATCTGTAGTTCGCATAGAATGGTGACATCCCATGAGTATTAGTGGCAGAGTTGTTATAGGCATGTTCAGCTAGTGGTAGTAGCTGATACCAATCGTCCTGATGGTAGTGGATGAAACTTTGAAGGTAGGTTTAGTTTGTCCATCAGTTTGAGGGTGGTATGCCATCAACATTCTTCGCTTAATCTCCAGTGCCTTGCAGAGAGATTCTGAAAGTTCTCCTGCGAACTTTGAGTACATATCCAGTAGGACTTTTGGTTTGTAGGCCATCCAGCCTTCATACTTCTTCTAGGAATGTGTTTGCGACATCCGTGGCTGTAGCCGAGGTCTGAAGTCTGCTGAAATGTGCCATCTTTGTATATCGATCAACTACTACTATTATTTGAGTGCAACCTTGCGACTCAGGTAGTTGGGTGATGAAGTCCACTGTGATAGATACCCATACTGTGTAGGGTATTTGTAATGGTTGCGATAATCCATACTTAGCGTATCTAGGCGATTTATTATCTTGGCATTCATCGCCAGATCGAATGTAGTCATTGACCCATTCCGCAAGTCCTTTCCCATAGATGTCCCGCATAATAATCTACAATGTTTTCTCTTGTCCAAAGTGTCCTGCAACATTTGCATTGTGACAAACTTCTGGGATCTTAGTGTATAGCTGCTGGCTATTTGGTATAAATATTCTTTGCTTATAATATAGTAGATCATCAGTTAAGGTCTAGTACTTGAGGAAATCCTTTCCTTCATCTTATAACCTAATGAGTTTTCCCCTCTGTTGCTTCCAAGCTACGTCTGTTCAGATAGCTGCCTGTATCTCGCCTAAGAATTCAGGATTAAACTGCTTCATATCCTTTTGTAGGATAATGGCATTTGACTTTAAAACCTTTTCTGGTACTTCTGAAATATTATACTAAGGTTTGTTGCCTTTAGCCGATTCCTGTAGGTAGCTGATGCTAGGTTTTTCTTCCTTCACAATCACAGATCTTGTCACTATATCGGTGCTTTTGAATCCCACATTTCCTCATTCTATTTCTCCCAAGTCATCTACTTCCATCATATCTGAGGTGTTGACTTTTTCTACCACTAGCTGAGCTATGCGATCACCCATTCTTATCTGGCAGTCCACATTTCTGTGGTTGAATAGTACGACCTCAAGTTCTCCGTTGTAATCGGCCTTGATTACTGCTGCACCGGTGGAGATTCTGCTTCACACTGCTAGACCACTACTAGGAGCAACTGTTCCGTAGGTTCCTTCGAGTAGCCCCACAGCAATACGTACTCTGATCAATGCTTGTCCATATTTTAGGATAATATCATCCTCTATAGCGTACAGGTCATGTCTTGCTGCTATTCTTGAGCCCGTCGTTGGCAGATATTCCTTTTTGCTCAATTTTATGACCCTAATTACGGGTTCCTTTCCACCTCTTTGAGGTTCAAAATCCAAGTCCTTATCTCCATCCCAGTCTTCTCCCTTATCGCTTACCCTTGCTACTCATGATAGGAAGAAAGTTTCCACTTTCAAATTTTTCTATTAGCAATTCGTAGCTACCTCCTCTGGATGGTACTCTGGCTATCAGCTTAATGTGTCAGGCTTTCTTCTCTTTGTGACTAGTCGGTATATAATACAAAAATTGTATTCCACCAACTTCTGAGCCCGCCGAATTTGATGGCCACTCCAGACTTTTAGGGTGAGAAGTATTGTAGGTTCTGATGGTTGGTAAAGACAGTAATCGGTTTTTCTGTCCCGATCAAGTAGTGTCTCTATTCCTTAAATGCTGTGAGGATCACAAGAAGTCCTTTATCATGAATTTCATAATTGCACTATGCTGAGTTTAGTTTTCTGGAATGGAATGCTACGCGATGTAACCTTTTCACAAAGTATTAAGAAAGAATGCAACTGAGTGCCAAATCGCTAACGTCGGTTTGTACCACTGTTTTTCTTTTCTGAAAGAAGTAGTGGAGTATAGGAGCTGTGGTGAAGTGGTGTTTTAATTCTAGGAATGCCGTATCCTACTTAACTCACCGTTTGAAATTATTAGGATTTCCTAGCAATATCTCGGTTATAGGTTTGCAAAAAGCTGAGAAGTTTTTTGATAAATAGTCCATAGAAGTTAGCGAATCCAATAAAGACTTGTACCTCTGTAACTGACTTCGGTGCTTTCCACACCATTATGGATTCCACCTGGCAGGTACTCATTGACACCGCGTCAACCGCCACCATATAGGTGAGGAATTCTACCTCTGTAGTATGGAAGGTTGATTTCTTTAGCGATACCGCTAATTGAAAGTCTGATAGACTTTGTAAAACCCTTTTGACAGCTACGATGTGTTCTTTTTCGTCCATTGAATAGATGAGAATATCGTCAAGGTAATATAGGACTCCAATGTCCAAGTATTCTTTAAGTACTTGATTCATCATATCTTGAAATATAGTCAGAGCATTAACTAATCCAAAAAGCTTGACCTTATATTCGTAGTGTTCGTATCTTGTACGAAATGCTGTCTTCGATTCATCTCCTTCCTTTATCTGTTAGGCATATGAAAATCTGAGACAAAGTATACAGACTTCATGGTAGGGTAACTGCGCACAGACCTTCCATTTTGCGGAGTGCCAACACCACTCTGCAGCCCCCTGATGGGGCCTGCACATCATTTGTGAGATTTTGAGAGTTGCATCCCATAACTAAAATGTCACATCAATGAAGTCTACTTCATAACACCATATACGTTGCTGCCATCTGTCCAATGATATGATGTTTGCAGGATATACAAGAGGGGACCTTTGGCGACATCTGAGAAGTGAAATAGAAGGAATCTACTAGACGCTCATCGGGATATTAGGCTTCAAGGTTAGACTTTTTAAACTATGGGCCAAAAGTAATGTGATATTTTCGTGGCAATACTCCAAGAGGATATTCCAGTAGTAGAGGCTATTAGGGGCATACCGAATCCACCCATACCCTTCAGAGGTCAGCTGTCGGTTGGTTGGTCCTAGTAACAGGACTCCTCTACAGAGGGTAGCGGACCAAGCGGAAGCAGACTCAGAAATGAAAACCTAGATAAGTCAGAGACCCTTAAGACATTGACACGCGCGGCTCGGACTTGCGATTAGCACTAGGTGGCCCAGCATGAACTTGATCACTTCATGACCACTGAGACTACTGGAATGCTAGTCAACAAGACTAAAGTAATATAATAGTCTATGTTGACAACTAATTTGGAGGCTGCTGTTTGGAATAAAAAATAGCACAGTCATCACAACGGAGGAATACTATTCCATAACATTGCAAGGGTGTAATAAGTTTCAGGGTCAAACCGTGCTCGCACTTATAAGATTCTTGAGGTTTGTGTAATAAATTCAGAGTGGTAGCTGGGAGGCATAGTAGTTAGAAGTTGTCTGCGAACACTCAGATGCGGGATATAAATATCGAAGTGCCTTATGAGCTTCACAGACATCATGTAGCAATAGTGAAGAGATCTTATCAATATAAAATTGTTTTACACTTTAAATCTTTACTTTACTTATTTATTTATCTTGACGAGCCTTCCTTGACAGATTCTTCGAAAAAAGATTTGGCCTACGTTCCCCAGAATTATACTAGAGTTTGGCATCTACCTAACAGCATATTGATAGTTCTCCTGTTACCAAGGCTCACTATATGAACTACGAGTTCACCTCAAACTCCACCCTCAGCTCTCGCTTCGATCACAAATTCAAATATCTTCACTGCGCGATTTACATTCATACATTCAAAGAAATATTCACCAGTGAGCTGTTCGAAATTGAAGAAGAGTTTACATCAGAATCCTGGCGGTTCACAAAACACATTTGAGATCCCAATGAGAGATCAATTCAAGTGCATATATTGCACCATGCATGGTTTGAACTTAGGGTGGAGTTCGACCGAGTCAGAAGACTTATTCGAGTAGAGTACACAGTACTCCAAGACCAGGAAGACAGGAACCATCATCTGAGGACCAGCAATCACCTTGGCTTGGGCCTAAAACCCATACATGAACTACAAGTACATTTTGAACCTCAAAGAAGGGAAATTCAGGTCCTGAATCCAGAATCAGATCAGTTGAATCTTTTTCTACCCACACATATAGAGCATCTCGGATGTTGCATACCATACATGCGATTCCTTAAACCTTTTAAAGGATATCAAGAACTCTGGTAAAAAGTAACAGTAATCAGTTCTCCAGAGCAATTAGAACAATTAGCCTATCCGGAAAGTATCATAATAGCTGCGATACCTCAAGACTCCAGAATGAGAATAACAGTGGGAGAACCTATGGACACCCGCTCAGATACAGCAGGAAATGGTAACTCGGCTATGCATAGTCCCTTCCCAGTAATACCTTAATAGCCAACATTCCGGAGAGGAGCTCCACTCTCTCACCAATCCTCATGTAGTACAAGCACTCATCGGATATCACAATCCTTCACCCCAAAGCCAGGAGGGGACCATGCTCCTAACCTAGCCAAGTTGGCTATGCCTTTATGAATAACATTGGGTCAAATAAGGCAAGATATAGACACCTCGCTCGATTAAGCCAATATTGTCTTCAAATATTTGTAGGGAGTTACCCATGATAATACCTTGAAATTAATCAAGGTTCAACAGCAACTCGCCGATGGACAGGATGTCCATGACAATGATATCGCAATCATGATGATGCAGCTAGCAGGTATGGAATCGGAGGTAAAGGGTATCAATAAGGCAATGCTATGAGAAGTGGCCAGGAAGATAGCAGAAAAGAATCAGGAGCAGCAAGCCCATGGAAATATAACTACCTAGTTACATGGTAGTCTAGGACAGCAAAGACAAGAGGCCCTTGCACGTGACGAAACTATGGGAAAATTGGTGTCTGAACTCCGCAGCGAGTTCAACCTCTTCCACAACCAGCCGGTCACCTATGATAAAGACTTCACAGCATCCCTGGAAGACATACATGACGGTTTGAGAGAACACCGTACAAGCTTGCGAACGTTGTAAAGAGAGCAAAGGAAAATGGCTGAAGAAACCACAGAAGCTGTGAAGTCTTCCACAAAAGCCATAAATAATTTAGCAGAGACATTAAATGAACAAGCAGGACTAGTTCCGGTACTGCAACATTCTGTCCCAGAAGAAGGAAATGATAAAGACCACTATTCCCCACCTACATGTAGAGAAAAGTGGAAAGGCAAAGAAGCTGCTGCTGCATCCCCCTCAGGCACCCAGCAAGGTGACCCAGGAGATCCTAGCGATGATGATGATGATAATGAGGAGACAGAAAGAAAAAGGGAAGGTTCTAGCCATGGCAGGCGAGGACTGACACCAGATCAGTCTGGTATGGCAGAGAGACTTGCCAACCTGATGGCGCTAAACATTAAGTGACAATCCGAACCACCCCCATTCTTTGAAGATAAGCCCACACAAGATATATACATGTAGATTATACAAGGCATTGACTATATTGAAAGAAATAAGTAGATCTGGGTCGATGCTCGATAACAAGTCATATACGTGTGTAATCGTACTAAGCGAGACATAGTACTTCCTTACACTATTTGATATCAGAAGGCTATAGACGGACTTCAAGGGGGAATCCAGCAGTCAGAACTGGCTATGTGGACTTGTTTTGAATATGATATGATTGAACTATTTACCCAGGTAGAAGCTTAAAGACTAGTGCTTCGAGCTATGCAGCTGACCGTGTACGAAGACAGTATTGAATGTTACCTCACGATCATGCACAACCATAACATAAGGGCCCATATAACTGGAGAGTCCAGGAGGGAGGAAGTTGAAAATCAACTTCCCAAACAAATTGTGCGCAGGTTATCAGACTTGCAGTATATAACAGATGAAGAATGGAAAGTAGTGCTCAGGCTATGCAGTCGATAAGAAGAAGCACTTCTCGCTAGAGAAAGGCTTGCAAGAGAAAAACCGTTCAAGAGAAAAATAGTTCAAGAGGTAAAAAGAGAAGACCGGCAGGACTCAAAACCAAAGGAACAAATGGAAAACAAACCTTGTGTTAAGGGAGGTGGAGCCCTACCACGAAAACAGAAAATGGACAATGAGCTGGAAAAGCCTAAGAAGAGGTGGGGAGGTGCAGCGAAGACCATGTACACAAACTTTGACCAGGCCCATACCGGTATCCCGAAGAGTGTAATAGCCACTCAGAGGCGAGACAGAGATTGTACACATTGTGTAAAGAAAACCCACACCTACCAAACATGTTGGGGAGATGCCCATATATTGGCGGCAACAGTCATTGCAAGACCAATAAAAATGAGAATTCGATCAGCAAGATTGGCTATTGTAAAGTCTAAATTACCTCGCAGGGTCGCGACGGTCCAGCATCCAGCTCGAGTGAATAAGATCTGGGAACTGGCAGAGGACGAAGAACTGACCAGGGTCAGTTCCTTGGCACCAACGGTGACGGCGTTTGGGTATTCAGTGTCCTTATAGAACTTGAATCGAAATGGGAACTGCCTTTGGCTGGGGTGTATTGGGTACTGACAACGATGGGGATCGGGTATTGTGTGCACAACTACAGGAGTTGAAACTCAAAGTGATGAAAGTGGCACGAAGCAAGTCTCCCCTTTCAGGATCAATGCAAGTAGGCTCCAAGTGAAGGGACCTTACGAGGGACTTTGGAGCTGGAATACAAGAATAAATATATGGAGAGTCTTGATTGAAAGAGAGGATAGTTGACATGCCCAGATGGCCTGGGAGCCAATAGTATGAAGTTCCTCAAGTCACATGGTGGCCGCCTGCTACCCGTATGCAAGCAAGTTACTATACCGAAGAAGTTGGGACATAGCAATGCAAGATCTACCTGATAACAATACAGGATAGGAGGACAACTGACGTGGGCCATTCCACCTACCACACAAGTCTGAGTCGTATTATACCTAAGTACTATCTTGCCTTCTGGCCAGAGTGTGGGATAGAGATGTACTGCTTTGGTATGCAAGGCCCCTCTGAGGGAGTGGGATGGATAACCGAAAGACTAAGGGAAAGGATGGGTGAAAGCGGGAACCCTACACCAGTGGAGTAAAATGGCGTATAACCGCCCGAAAATCTGCTATGAGCCTAGGTTTGGTGTGTCAGGAAAAGGCATCCAGCCTGAAAACTGCTCGTGTGCAATTGCATATTGGTGAAATGCCACTTAGTATGTAGACCCACATTGTCAGAGCTAAAGAGTTACTAGTTTGTCTGAGGAGACCTCAATGGTCAAAACTATGCGGGCGTAGTAACAAACATCTTGTTACCTACACCCAACACCTGGGATGCCTAAACGGAAGAAACAAGAAAGTCTAATCCACTTTAAGCTCGTGGAATTAGAAACTCCAAAACCAAAATGAAACAGTTGTCCAGAGGGGATTGCTTACCTCCATATACATAATAAGGGATATAAAGTTAAAGTCTTGTTAGACTTGGGATCCAATGTGTTTTTTATCAATAAGGACTTAGTTGAAGTCCTTCACGTTCCCATAGTGGAATGCAACAATGCAGTTGATATTTTAGGCTCTGATGGATCATCGGCTGCTTCAGGATGGAAGTGTTATACCATTCCTATAAAATTGGAAATTGGAAAAAACGAACACATCTCTGAACTAGCGTGTGAAGTGGCTAAAGCAGGTTATTACGGAATGACAATTCCATTTGGCTGGTGGCATTGTGAACACCCAGTGTCTCACATAGAAAATGCAGAAAATTGTAACTTCTCTGCAAAATGTTAAGAAAACTGTGTGGAAGAAGATGAAGGAATAGCGGATATGTTTGAATATGATGAATCAGTCACTTGGCATCCTAATGCATGTCGTATCGGACTAATTGGAGCTATCAAAAATACCGTGGAACTCAAATTGTTACCGCAGAAATACTAGCATTACAAACATTTGTTTGAAGTCCAGATGGGAGAAAGATTAGGCCCCAGAGTAACATTTGATCATGAAATCAAGTTGATTCACAGAACATCTCTCCCCTTGGGGCTGATATATCCATTATCCGAAAACCAGCTTAAGGCTTTACGAGAATACCTGGCGATAATCATTGAACAAAGACTGATTACGCGGAGCCAATCTCCAGTAGGAGCACCCATATTATTCGTACCTTAACCAGATGGCAGATTATGCATAGTCGTAGATTACTGAAATCCAAATAACATTACTATCCTCAACAAACATCCCCTTCCACTAATGTCTAAACTCTGAGATAGAGTTGCTGGCGCTAAGATCTTCACCAAGTTAGTCCTTAAACACGGTTACCACTAGATTAAGATAAAAGAAGGAGATGAATGGAAAACAGCGTTCCGTACAAGATACGGATACTTCAAATATAAGGTCATGCCTTTTGGATTAGTTAACACTCCAGCAACCTTCCCAGATATAATGAACACAGTACTTAAGAAATATCTTGATGTTGGAGTCGTTTGTTATTTTGACAATATTTTCATCTATTCAAAGGATGAAAAAAAACACATCGCAGCCATGAAAAAGGGTTTACAATGCCTATCAGACTTCCAATTGGCTGTATCACTAAAGAAATCCATGTTTCATGCCACAGAAGTGGAATTCCTTGGCTATATGGTAGCGGTCGATGGGGTGTCTATGAGCACATGAAAGGTGAAATCCACAATGGTTTGAAAAGCACCTGTGTTGTGTAGAGAAGTACAAGTCTTTATTGGATTCGCTAACTTCAACCGACGATTTACAAAAAACCTCTCCGCTATTTGCAAGCCAAGAACTGTGATATTACAAGGAAATCCTCAGAATTTCAAATAGGGAGTTGAGCAGGATATGGCCTTTGAGGAAGTAACGCACCGATTCACAATGGCCTCCATACTACATCATTTCTTTCCAGAAAGAGAGACAGTAGTAGAAACCAAGGCTTGCAATTTTGCATGCAGTTGTGTCCTTTCCCAATATTTTGAGAAAAGGTTACATCCAGTAGTGTTCCATTCCAGAAAACTAAACTCAGTGGAGCGCAATAATGAGATTCATGATAAAGAACTCCCATGATCATCGTAGACTGCAAGGAATAGAAACACTACCTAATCAGAATGGAAACGCAAATTACAGTCTTTACCAGCGATCAGAACCTCCAATACTTCTCACCTCAAAAGTCTGGAGTGGCTGTCAAATTCGATGGGCTCAGAGGTTGGTAGGATACAATTTTCGGATTGTATACTGACCAGGCATGAAGGGTAGAAAGCCTGATGCATTAAGCAGATGGCTGGAGTACCGTTCTGAGGGGAGAGCTCTGTATCGCGAACAGAAAATTTTGAAACTGGAAGGTTTCTTGGTATTACTAGTAGTGAGGGCAGGTGATGAGGGGGAAGACTGGGATAAAGATAAGGATTTGAATTTGGAACCTTGCAGAGGCGGAAAAGAACCCATGATTAGGGTTAAGAGATTGAGCAAAAAGGCATACTTGACAACAAAAGGCTCAAGAATAGCAGTAGGATATGACTTGTACACTATAGAGGATGACATTGTCCCAAAATATGGGCATGCATTAATAAGGGTGGAGAGAGTCGTAGGGCTACCTGAAGGATCTTATGGAAAAGTTGCTCCAAGAAGCAGACTAGCGGTTTGAAGTGGAATTTCCACCAGTGCAGGAGAAATCGATACCGCCTATATGGGAGAACTGAAGGTCATACTATTCAACCATAAGAAGGAGGACTGCCAGATAAGAAGAAGCTATCATATAGCTCAACCACTGGTAGAGAAAGTCAACACCTCAAACATGACAGAAGTAGACAACCTTGGAGATACAGAATGAGGAACTGTGGGATTCGGAAGCACCGATATAGCGACAAGATCCTTGATTGTAAAGGAAGAGGAACCTAGTATCAGCTACCTACAGGCATCGGCTAAAGACAATGAACATTGGTATGATATTTTGGAAGTACCTGAAAAGGTTCTAATATTAAACACCATTATCTTGCAAAAAGGTATGAAGCAGTTTAACCCTGAATTCTTAACCACGATACAGGCAGTGATCGGAACAGATGCAGCATGGAGGCAACAAAGGGAGGAACTCATTAGGTTGCAAAACAATGGAAAGGATTTCCACAAGGATTAGACCTTGACCAATGATCTACTATACTATAAGCAAAGATGGTTTGTACCAGACAGTCAGGCTCTATACACCAAGATCGCAGAAAAATGTCATGATGCAAAAGTAATGGGTTATTTCAGACAAGAAAAAACCTGGGAAATCATTATGCGGGACTTCCATAGGAAAGGACTTGTGGCAGGGGTCAACGACTACGTACAATCCGGTGATGAATGCCCACATAATAAATCGCCTAGACAGCTAAGTACAGACTATTGCAACTCCTGCAAATACTCTATGCAGCATGGGCAGCCATCGCAGTGGACTTCATCACACAACTACTGGAGTCGCAAGGATGTACTCAAATAATAGTAGTAGTTGATCGATTTACAAAGATGGCATATTGCAACGGACTTCAGACCTCGGCTATAGTCAAGGATATCGCAAACGCATTCCTAAAAGAGGTATGGAGGCTGCATGGCCTACCAACCGAAATCGTCTCAGATATGTACTCAAACCTTACAGGAGAATTCTGGGAATCCCTATGCAAAGCGCGGGAAATTAAGCGAAGAATGTTAATGGCATACTACCCTGACACTGGCGGACAGACCATACATACCAACCAAGTGCTGGACGGATACCTTCGAAGTTTTGTCAACTATAATCAGGATGACTGGTATCAGTTACTACCACTAGCTGAATATGCCTATAACAACCCCGCTACCAACGCATATGGGATGTCGCCATGCTATGTAAACTACGGATTCCATCCACAGACAGAGTAGAGAAAGGAGCACCACACCCAAAATCCAGGAGTGACACTCTACGTGAACTGTATTATGATGATTCATGAACAAGGAAGAGGGTTACCAGAAAAGACATGGGAAGAAATGTCAAAATATTATAACCAGAAAGCTCGACAACAGCCAGACTTCAAGATTGGGGACAAAGTAATATCAAATGCAAACAACATTCGTACCTGATGGAAATCAAAGAAGCTAAGCCTGAAGCTATACAGGCCTTTCCAAATTATGGAAAAGCAAGGTTTGTGAGCCTTCAAGCTAAACATATCGGATCGACTGAACATTCACCCTATATTGCATGTCGCATTATTGGAACCCTATTGCAAATCAGTTCAAGATAAGCGCCAGTAGCCCTCAAGAGAACCAGAGGACATTGATGGTAATCTACAATGGGAAGTTGAAAAAAGTAGTAAGAAGTGAGATTGGCTCTTATCGAAAACGGGTACACGGCTGCTATCAAGAGAAGTGAAAACTGCAGTACTTCATCAAATAGCCAGGATGTTCGGAAAATGAGCATACAAGGGAGCCAGCTATCAGTATGGAAAATGCGGTTGAAGTTGGGGAAAACTTTCATAATGAAAATCCAGACATGCCATGAAGGTTAGAAGTAATATGTTGAGGAAAAGGTTTTCCTATCGTGACCAAGTAAATGCGGGAGGTATTTTGCCCTTACTACACAGAGTTTTAAACTGTATTTAGAAGAATGATAAGAAGTTATAAAGGCATTCGAGGTGAAGCCTGGCAAGAGGGAGCTCATGTTAGGCATAAGGAAATCTGAGACAAAGTGTACAGACCTCACAGTAGAGTAACTGTGCACAGACCTTCAATTTTCCGGAGTCCCAATACCCTCCTATGGCCCCCTTATGGGGCCCGCTGGTCATTAGCGAGATTTCGAGAGTGGCTTCCCATATCTAAAGTGTCACATCAAGGAAGCCCACTTCATAACATTATATGCGTCACTGCCGTCCATCTGACCGCATGCTGTTCACAGGATATATGAGAGGCGACCTTTGGCGATATCAGGGAAGTGAGATGGAAGAGATCTGTGGGAGGCACATTGAGACAGTAGGCTTAAAAGTCAGGCTTTCTAAACTATGGGCCAAAGGTGATGGGACGTTTTTGGTGAAATACTCTAACAGGATGTCCCAGTAGCAGAGGCTATTAGGGGTATATTGAATCCACCCAGACCCTCCTGAGATCAGCTGGAGGTTGGTTGGTCCTAGTAATAAGATACCTCTATGGAGGCCGAAAGACCAAGGAGAAGCATGTGCAGAAAGGAAGACGTAGATAAGTCGGAGAGGCTTAAGATATTGACACCTTGGCGTCGGACTTGCAATTTGCACTAGGTGGCCCGGCATGAACTTGATCACTTCATGACTGAAGAGATTACTGGAATGATAGTCAACAAGTATAAAGTAATATAATAGTCTATGCGGACAATTAAGTTGGAGGCCGCTATTTGGTATAACAAATAGCACCGTCATCTCATTGAAGGAATACTATTCCTTAACCGTAAAAGTGTGTAGTAAGTTTCCTGGTCAAATTGTGCTCGCACTTATAAGATTGTGGACATATCCGTATTAAAATCAGAGTCGTACCTCGGAGGCACAGTAGTTAGAAGTAGTCCGCGAACACTCAGACATGGGATACAAATATCGAAGTGCCTCCAGAGATTTACAGATATCATCAAGCAACAAAGAAGAGATCTTATCAATACAAAATTGTTTTACCCTTTAAACCTGCACCACGCTTATTTATCGAGATGAGCCTTCCTCGACAGATTCACCAAAAAAAGATTTGGCCTACGTCCCTCAGAATTATACCAGAGTTTGGTGTCCACCTAACATTATCTTAATCAAGTGGTAACTGTCTTTGAGGTCTAACTTGGTGAAGATCTTTGTACTGCCTACACGGTCTCGGAGTTCGGATATTAGAGCAAGAAGATATTGGTTGAGAATAGTAATTCTATTTAGATTTCAGTAATCGACAACTAGGCGTAGTCTACCATCTGGTTTAGGTACGAACAATATGAGTGCTCCTGCTAGTGATTGGCTCCTTGTGATCTTTCCTCGTTTGATCATTGTTTCCAAGTATTCCCGTACAGCCTTAAGCTGATTTTCGGATAGGGATATATTGGTCCCCAGGTAAAGTTCATCTCAAAATCAGCTTGATTGCATGATCTAACGTTCCTCTTTATTCTAATCTTTCTGCCATCTGGGCTTCAAACAAATATTTGCAATGCCAGTATTCCTTCGGTAACGATTTGAGTTCCAACGTATTTTGGATGGCTTTGATGTATCTATTGCGACATGCATTTAGATCCCAAGCGACTGATTCATCATATTTGAACATATCCGCTATCTCTCTATCTTCTTCCACACAGTTTTCACAACTTTTTGCATAGAAAGTCCCATTTTCTACATCTTCTATGTCAGACACTGGGTGTTCACGATGCCACCAACTAGATAGAATTATCATTCTGTAATGACCTGCTTTAGCAACTTCATACGACACTTCAGAGATGTGTGGGTTTTTGCCAATTTCTAATTTCATAGGTAGGGTGTAACACTTTCCTCCTGAGGCGGCTGATGAGCCATTAAAGCTTAAGATATTAACTGCATTGTTGTGTTCAATAATAGGAACGCAAAGGTCTATAACTAGCTTCTTATTGATACGAAATACCTTGGATCCCGAGTCTAACAAGACTTTAATTTTGTATCGCTTATCGTGTATATGGAGGCAAGTGTTTCTTTTTGGTTTTGGAGTGGCTAATTCCACGTGCTTAGTACGGATGAGCCTTTCTTGGTTTTTTCCTTTAGGCATCATTGGTATTGGATGTAGGTAACAAGATGTTTGTTACTACGCCCACGTAGTTTCGACCAGTGAGGTCTCTTCAGACAAACTAGTAACTCTTTAGCTCTAACAATTTTGGTCTACATACTAAGTGGCGTTTCCCCAATATGCAATTCCGCACGACCAGTTTTCAGGCTGGATACCTTCTCCTGACATGCCAAACCTAGGCTCATAGCAGATCTTCCCGCAGTTATTTGCCATTTTACTCCACTGGTGTGGGGTTCCCGCGTTCACTAATCCTTTCCCTTAGGGTTTCGGTTACCCGTCCACCTCTCTCAGAGGGGCCTTGCACATCAAAGTAGTATATCTCCATCCCACAATCTGGCCAGAAGGTAAAATAGTACATATGTATAATACGACTCAGATTCGTGTGGTAGGTGCAATGGCCCGCATCGGTTGTCCTCCTGTTGTGTATTGTTATCAGGCAGATCTTGTATTACTATATCTCAACTTCTTTGGTATAGTAACCTCCTTGCACATGGGTAGCAAGCGGCTACGAGGTGACTCTAGGAACTTCGTACTGTTGGCTCCCGGGCAATGTTTGCATGTTGACTATCCTCTCTTTCTTTTTTTTTTTTTTTTTTTTTTTTTTTTT